>SJXQ01000362.1:258154-384672 GCA_006408695.1 Aepyceros melampus
AACAATGTCAGACTTTGTTTTTTTGGGCTCCAAAATCACTGCAGATGGTGACTGCAGCCATGAAATTAAAAGACGCTTACTCCTTGGAAGAAAAGTTATGACCAACCTAGATAGTATATTCAAAAGCAGAGACATTACTTTGCCGACTAAGATCTGTCTAGTCAAGGCTATGGTTTTTCCAGTGGCCATGTATGGATGTGAGAGTTGGACTGTGAAGAAGGCTGAACGCCGAAGAATTGATGCTTTTGAACTGTGGTGTTGGAGAAGACTTTTGAGAGTCCCTTGGACTGCAAAGAGATCCAACCAGTCCATTCTGAAGGAGATCAACCCTGGGATTTCTTTGGAAGGAATGATGCTAAAACTGAAGCTCCAGTCCTTTGGCCACCTCATGCGAAGAGTTGACTCATTGGAAAGACCCTGATGCTGGGAGGGATTGGGGGCAGGAGGAGAAGGGGATGACAGAGGATGAGATGGCTGGATGACATCACAGACTCAATGGACGTGAGTCTGAGTGAACTCTGGGAGTTGGTGATGGACAGGGAGGCCTGGCGTGCTGCAATTCATAGGGTCTCAAAGAGTCGGACATGACTGAGCGACTGAACGGAACGGAACGAAACCAGCCAAGGGCTCTGAGAGAAAATAGAAAAGTAGATGCTTGTTGAGATTTGGTAATTAAGCCTATCCTTGTCTTCCTATGTATTCTAAACCAGGTAGACAAATAAGTAAGATAAATGAATATTGGCTTTTGGATTGGAAGTAACAGATTGAAAAACATGGCCTAAAGAAGAGGTTATAATCAAGTTTCCTAAATTATTTCCCATAAGTTGAACCAATTCATGACAGCACAGAGCAGGCAGGCTGAACCTGGTAGGGGCAGACATGGAAAGCATGCTTGAATCTACTAGAAAGGACTGGTTGATGCATATTCTGTTCCTTCTTTCACTCCTGCCAATCTGATAATTCACCTTTTCACTCTTAGGGAGTGAATAAAAGATAGAAAGGAAGGACAAAAACATTTCTTTCATTTTTCCCTTTTAGGGAGTAAATGGAATTTCCCTCCCTTCCAAGGAAATACGAAGAGCTAGGGCTTAAGTGTCCCCCTAAAAGTAATGAAATTATCTTTTATAGAAATTTCTGTTTTGAATTGAAGGAAAGATTCAAAGATTGCTTCTGGTTGAGCCGAGTTGATTTGTAAGCCTATATATTTTGCGATCACAAACAATGCCCTAGCATCTGAATTGTGACAATCAATGTCAGCTCATCCACCCAGAGTGAGATAACACTATACTTTGGGTAATCAGGTGAAACAACCACCCATTTCGGTGGAGAAAAGTGAGAGGGTGATGACTTAGTGGACTGACCAAAAAAAGAAATGAGAGGTGTAGATTTCAGATGTATGTCATTTGCTTCTGTTCCAAGATGGGAAAAAAGAAATAGACAGGAACATTCATTTGAGAATGAGGGTTTGAATGCAAATGTAGCTGAACCCAATGGGATAGCAAATGAGAAAGACACAAATATTTAAAAAGATGATGTAAAAGCTGCAGACAGATATAGAAGTGAAAGAAACTCATATGCTCAGGCTGTGGAGAACACTGTGTGTGAGCCAACTGCGTCATCTTTGCATTTAAAATTCAAGTTGCTTGACTGAGGGAGAAGATGATGGTAGAGTTCCAGTCTGACACTTTTTGTAGTATATTATGAAGTGATGGAATTCCAGCTGAGCTATTTTCAAGTCCTAAAAGGTGATGCTGTTAAAGTTCTACACTCAATATGCCAGCAAATTTGGAAAACTTAGCAGTGGCCACAGGACTGGAAAATGCCAATTTTCATTTCAACCCCAAAGAAAGGCAATCCCCCAAACTGTTCTAACTACCACATAATTGTACTCATCTCACACACTAGCAAAGTAATGCTCAAAATTCTCCAAGCCAGGCTTCAACAGTATGTTGGAATTCATGTGAACCATGAACTTCCAGATGTTCAAGCTGAATTTAGAAAAGGCAGAGAAACCAGAGATCAAATTTTCAACATCCACTGGATCATAGAAAAAGCAAGAGAGTTCCAGAAAGACATCTACTTCTGCTTTATTGACTATGCCAAAGGCTTTGACTGTGTGGATCACAAGAAGCTGTGGAAAATTCTTCAAGCAATGGGAATACCAGACTACCCTACCTGTCTCCTGAGAAACCTGCATGCAGGTCAAGAAACAACAGTTCGAACTGGACATGAAACAACAGACTGGTTCCAAAGTGGGAAAGGAGTATGTCAAGGCTGTATATTGTCACCCTGCTTATTTAACTTGTATGCAGAGTACATCATGCAAAATGCTAGACTGGATGAAGCAAACTAGAAAAATGATTGCCAAGAGAAATATCAATAACCTCAGATATGCAGATAACACCACCCTATGGCAGAATCTGAAGAGGAATTAAAGAGCCTCTTCATGAAAATGAAGAGGAGAGTGAAAAATCTGGCTTAAAACTCAACATTCAAAAAACTAAGTTCATGGCATCCAGTCCTCTCACTTTATGACAAATAGATGGGGAAACAACAGAAACAGTGACAGACTGTATTTTCTTGGGCTCCAAAATCACTGCAGATGGTGACTGCAGCCATGAAATTAAAAGATGTTTGCTCTTTGGAAAAAAGCTATGACCAACCTAGACAGCATATTAAAAAGCAGAGACATTACTTTGCCGACAAAAGTCAATCTAGTCAAAGCTATGGTTTTTCCAGTAGTCAGGTACAGATGTGAAGATTGAACCATGAACAAAGTTGAGCCCCGAGGAACTGATGCTTTTGAACTGTGGTGTTGGAGAAGACTTTTGAGAGTCCCTTGGACTGCAAGATCAAACCAGTCAATCCAAAAGGAAATCAGTCTTGAATATTCATCAGAAGGACTGATGCTGAAGCTAAAGCTCTAATACTTTGGCCACCTGATGCGAAGAACCAACTCATTGGAAAATACCCTGATGCTGGGAAAGACTGAAGGCAGGAGGAGAAGGGGATGACCGAGATGATATGGTTGGATAGCATCACATACTCATTGGACATGAGTTTGAGCAAGCTCCAGGAGTTGGTGATGGACAGGGTGTCCTGGCGTGCTGCAGTCCATGGGGTCACAAAGAGTCAGACAGGACCGGGTGACTGAAGTGAACTGAACTGATGTTTAATATTTAGGGATTCCCTGGTGGCTCATTGGTAAAGAAACTACCTGCCAAGGCAGGAGATGTGGGTTCAGTCTCTGGGTCGGGAAAATCCCCTGAAGAAGGAACTGACAACACACTCCAGAATTCTTGCCTGGAAAATCTCATGGACAGAGAAACCAGGCAGGTTACAGTCTATGGGGTCACAAAAGAGTCTGACATGACTTAGCAACTAAACAACAACAAAAAATGGCTAATATTTAAATTGCATGATATGCCAACTTTGTTGTCTTTTACTAGTAAAGTTGCTTCCTTTGAGATGCTAATGAAAAGTAAATAACATGATGTGTTTCTCATGATGGAGCTCCGATTTCCATTAGAATAAGGTCTACAGCCTGACTTTAGTGGACTGTGAACAGTTTGGCAATATAGACAAGATCTGTGGAATGAATTTTAACATTGGGTTGATTAATATTTACTGAGAGTTCTGCTTGTACTCCTAGTTATTCAGAACATCCTCTGACCCAATGACTGTTCTCTTTCATCTTGAAAACACATAAATCAGTCCAACTACATGAACAACTGGCCCTTGCACACGAATTAGAGCCTGGATGCTAGTTCCAGGGCTGGCCTTCACCTCCCCCTGATCCTGGGGAAGTCACTTCATTTGTTCATGGAACAAATATTTTAGGCACGCACCTCAGGCAGTGTTTTCGGCACTGGGCATGAGATCTGCTTTCACGGAACTGGCAGCTGGGTGGAGAAGACAGACCATGAAACATGTAGTTACAGTCAAGTGCATTCAGAGCTGCTTTAGGGGATGTGCAGGAGCCCTACAGGGTCGGATAAAGCTTTGTCATGCTTTAAGCTGAGATTTTAAAGATTAAGCAAATGTTTGAAGAAAAACTGTTTTGCAGAGAAGGAATTTCATTTTATTAGCTGAGGAGATGGGAGGGGCTGCTATCAAGACATTCAGAAAATTTCAGTTTGCTGGGAACACAGATTGCAAGGAAGGCAGCTGAGGGTCTGGGGAGACTGGGGAGAGGTTAAGAGAAATGTGGAAAATGAGCCTGGAGAGGAAGATAAGCTTTGTTTAAACACAAAATATGAACCATATCATTCACATCACACAAATATTCTAAGAATCAATGGAGAAAATGTATACAAAACTGTTTTGTAATCAATAAAGCACTATGCAAAGACAGGAGCCTCATTCCTGGCATGCTGGCAGTAAACTCTGGCTTGCTTTTCCAGGAGCATCATGCTTTATACAGGTCTGTGCTCGGTGGTGCTTTTGATTAAAGTTGCAAATTGCCAACAATGTAGTATATTTGTGAATTTGCTTTCTGCCTCTCATGCATTTTCATAGATGTCTTAATTAACATTGGCAATATTGGGCATACAGGCTGACCAGTCTAAGAGACGGTTGCCAGAATCTTCTAATCATATCACATGGGCAATCATCTTGTAGAGAGGTGCCCTTAAAGGTTCCAGGTCAACAGTGTTCTGCTCTGTCATCGTACATTCTAGATCCTCTCAGTAGAGACCTGAATTAGGCTTCCAAAAACATTTTAAGTCCCAATTAATTCACTCTTTCTGGTTTTGTGACCAAGAAGAATAAAGTTAAGTCACGTGTTGTGAGCAACTTTCTTCAAAACAGTCTGCCAATATTTCTCCTCTGTTGGGTAAAACCAACAGGTGACTCATATCACTGGGCAAGCTGATGATTATTTTCATATTTTCTTTCTCTGATAAGAGACCCAGATCAGGTAAGTGTTCAGAGCTTGTAGAAATGTTTCACTCTGACTTTAAATGGAATTCGTATTTTTTAAAGAAAGGTATGTGTAGTGGGTGGGGTGACTTCTCAAACCTTCAATACCTGGTTTCCAAGCTGTCAAGCTTCTGGAATAGAGAATGTGAGTGAAGACTGAAGCCTGAGAAAGGATGCAAAGAGGTGATTGACTTTTAGACTGTTACCCGCAATTCCCATCTTTCTCTTAAGGACTCAGAAAGGGAAGTGCCTCCAACATAGGACATGAAGCTCTGGACTGATTCTACGGCATTTATGAAGACTTATCTGTACTATAGTTTTGGGCATTGACTGGTTTTATTATTATTATTTTTTTTAATCACTCAGGTCTCTTTAACTTTGAAGGTTTCCTTTTATACCTGGAAGGCTGGGGAATGCAGTGAAGTGTCTGAGTTTGTGGAAGTTCCATAGTGGAAGGTAAGTCGAGAAGGTCAGTGCAGTCCATGTCATTAGCTACTTTCGGAAGTTGGTGGGGGGACATGGATGAAATATTTTCTGCTCCTAAGAAGCCTGGTTAGCTTTGACTTTTGCGAACCTCACTCTGGTTCTCACACACTCGTGTGTTGTGTGTGTGTGTGTGTGTGTGTGTGGCAGGGGGTGGGGGTGGTCAGTAGAGGGGCCAAGGCAATGGGGTTAAAAAGAGGTTCAGAAACAAGCTCCCACCACCCGAATTGTTAGGACTTTAGCTCCCAAATATCCACTCTCCCCTCTTTGGCAGAATACCTGGGAGGCTCAGATGTCCTTTCTTGGAAGTTAGTGAAATTCTTTCATTGTGGTCGTTGAGGCCAGCGTCTCATCAAGTGCTGGTAGCCATAGCTGTTGCTTCTGTAGCTCTGGCTGGTGGCCAGGGGTCCTTCCAGTCGCCAGTGGCCTGGCGACTGTCCCTGTGGGGGGTTGGCTGGTGTGGCTCTGAGGGTGATTCTGCCCCTGTGTCACGCCCGTCCTCACGTGGTCCTCAGTGCCGCGCCGCCCTTTACAGTGTGGCTGGGAGGAGAGGCCCTCTTCCAACCAAGGATTACAGACCTCATCCGACTCCAACAGCCAGCCTGCTCTCAGTTTCTTGCAGCGCCCCCTAGTGTCCCTACACTTTATCTGATTGTCTCCTCTTATGCCGCTCGAAGTTCAAGTTCCTACAGATGAGGGTGGGAATCACTGAGCAGCATATAAAAATAGCTCAGAGGTTAGAGCGTCTGCCTCCAGTGCGGGAGATCCGGGTTTGATCCCTGGGTCGGGAAGATCCCCTGGCGAAGGAAATGGCAATCCACTCCAGTATTCTTGCCTGGAGAATCCCATGGACAGAGAAGCCTAGTACATTACAGTCCATGGGGTCACAAAGAGTCGGACACGACTGAGCAACTTCACCTTCACCAGTTAAATATGAATTTCAAGTAACCAAATGAAGAATGTTTTACTACGTCCCAAGTGTTGCACAGATCATACTTACACTAGAACATTCTTCCTCGATTACCTAAAATGCAAATTTAACTGAGTATTGTGCATTTTATCTGATAATCCTCTAAGTATTAAATCCAGATGAGTAATCTTCCCACCCCGAGGCCCCTTATCACATTTATTATGTACCTGGGTAACATATTCCTCATGGAAAGGAAAGAAATTGCCCCTTTTCTTAGGCATATTAGCTGCTACAAATAGATATATTTGTAAGAGAATTACTCTGAGCACTGCAGGAGTGGGCCAAGGCTGAGTTAATATACTGACAAAAGATAGATTTTCCCTAAGATATGACATCAAAAAAGCTGACTCTGTAGTATTACAGCATGAATTTCCAGAAGTGTGGACCTTGAGTTTGACCTACAAATAAAGCTTTAGATTTGACTTGACTTTTTTAGTCAAGTCAAAAGGGTGACAGAATATAATCATTTGGACATCTAAATTTTTAAAAGTCAAAATACTTATATAGTGATTGGGTCAAGTAAGCTCACTTTATGCTGCTGCTGCTAAGTTGCTTCAGTTGCTTCCGACTCTGTGCGACCCCAGAGACGGCAGCCCACCAGGCTCTCCCATCCCTGGGATTCTCCAGGCAAGAACACTTTCACTTTATGGGAAATGCAATATAAGCCATCATTTCTCATTTTCCCTTTCTGATATAAAAATATCATTTATTTCTGGGGAAGGAATTATTACCATGTTCGCAATAAAATCGGATAATAGATACAGTGGAATATTAGCCTGAAAAGGAAGATGATTCTGACATATGCTGTAACATGAATGAATCTTGAGGATTCACTTATGCTAAGTGAAATAAGCAAGCCACAGTGGAAAATACTGTATGATTTCACTTACGAGAGGTATGTAAAGAAGTTAAAGTCTTTAAAACAGAAGCCAGAAAGAGGACTGACAGGGGTTAGCAGAAAGGAAGTTGTTTAACGGGTATAATCTGAACATCTATTGTATGACAATGTGATTATGCTTACAAACTGTTGAACTTTAAAAATGGTTAAGATAGTCCATTTTATGTTATATATTTGTTGTTCTTGCTGTTTAATTGCTAAGTCACGTCCAATTCTTTGTAACCCATGGACTGTGGTCTGCCAGGCTCCTCTGTCCATGGGATTTCCCAGGCAAGAATACTGGAGTGGGTTGCCATTCCTTCTCCAGGGAATCTTCCCAAACCAGGGATGGAACATAAGAATTATTTAGCCAGCTAAATCCCTCAGATGACTCAGTTAAGTTAGAAAATCAGTCTACAAGACATTTTCTCCTTTTTTTCCTCCTGGACTTTGCCCTCATTGTTGCCTTGGTGGTTGGATTTATCTCATCTCATTGTCAGCAAGTGTGTTACTTTGATAATTTGGATGAAAAGAGAGAAAAAAACATTTTCCTCTTTATGCGTCATTTGGAGGTGAAAGTTGACAAATTATAGCAATAAGGGAGATGTGTGGATAAGAATTCCTGAACGCATTAGGGAGAACAGATGTGACTCAGCATCTTAGAAGGGAACGCAAGAAATAAAACTGGCCGCTGTCCCTTGTGAATCTGCTGAATTTACTTATATATGTCATTTTTACACTGAAAAGCCAGAAGAATATTTAACTTCTAAATGAGGAAAAGAGAGTTATCCTGGTGGTCTAGCAGTTGAGAATCCACCTGCCAATGCAGGTGTTCAGTTCAGTTCAGTTGCTCAGTCGTGTCTGACTCTTTGTGACCCCATGAAATGCAGCATGCCAGGCCTCCTTGTCCATCGCCAACTCCCGGAATTTACCCAGACTCATGTCCATTGAGTCAGTGATGCCATCTAACCATCTCATCCTCTGTCATCTCCTTCTCCTCCTGCCCTCAATCTTTCCCAACATCAGGGTCTTTTCAAATGAGTCAGCTCTTCACATCAGGTGGCCCAAATACTGGAGTTTCAGCTTTAGCATCAGTCCTTCCAGTGAACACCCAGGACTGATTTCCTTCAGGATGGATTGGTTGGATCTCCTTGCAGTCCAAGGGACTCTCAAGAGTCTTCTCCAACATCACAGTACACAAGCATCAATTCTTTGGTGCTCAACTTTCTTTATAGTCCAACTCTCATATCCATACATGACTACTGGAAAAACCATAGCCTTGACTAGACGGACCTTTGTTGACAAAATAGTCTCTGTTTTTTAATATGCTGTCTAGATTGTTATAACTTTCCTTCCAAGGAGTAAGCGGCTTTTAATTTCATGGCTGCAGTCACCATCTGCAGTGATTTTGGAGCCCAAAAATACAAAGTCAGCCACTGTTTCCACTGCTTCTCCATCTACTTGCCATGAAGTGATGGGAGCAGATGCCATGATCCTAGTTTTCTCAATGTTGATCTTTAAGCCAACTTTTTCACTCTCCTCTTTCAGTTTCATCAAGAGGCTTTTTAGTTCCTCTTCACTCTCTGCCATAAGGGTGGTGTCATCTGCATACCTGAGGTTATTGATATTTCTCCAGGCAATCTTGATTCCAGCTTGTGCTTCATCCAGCTCCACATTTCTCATGATGTACTCTGCATATGGTTTTTCCAGTAGTCACATATGGATGTGAGAGTTGGACTGTGAAGAAACCTGAGTGCCAAAGAATTGATGTTTTTGAACTGTGGTGTTGGAAAAGACTCTTGAGAGTCCCTTGGACTGCAAGGAGATCCAACCAGTCCATTCTAAAGGGGATCAGTCCTAGGTGTTCTTTGGAAGGAATGATGCTAAAGCTGAAACTCCAGTATTTTGGCCACCTCATTCGATGAGTTGACTCATTGGAAAAGACTCTGATGCTGGGAGGGATTGGGGGCAGGAGGAGAAGGGGACGACAGAGGATGAGATGGCTGGATGGCATCACCGACTTGGTGGATGTGAGTTTGAGTCAACTTCGGGAGTTGGTGATGGACAGGGAGGCCTGGCGTGCTGCAGTTTATGGGGTTGCAAAGAGTCAGACATGACTGAGTGACTGAACTGAGCTCTGCATATAAATTAAATAAGCAGAGTGACAGTATACAGCCTTGATGTACTCCTTTTCCTATTTGGAACCAGTCTGTTGTTCCATGTCCATTTCTAACTGTTGCTTCCTGACCTGCACACAGGTTTCTCAAGAGGCAGGTCAGGTGTTCTGGTATTCCCATCTCTTTCAGAATTTTCCACAGTTGATTGTGATCCACACAGTCAAAGGCTTTGACATAGTCAATAAGCAGAAATGGTTTTAGTCCCTGGCCCAGGAAGATTCCACATGCTGCAGAGCAACTAAGCCTGCGTGCCACAATTCCTAAGCCTATGTGCCTCTAAAGCCCTCATACAGCAAAATAAAATCCTAGTGCAGCCAAAAATAAATAAATAAAATGTAAATGGGGGAAAGAAGAGATGGGAAAAAAGTCAGACTCCAAGTATAACCACTATTCAGAGCAATGATGAAATGTTAATTTCAGTTAGTGAATAAGTAATTATTGGAATTTTAATAGATGAATATGCTGTTTCCCTAAATACTGTTTTTAACATGATGATTATGGTCCACTTTTAGTAAATTGTTCTGCAGACAACTCCCATCTGAAATTTTTCTCCAAGAGATAATTTCAGTCCCCAGAAAAAAAATTCAATTTTGATAATTTTTGCAAGCCAAAACTGGGAGATTTCTTGGCAAGCTCCATAATTTCAAGAAGCAGTTTTGCATTTGCAGGAATACAATGGCATAAAAGTAGGCCCTGATTCATAAAATGGCTGGCAATTTGGGTACTTTTATGTGAAGTATTTAGGGGCAATACATAAAATGTTTAATATAACATATTTCAGTTCCAGTCCTGAGGTGCTGTTGATTAGGCAAAATAGGGTATTGGGAGTCTGCGATTTATTCATTCACTGTGCAAATATGACACAAGTCTTTTAGATGCTAGGCAGTATTTTGAATTTTATTTGGATAGATGAACAATCAATATATTTGATTGGAAATACAATGAAGGTTTTGCTTCCAATATAATGTTTTTTGGTATGAATTACCTAGATAATTGCCTAAGGTTTTGTGTTATCTTTGCCCATAGAATGAAGCAGAGAGCCTGAATTCTCACCCTGGAATTAAACTCCGGAACACTAAGAAGCAAGAGGGCTATGTTACTGGTTGTTAATGCCACAGCATCTTCCCCCGCGAGAGGGTCTTGGGCATCACTTATGCTTCTATCTCTGTCTCAAGAGCCCTCTTTGTGTGCTCTCTGTGCACTGAGTCCCTGCAGATCCTGGAGATGATTACACCGTCAATAGTCTGTTCATCCTGTCCTACATTTGGACAGAGGAAGCACTCTACCTTTTAGAATTCGATATTCATTCCTAGCTTTCCTACTTAAAAGTTCCAATAAACATGGTCATTATCATTCCCATATTTTTCTTTAAACAAATATCCCTGGGATGCTAGTAAAATTCCAGAAGTCATGGAAAAAATACTGGAATGAGGCCACCAGGGATAGGATGAAGGACAAAGATCTGTCCAGTGTGGGAAAAGTTAAACCACTGCATGGTCAGTAAACAAGGACGACCAAGGGGAAATCAACTGACCTGCCATGTTGGGGGAGTGAAAGAGACAAACACACTGTTTTCCAGAAACAGGAAGCAATGTCCATAAAGAAAGAAACGTTTCCCATTTTGTTCCATCAGTAATAAAATCTCTTGCAGGAGTTGTAATCAGTCTGCAACTTTATTCACGTGATGCTTCAGCCTTTGTTCTGCCTCTGTCTTTTCCTCTGCCTGGGAAGACTTTATCATTCCATTGGGAAAGCGGAGGGGAAAAGAGATCTGCTTGATACTATTTAAGCTTTTAAAGAATATTTGCTTTATTTTTCTTTTCCTACAGACCACAGCCAATTGCTCCCCCCTTTGAAAGAAACTCTGGCTGTACCTGCTCTTTTCATCCGCTGTGTGGAAAAATGTCTATCAACTGGAATCCCTGAGTCTTAATTTTCAAGGATTTTAGTTGTAAGCCATTCAAGACATGAGCTAAGGTTTCAGGCAAGGTAACTTTAGTAGCTGAGTCTGATTTCTACCCACACCTCCTCCCCTCCAGAACTATATGGGTAACTTTCTGTGAGTAGATAAGCTCCTTAGCTAAGATGTAAACTTATGTTTCCTGCTATCTGATAAAGTTTGCTGGAGACTCACAATTAAAAAAAAAAGAAGAAAGAAAAGACAAGAAAGAGAGCGAGAAAGAGAGGAAGAAAGACAAGGAGAAACTGAATCCAGAGGCTTACAAAGGATTAGAAAAGTCCAGATGGAAAATTTTATGGGAGCTGGAGAAAATGTATAAGTGAAATATCAGTATCATAAAATAACAGGAAATAGTGTAATCTACCTGATGGAGAAAATTGTCACTTAAAAAAACTATACTAATTTCCTTCAAAATTGTTCTTGTTTTTGAGCCAATAAAGTGCAGCTAGGCTGACCATGGACCTTTCTTCTGCCAAACTCATATTTGCCAACAGAACCTTTGTGTATTTACAACTGAAACTTTTCCATTCTATTTTTTTTTTTCTAATTAAAATAAAGCCACCCAGAGGCAGACAGAAATCATGCAATAAGGAAAGAAAATTACTAATGATCTGGCTGAATTATGATCCAGAAGTTTAGAGGAAAATCAGAGTGAGTGTTAGGGAAATGGACTCAAAGCAAATTTGGGGTCAACCAGAAGAAAGGTATGTGGGGGAGATCCTGGGTTTTCCTTTAATAAGTAATAATAATAATGCAATTTGTCTTAAGTATGTGCATGGTGGAAGATAGATCAGCAGATGAATGCCTATGGCACTTACTCTGGGGAAATGTGATACAGTTGCAATTTTTCCCCCTTCAAACGTCTAGGTTGGATTTCATGACTTAGTAAACTGTTGCTGAGCAGATGAGGAAAAATACATTTGGTTGTTTAGACAGGGTATTGTCAGGATTAATTTCCTGTTCTCCATCCACATTATTTTGATTGGGATAATTATGGTATTTCCAAAGGTAATAGTTTGAATTGGTTTCATGACCCATGATCCACACACACACACACACACTTCCTGTTCAACAACACAAAATTTTGGATCATGTACCAAAAAATGAGAAGATGAACTAGAGCTGAAAGACCTAAGTACAAATGTAAGTATGCTTCCAAGTAGAAAGTGATAAATGTCATAAGAGATAAGCAAATAAAACTTTTGGGGAATTCAAAGGATGATGGGTGACTTAGGGATTATTGGGGCCCAAGAAAGTCTTCTTTGAGGGGTAGGATTTATACTACACATTAAGGTTTGCTTAGGATTGAGACATGATCTTGATCCTAAATATGTTTGCATGAATTTTAAATAAGGCTCTGTATCTTTATTTACTTATTTTTCTCATTTGACAGATGTTGTGCTGGAAGTGTTCTTGGTTTAGGAGATAGAGTGGTGAATTTGTGAAATATTCCTAATAGACGGTATTATCAGGATTAATAATGAGATGGGGGTGGTTGTATTTGAATACTTTATTTTCTTTGAACATGTGTTGTCTTTGAACCACTGGTACTTGCTCCAAGTTGAGAAAATTTATCTTTCCAACTAATTAGCTTGTGCCTATTGGAAAACTTCTATTGGAGAAGGCAATGGTACCCCACTCCAGTACTCTTGTCTGGAAAATCCCACGGATGGAGGAGCCTGGTGGGCTGCAGTCCATGGGGTTGCGAAGAGTCGGACATGACTGAGTGACTTCACTTTCACTTTTCACTTTCATGCATTGGAGGAGGAAATGGCAACCCACTCCAGTGTTCTTCGCTGGAGAATCCCAGGGATGGGGGAGCCTGGTGGGCTGCCGTCTATGGGGTCGCACAGAGTCGGACATGAGTGAAGCGACTTAGCAGCATTGGAAAACTGTAGACAGGTGTTAACAAAAATACTGAATAAAGATTTAAGTATGCATATAGAAAACTTCAAACGAAAGGTTGAATTATTAAGCATTTCCAAAGGAAATGAAAAGTCATAGTTTGTGCACACATTGGCAAAAAGTTGAGGAGAAAGGAAGATAACAATGGTTCGGAGAACCAAGGACAGTGGGATTATAGTGAAAAGGCACCCGAGACAAGGAGAGCTGAGAAATTATGTGATTTGATGGGTTACTTCATTGGCCAGTGCTTCCCTATAAGTTGCAAAGATACATAACTTTGCTGACAAAGGTCCATATAGTCAAAGCTATGGATTTTCCAGTAGACATGTATGGATGGGAGAGTTGGACCATAAAGAAGGCTGACATCGAAGAATTGATGCTTTTGAACTGTGGCATTGGAGAAGACTTTGAGAGTCCCTTGGACTGCAAGGAGATCAAACAAGTCAATCCTAAAGGAGACCAATCCTGAATATTCATTAGTAGGACTGATGATGAAGGTGAAGTTCCAATACTTTGACCACTTGATTTGAAGAGCCAGCTCATCAGAAAAGCCCCTGATGCTGGAAAAGATTCAAGATAGGAAGAGAAGGGGATGACAGAGGATGAGATAGTTGGATGGCATGACTGACTCAATCGACATGAGTTCCAGCAAGCTCCAGGAGATGGTGAAGGACAGGGAAGCCAGGCATCCTGCAGTCCATGGAGTCAGATACAACTGAATGACTGAACAACAAGAAGGTTATTTAACAAATGTGATCACTCACCTCCTTGGGAAGCCATTTCTGTTGGGTTTGCAAAGAGAACCATACCAAAGAGTAGTCTATAGAGAGAAGAATGAAGAGAAAAATTATGTGTTGAGTTTCCTCTGGCCTCTTATTTCCAATGGTCAAGGTTCAACCTCTGGGGAGTTAATTTTCGTGAAATTCTAGGCTCTAACATCTGCCTCCTCATAACCTCTCAGGAAGCAAGATCTCATGCTCTATAAAGTGGTAACACAATCAAGTTAGGAAGAGGAGGGGCCTCATGGTGCAGCTGGGACACTAAGAAAGAAGGAAGCACTGGAGGGACTCTGAGAAGACCTACAGATTTTGTGTTTAGTACACCAATCAAAAGACATTAACAAAAGTCCATGTCCAAGCTTTCAGCCCTCCTGTTTGAGTCTTGACTTTTCCAGCATATTCCCCTCCAGTCATAATGTAGCCATGCCAGTGAAACACTGTATCTGTATATTCCCCCACTAAATGAATTCTTTATGTATGTTTTTGTTTCCCTACCTAGATCTTCATAAGATCCACAGAAATGAAGTCTGATTTATTTCTCCATTTCCAATCCTTAGTAGAGGTCCTGACACACAGAACATTCCTTCAAAAATACCAGAAAAGAGGGTAGATGGAAAAAAAGAAAGAAGCAGGAAGTTAGTTTGAGTGACGAAAATATTTAGCATTTCACTTACCTTTCTTTCCATCAAATGTGTAAAACATCAAGCTAGTCAGTAATTACTCAGTACTTCATAAAACAGCCTTTCCATAGGGATGGGCAGACAGTATACAGGAAAAAGGCATGTGGATTTGGGAAATTCTCCAGGGGATTATGATATGACCTCCCTTTTCTTTACATAGATAAGAACCAGTAGATCTTCCCAACTCGCTCCCAGAAGATTTTGACTGACATTCCTGGCAAAGAGAATAGCATTTCCAGAGGCATAAATGTGAGAAAGTACAGCCTTTGGGGAGAACTTCAGATAGATTTGCTTGCCTCGCTCTTCATCACTTTCTACTCCTGAACACTTAGTTATGTTTATTAGATTGACTCTGCAAGACAAGGCAGAAAACTTTTGCTGGCTGCATCTAGATTTTGATGTCACCTGGAATTTCTTGATAGCGGTTGGGTGCGCTTCCATTATAAGACAAATGGAGGAGGTCAGATAAGTCTCCCCCTCTTCCTTTCCCCCCACCCACATAATTTTAGAAAGACAATATTTTTAAAAGAAGCTATTAGTTCCCTAAACTGGAAATGGGAGTTGGAAAACCATACATGACTTGACAAAAATATAGACTGCACTGACACTAAAGTAGGGCTTGCTTTTTCATCATAGTCAGTGGGCTTTCTTCCCTGACCTAGTTAATGTTTTCAGCTTTTTAGGGGTTAAACATAGCTCAGAAACATGTTGCTATAAAACAAAATGGAAAACATTGGGCCCAGTTTAACTTGATTTCTCTGGATCAGGGTGGGTCACTGTTACCCTGAAATAGCATGTGAACAGCATAATTTTCTCAAAGTCTTTGTACCATATTAAATTTCCAAAATAAATAGCAGCTATATTTTATCTGCAGTATCAGCAAGATCACATAACACAACGTAGGCTGGTATCGCTTAACAAACTGGGCTTAAAGAAAAAAAAAAACACAAAAAACCCATGGTGGAATACTGGAAAGAGTTGGGGCGTTAATGATACCACAGCATGTCTAGCTTATTACCGTATTATGATGAATTAAAGCTTTAGATCTGACTAATTGATTCAGAATCCCTGTGCTCTGCAACGTGATGCCTGCTCATATAAACCAAATTTGAAGGTTGATTTCTACAGCTGAATGCAGCCAAGAGGGCTGCCCTTGTGGAATGATTATACTCCTCTGGGTTGGCATAAGACCTGCTCTGTGTCTTCTTTGTTTAGAACTTAAAGACGATTGGAAGATACTGGTGTTACTTTATCAAGTGAACCAAAAGGAGAAAGGAAAGGAAACGTATTAAATAAAAGATGGCAATGTTTTATGATTTTGATCTTACTGCCTGTATAACCAGCCTTCCATAACTAGAAATGTTGAGCTCTCTATTAGGGACACATCTAATTCAATGAAAAATCTATAGATTAGTGTAATGAGAAATAGTTTTATTACTTTTAAGGACATATGTTACTTAAATTAAATGCCAATGAAGTTCTCCCCAGTTCTAGCACGTTTGTTAGCTAGACAGTTTTTTAATTTCTGGTATTCTATTATTAAACTCTTTATGCTTCTAAAAATGCCTTATTTTAAAGTTTAACACCCCCAGTAATCTTGTTTATAATATAATATCAATTCAGTCACTCAGTCATGTCCTAGTCTTTGCGACCCCATGAACTGCAGCACGCCAGGCCTCCCTGTCCATCACCAACTCCTGGAGTTTACTCAGACTCACGTCCATCGAGTCCGTGATGCCATCCAGCCATCTCATCCTCTGTCGTCCCCTTCTCTTCCTGCCCCCAATCCCTCCCAGCATCAGAGTCTTTTCCAATGAGTCAACTCTTAAATTTAAGGAGATGAAAATCTAAAGAAATTTGAGTTTATGTATTTAGATAAGAGTAAAAAAAACAAACAAAAAAACTCAAAACCCAAACTGCCATATTCTCTTCATTAGATGATAAAAATGGTCTTTTAAAAAATATTTTAATTACTATTTACATAGTAGTTGATATTAAATAAGTAGATAGTAATTATTTATTTTAAAGAAATTACTATGAGCCTATGTTCACAGAAGCAAAGAATCGTTGAGTTTAAAGAGATACTCAGAATCAACTAGTTAACCCAGTACAGAAAATCCTTCTTACTAAAACTTCCTGGTAACTGACTATTTACACTCTTAAACTCCTTTAGTGGTGGGATCCTACTACGTGGAACAATCATTCCCATCTTTGGATAGCTGAGACAGTTAAAAATTTCTCTCTTAAGATGAGCTCAAGTCTACCGACCTGAACTTTCCATCTACTTGCCTTACTTTTTCCTTTTGGAAAAATATAAACTAAACATGATTCCTTTTCTATATTCTAATGGTTCAAATATTTGAAGACAGCTCTCACATTCCCCTTGCATTTTTTTCATTTTCCTTTTCATGCAATCTGCTGTCAAGCCAAGTTTCCCCATTTTATGATTATATTATTAAGTCTTGGAGAAACAAATGTAGAACTTTATATTTTTCAAATTTCATTTTGTCAGAGGGCATACAAACAGCTGATAAAATGCAAGAAATAATTCAGTCTCACATGACATACAAAAAGTAAGTTAAAACAATTGAGATACCAGCTGTGACTTATACACAGGCAAAGATTAACAAAAAATGAAATGAAAGATTTTGGCCAAGGAGAAAAATAAGGACCCGTATGCACCACTGATGGGAAAATAAATTGATACAAATTTTTTGAAAGGCAAGTTAGCAATATATATGTCAGCAATCACATTTTAGGAATTTTCTTAAAGAATTAATGGTTTGGGCACTTAGTTGTAAGGGTGTTCATGGCAACAATGTCCAAAATAACAAAATTGAAAACAATCCTGTAATGGTTAAATAAATTATGGAATGCCTGCTGTGGTATTGGAAAATGATATTTCAGAAGAGTATTTAATGATGTGGTGTTAACTGGAAAAAATAGATTATACAACAGTATTTGCTGAGTTATCCCTATTCTCTAAAAAATATAAGTGTGTACATGCTTGTCTATCTAAACATATACACATTTATAAAGACTAGAGAGATAGAGAAATATAACAACAGAAGGATTTACATCAAAATGAAGACAGTGGCCATTTAAATGAAGCCCTTATTTTTTTGGTTTTATATAATCATTTTGCATCATCTTTGCAGATCATTGTGAATCATTTTTTCTGGCACTTACTCTATTAACTTCTCCCACACACCTTCAGCATTATATCATCTTCAAACGTGAAAAAACATACTGCCTTTGATTCTGTCTAAATTGTTTTGTGAAATGTACAAGACAGGTAGGGTCCATGACAAAGCAAGCCTTCATTTTTTTTCCATTAAGATCACATTGTCCGGGTGTAACAGTTTGTGTGCCAATGTCAAAGACAAGTTTGCTAATTCAATCATGTATTTTCGGATCAAACATTTTTAAATCAATATCTTGTTTTACTTTAAAGATATTTAAATCTCAGCCAGGGACTCTTCATCTATTCATTCATCGAATGTAAGCTCAATAATATAATTGTAAGATGAGTAAATTTGACTCAACAGTGGATGGCAGTGAATTAGCTAATCTGATGGGTGTTGGGGAAATCAGACATGGCTCCTGCTCTAATAGAGTTTACAGTCGTATGTGTTAAGGTCAGTGTTGGGGAGGCAGCATGTGGGATTTTTAGTTCTTAAAACATGCCAAGCACTGATGAACCTATTTTCAGGGCAGAAATAGAGACACAGACACAGAGAATAGACTTGTAGACACAGCAGGGGAAGGAGAGGGTGGGATGATTTGAGAGTGTAGCATTGAAACATGTACATTACCACAGGTGAAATAGATGGCTAGGATGAAGTTGTTGCATACCACAGGGAGCTCAGCACGGGGCTCTGTGATGACCTAGAGAGGTGGGATGGGGTGGGAAGGTAGGAGGGAAGACCAAGAGGGAGGGGACACGTGTACACCTATGGCTGATTCACACTGTTGTATGGCAGAAACCAACACAACATCGTAAAGAAATTATCCTCTAATTAAAAAAAAAAAAGGCATACTAAGCACTGTGTTAAGTGTTTTTACACGTTTCACTTCCTGTCCATCTCCACTTTAGAGATGTGGGTGGTGGTAGCCATGGGGATTTAGTGACTTTAGTCCAGGAAGGCCTTGATGAGTGATGTGATGAGATAAGGAAAGTTGATCTTTTCTGAAGCCTGGGAGAGCTTTCCTGGGGAACTGAGACCTGAGTAACTTGACACATAGGGGAAGGAAGATGAGCATTTCATGCAGAGGTTAGAGCAGGACACCTGAGGTGGGAGGGACCGAGAGGATTCCAGGACGGATGGAGTATGGAGTAGAGAAACAGGCCAGTGCCACACGATGGGGTATCTTTGTGGACCGTGTTAAAGAGTTTATCTAAAAGGTTTAAGAGTCGTTAATTAGACTTACAAAGACTTGAGGCCAAGAGATACTTGAATCACTAAAACATGAAGTCATTTTGGCTGTAACGTGGAAAATGTTTTGAAGGGACAGGAAAGTTGTTATTCAGAGATCAACTAGAAGGCTATTGAAGGCAAGAACCTAGGATAGTTGCAGAGGAGGGAAGGAACAGTCAACAGAAAGAATTGAGTAGCATTATCCCTAGACTTGGGCAAAGGATCCCTGCCCTAGTCCCCTCACTTCATAGGGCCTGATTCTGTCCTGTGTCCATGTTCCTCTGCCCAGGAACCCACCCAGAGCCCACACCCACCTGCTTCTAGAGCACACTTTGGTATCTAGAGCCCTGGAATCCTTGGCCCAAATGTGTCTGCTTCTAGGGCTTGTGCCACCCTCTTTCCAGTGTGTCCCCCCAACTCCCAATTATGTGCAGAGCACACAGGGTATATGGCCTTGGGCTTAAGGGTGGCCAAGGGGCAGCCGTGTGTAGAGATGTAAAGAAAGCTTGTAGAGTTTAGACCTGAAACCTGGGTGCCCGTGTGTGTCCCCAAGGTTCTTAAAGCTGGGATGAGATGACAAAGGGTATGCAAGCCAGCTCTTCTTTAGTCACTAATTAAGGACAAGGAATGCCAAGGAGATGAAGACTTTTCATCTCAACCCTCTCTCTGGGTCACTGTGGAAGTATGTTTGTCAAGGTAGGAGAATACAGCTATTTTATCTAATGGCTTGTTCATTTTATTCATAGCTTTTAAATATTTGGATATAGGGTATGGGGTTCTTCCCCTGGACTTTGCAAATGTCAGGGGGAAACCTGTATTTGAGAGTCATGTAGGGGGTTAAACACCAGGATCTAGTGATTGGACATGGATGCTGAAATAGAAGGAGCTCTATGTAACTGTTAGGTTTTGCTCTTAAGGAGGTGGATGGTAGTAATGTTTCCTGGGATGGGGAAGACTAGATTTGGGTGGAGGATTGAGAATTCAGTTTTTGAGATTTTGGTGTCTGAAAAATCTAGGAGCTGACTGGCTCTATCCCCCAGTATCAAAAGAGACAGAGGGCTCCAGTAGCTTTCTTCTTGGTTAGGATGAACAGATGTGGGTATGCCATGGGGAAGGAGAATGATGAAACCCATGAAGGCTGAATCCACTCATCCTCTATTGAGTGGTACAGCATTGGGTGATAATAAGACTAATCCATGTCAGGGGCAGTGGTACCTGTGTATGAGCAGTGGGTCTTCTTCTACAACTATGGGGCTTTTATGCTAATGTCTGTGTATCATTTTGACTGAGGTGAAGTCACTCAGTCGTGTCCGACTCTTTGCGACCCCGTGGACTGTAACCTACTAGGCTATTCCGTCCATGGGATTCTCCAGGCAAGAATACTGGAGTGGATTGCCATTTCCTTCTCCAGGGAATCTTCCCGACCCAGGGATCGAACCCAGGTCTCCAGCATTGGAGGCAGACGCTTTAACCTACTGGAAACTAAATCATTAGCCTTTCCTTGAGCTTGTATTCCATGCACAAAGCCTCACTGAGAATAACGATGATGGTGATGACGACAATGAAGCCCCAGGGGCTCAATGGTTTAAAAAAAAAAATGTGCCTGCAGTGCAGGAGATACGAGAGACAGTGTTCAATTCCTTAGTTGGGAAGATCCTCTGGAGGAGGCAAGGGCAACTCTTTCAGTGTTCTTTCCTGGAGAATTCCCCAGACAGAGGAGCCTGGCAAACTACAGTCTACAGTCCATGGGATCACACAGAGTCGGACACAACTGAAGCAGCCGAGCACAAGCACACACAGAAGTCATATATGGGAAATTCACTGGAGTAGCCTGCTTTTTAAATAGTGCCTTTTTAAAGAATATTTGTTTATTAATTTTCTCAACTTATACTCCAGAAAGATCAAGGTGGAAGAGACTCCGTCATTCCTGTGTTGCTGAACAAACAGAATCTCAGAGTAGATTAGTTCTCTAAAGTCAAATGATTATCTGGCAGCAGGGTATGAAGATCAGAGACTTGTTACTTTTGGGCCAAATGTATGGTTCCTGCCCTTGCACTAGGGTTCAGCAGATTTGATCCCTTGGTTGTCAGAGGGGCTAAAGACATGAGACTAGGAGATTGAACTCCTTCTTCCTAAATTAACTTGTGGTTCGACTGTATCCTGAAGGATTTGCTGTAATGACTCAAGTTCAATGGGAGGACACCTTCCCAGTGCTGAGATTACATAGAATGAGTAGCCAAAACAGGGAGAGAACACACAGTTCCTTTTTTTCCTTCTCAGAGATCAAAATGAGAACTGCTCATTTTCAAGACAAAAGTAGTCTCTTCCACATCGAAGAACGTTTATACATATGTATACGTGATATTTATTTATGACTCCCATGTGGTGATTTTAGTACAAATGATTCTGGAACATATGGAGTACATTTTCTTTTAAAGTAAACAGAGATTGTTAATATTCAGGAAAAACCAACGGCAAAATGAGTGTCGGCTCCTCTAAATCTCTAAGAGTTTGAGGAAGTTTCTAACTTGAGTTTACAAAAAGAACTGCACTTTTTCTTGGATAATAGCAATTTCTGAGCTAATAAAAGCTTGGCCTCTTTTTAGGAGTAATGTAGGTTTATTTGCAAGTTACTCAGGTGTTACAGCAAGCAATATGGTGATGTAATCTGTGTTCAAAGTGGTATGGTGTTGGGTTTTAAATGAGAACTGATCATATTTACATTCATAATTAGTGATCTTTGCCTGGTTAACTCAGTCTGAGACTAATAGAGTTATAGGTTTCTACTTAGATTTGAGCCGATTAGATTTGGTCTAATCCACAATCATAGACTGTCTGTTTAACCTTAATTTACACATCATAAAACATGCAGTTAACCTTACTTACATAATTCACTGCATTTTAATTAATATTATAGGGGAGGAAAAAACTTTTCTCTACCCTCTTATCTTCAGTAACTGGAGCTTGTGAATTAAACTGATAAAAGAAAGAATAACAGAAGAAAAAGCATACAAATGATGTTAATATTTTAATATTTTTGCATGCATGAAGGCATTCATAGAAAACAAATGAATACCCCAAAAGGAGGTTAGACCTGGGAACTTATATACCATTTTAATAAAAGAGTTCGCACTTCTAGGGATGTTATACAGTGCGAAGTTAAATAAAGCTCCAATATTTTGGCCACCTGATGTGAAGAGCTGACTCATTGGAAAAGACCCTGATACTGGGAAAGATAGAAGGCAGGTGGAGAAGGGGTGACAGTGGATGAGATGGTTGGATGGCATCACCGACTTGATGGATGTGAGTTTGAGCAAGCTCCGGGAGTTGATGATGGACAGGGAAGCCTGGCGTGCTGCAGTCCATGGGGTGGCAAAGAGTTGGACATGACTGAGCAACTGAACATTAGCAAAGGTGGAAGCTAAGGTTATTTTAGTAAGGTTTGTCTGTGCAGACCCACCTCAGTGCTGACTTTTTCTCTCTAGTGAAGAGGGTTCTTCTCTTCCTAGTTCCAGAGAGGGGAAGAGGAGTACCTTCACAAAGGGAAATTATGTCCGGCTTTTAGGCAGATGGGAGGATGGGAGACGAACCTTTTCTGTATTTGCTGCTTCTTAACTGCCTTGGGCTCTAAACAATCTTCATGCCACAGTATCATAGTTTGGGGTGGCGCATTCTGACTCCTGTCAATATCAACTGAGATTTGGGTAAAAAAAGATGAATAAAACCTATTTGTGACTTTGAAGATCTCATTGTCTACTGAGACAGAAAGGCAGCACACAAATAATTGCAATAATAAATGCAATACAAAAGCTTTGAACCGAAAGTCCCACGTTAGCATGGAAGAAGGAATGACTACCTGCCTTTGGAGGATCTGACAAGTGGTGCCTCCACAGAACTGGGAGGGCTGAATGGATGCAGTATCTTGAGGGGAGAATAGAAGAACGTTCTGGTGGAGAGGAAAGCATGCTCAAGGCATGAAGGTAGGAAACAGGAGTGTGCTGGGGTAGTTCAATTCTGCAGCAGGGTATTAGGCAGGGGTCCCAGTGTGGGGATAGCGGAGTGGATGAGGATGAAGTTGGTGGATAGGCAGGTTCATAACATGGGAGACCTTATAGTTCATCCTGAGGCGCTTGGAATTTATCCTGAATTTGAAAAGGCACCATGAAAGAGAGGTTATGCACTTATATTGGTTTATCCTGGCAGCCAGTGTGAAGGAGGAACTGCAGCTGACCAATGGAAAACATGTACTACCTCAATGAATAGTTATTGAAACTGAATGTCAAAGGAGTAGCTGGAGAGAACACAGTTAGAAGGAAAATTAACAGGGACTGGAATTGATTACACATGAAATGCCAAATGAGAATTGAAAATGTTTTTCGTATTTATGAGTTAAGGTGACTCAAAGGATGGTAGTGTTAGTACTTAGAACAGAAAAGGAGAAAGAGAAGGCTTGAGAAGAAAGATGAGCTCAGTTTTGGGTAATGAGGGTAAGGTGTTTCAGGACTGAGACATTGGGGAGGTGAGAAGGAAAGCTGGCTAACCATAAAGAGTGGGTCAAGGGACAGAGGCAGCTGAGTGTCACAAACTCTTTTCCAATGGATCAGAAGTCAGACATGAATCCAGGTTCTGTGAGCCTGGAAATTATTAAATACTAGGGATTCTATTAAAGAAAAATGATCCAAAATTAGAAATACAACATTTTGATGTGGATGTGAATATGAATATTTAGAATGAGAAAAGGAATTATAGCAATTATTTTTTTTAACTTGAAAAATACTAAAATGAATTTTTTTTAAAGAGTATCATTTTCCCTACTCCAGGGCATATATCCAGATGAAACCATAATTTGAAATGATACATGCATCCCAGTGTTCATTGCAGCACTATTTACAATAGCCAGGACATGGAAGCAACCTAAATGTTCAGCAGATGAATGGATAAAGATGATGTGGTAGGTATATATAATGGAATACTACTCAGTCATAAAAATAATGAAATAATGCCATTTTTGGCCACATGGATGGACCTAGAGATTATCATACTAAATGAAGTATATGAGACTATCATATAAGTGAAGTGAAGTGACAAAGAAAGGCAAATATCATATGATATCACTTATACGTGGAGTTGAAAAAATGGTAACAATAAATTTATTTATAAAATGGAAACAGTCACAGATGTAAAAAGCAAAGTTAGGATTACCCAGGGGAAAGGGTGGTGACAAAGATAAATTGGGAGATTGGAATTGGCATATACACACTACTGTAGATAAAATAGATAAGGACATACTGTATAGCACAGAGAACTCTTCTCAATACTCTCTAATGACCTATAGGGGAAAAGAATATATATATCTACTCTTTTATGTATATATATCTCCACTCTTTATATATATATGGATGGAATCCATATGGATTCCATATATATATGGATGGAATCCATGGATATACATATATCCATGGATATATGTATATCCATGTACATACATACATATATATGCATAACTGATTCACCTTGCTTTACAAGAGAAACAAACACAAGATTGTAAATCTACTATGCCAATAAAAATTAAAAGAACATGATTTCTAAAATTAATAATCATTAATTTAAATTACACTTTGGCTGTATAATCATTGATTGCCTCTTCACATAATGATTTAGTAATTTTTTTTCTATGTTGGACATAGATAATTCAAGCTTTCCTTTTGCATGATTGATCTAAATTATTTTTAATAATGACATTTTAATGGTATTTCTTTTAGATTCATGACTATTCATAATGTTGCAAGCTTTTAGGGCCACAGATGGGTCATGGTGGAGAGTTCTGACAAATGTGGTCCCCTGGAGGAAGGAATGGCAAACCACTCCAGTATTCTTGCCTCGAGAACCCCACAAACTGTATGAAAAGGCAGAAAGATATGATACCAGAAGATGAGACCGCCAGGTCAGTTGGTGTCCAATAAACTACTGGGGAAGAGCAGAGAAATCGAGGAAGAATGAAGAGGCTGGGCCAGAGTGGAAGGGACGCTCAGTTGTTGATGTGTCTGATGGTGAACGTTTTTAGAGTTGTTCCCAAATCTGGGAAAACATTTATTAAGTTTATTTCTTATTTGAGTTATAAGACTTAAACTGTTTTAGGTGACTTTTGGATTCCATCCATTTAAAATCTTACTTCTCTCCGACTGTCCTTTGAATGCGTTCCTGTGGTGGCCTTGCATCTTTTTGTCACAGCTTGGGGGTAAATCATTAACGTGGCCAACAGGCATATTCTTGGAAGCCACACCTACACCAGCATTACTAGCGAGAATTTATGTATAGACGTGTCTGGGAGTCACACAAATATATTTCACGAAAAGCAAACTAAATTGGCCTCAAACTCAATCTCATCTTTTCAAGATCTCAAAAATGCTTAAAAGTTACCTCCTAGTCACCTGATGTATATGGAAGATAGAATGAATGAGATATCTTAGTCTTGTAAATTTTACAGAACCATCTGACTATGGGAAACACAGAGTTAGAGGCCTTCACAAGCCCCGAAAGGCTCCTGTGCAAGTGAGAGGTCTCTGACATTCAAGCTTCAGAAACTTCACGGAAAAGTATTTCTGTCATAAGGTGTAGGGACCAGTGAGGGCTAGAACATGCTCTCCTTTGGGAACAGGCACCCTACTCATGGGTGATGAGTATCCTGCCTTTTCAACTTACCCTTGGGATTCAAGATGGGTCTATTGAACAGATTCCATTTATACTGCTTGAAAGATAAAAGTAAATATCTCTGGTCTGGTATTTGTTTACAACTATTGGACAATTAGCTTCTTAGCCATAGTTTAAGGTGGAGGAAATGGCTAGCATCCAGGCACTGGTGAGAATAATCCCTTTAAACTTACTGTTTCCCAATACCAGACATGGATATCTTTCTATACATGAAAAATGGAACTAAACATGGGTTTTAAACCAGCATTTCAAGGCATGTTTATTAAACTACTCAATAATGAGTAAACAGAAAAATAAATACAACAAAATCATTTGCAGCATGAGAGAAGAACAAGGCATTAGCTATTCAGAGAAAACAAAAAGATTTACTTCATTTCTTAAATATAAGAAATAGTTACAGAATACCTTGTTCTCAATGAGGACATTATTTCTATTTTAAAGGAGGCTCAGAAATGACTTTTGTAAAATAAAAGCAGTAATTAAAGTAAATTCTGTTTTAAAGCACTAGAAAGTAGACAAGATATTACAGAATATTTGAAGAATGAGATAAAGGGTAAACTGAGAAAAAAAATTCAGAATTTGGAAGAAATTAGTACTATAAAAATATGAGAGAATTGTTAGCAAAATATGAAGGGTAATTCATAAAAACTCAGATCCTGAATAGCAGTATTTTCATTTAGAGAAAAGAGAAAAACAAAGAAAACTTTCCAGATATGAAAATTATCTGATACTAATAGACTTGTCTCTTCCCAGCTTGCATTAGTTAATAGAGATTAACATGATAAAATATATTGATAAATAATCAAAAGCTTCAAGTATAAAAGCAGACTCTAACCACTATAAGAGGAAGCAATACTTATTATAGAAACAAAGCAAAATGAGTGGTCTTAAATGACTTCAGGAATCTTTTCTGAAACAACCAAATATGGGACAATAGCCACAGAGTCTTTTCCAAAAAGAAATGAATCTCAGAATTTTACAAATAACCAAATTGTCACTCATACCTACAAAATTTTATAAAATCCATCAGCTGACTACCATATATATATATATATAATATGTATAATATATATATACATGTGTGTATATGTATGTATATATATATTAATATATAGAACTGAATCACTTTACAGCAAAAATTAACACAACATTGCAAATCAAGTATAACACAATAAAAAATCTTATGGATAAAAAAAAAAAAACTGCCCCCAAGACTCACCCAAGATAAGTAAGGGATGAGTTAATATAAGAATTGAACAAGAAACATGTCCTTGGTCAGTTCAGTTCAGTTCAGTCGCTCAGTCATGTCCGACTCTGTGACCCCATGAATCGCAGCACGCCAGGCCTCCCTGTGCATCACCAACTCCCGGAGTTCACTCAGACTCATGCTCATCGAGTCAGTGATGCCATCCAGCCATTTCATCCTCGGTCGTCCCCTTCTCCTCCTGCCCCCAATCCCTCCCAGCATCAGAGTCTTTTCCAATGAGTCAATTCTTCGCATCAGGTGGCCAAAGTACTGGAATTTCAGCTTTTGCATCATTCTTCCAAAGAAATCCCAGGGTTGATTTCCTTCAGAATGGACTGGTTGGATCTCCTTGCAGTCCAAGGGACTCTCAAGAGTCTTCTCCAACACCACACTTCAAAAGCATCAGTTCTTCGGCGCTCAGCCTTCTTCACAGTCCAACTCTCACATCCATACATGACCACAGGAAAAACCATAGCCTTGACTAGACGGACCTTAGTCGGCAAAGTAATGTCTCTGCTTTTGAATATGCTATCTAGGTTTGCCATAACTTTTCTTCCAAGGAGTAAGTGTCTTTTAATTTCATGGCTGCAGTCACCATCTGCAGTGATTTTGGAGCCCCAGAAAATAAAGTCTGACACTGTTTCCACTGTTTCTCCATCTATTTCCCATGAAGTGATGGGACCAGATGCCATGATCTTTGTTTTCTGAATGTTGAGCTTTAAGCCAACTTTTTCACTCTCCTCTTTCACTTTCCTCAAGAGCAACTAAAGAGTTCTTCTTCATTTTCTGCCATAAGGGTAGTGTCATCTGCATATCTGAGGTTATTGATATTTCTCCCGGCAATCTTGATTCCAGCTTGTGCTTCTTCCAGCCCAGCATTTTCATGATGTACTCTGCATATAAGTTAAATATGCTGGGTGACAATATACAGCCTTAACGTACTCCTTTTCCCATTTGGATCCAGTCTGTTGCTCCATGTCCGGTTCTAACTGTTGCTTCCTGATCTGCACACAGGTTTCTCAAGAGGCAGGTCAGGTGGCCTGGTATTCCCATCTCTTTAAAATGGTTATTTTAAAATTAATTTAAATACATATAATTTAAATGTTGGTTTAATATGATTGAAAAGCTAGTTTGTGTTTCAAGAAAAAAATTTGCATTATCTATATTTTTTAGTAATATAAATCACACAATTTCACAGGTAAACTTTCAAAATATGAAATCAGAATTTTATCAATATTTTATCAAATTTGCACACCTTCATTTGTTATTAAAGCTGAAATATTTTATGTGGAGCTAAATTGGAAATAACTGTAATTGTTGACTTTAAGTTGTTATTTAAAAATACAAAAATAAAACCATGCCTCTCTCTTTAATAATTTAAAAATATTAGCAATTGAATTAATAAATTATGATTATACCTTACTTTAAAGTTAACTTCATTGTTACATAAATCATGAGTGAGTGAAGTCACTTAGTCATGTCCGACTCTTTGCTACCCCATGGACACTAGCCAACCAGGCTCCTCTGTCCATGGGATTTTCCAGGCAAGAATACTGGAGTGGGTTGCCATTTCCTTCTCCAGGGGATCTTCCCCACCCAGGGATCGAACCAAGGTCTCCTGCATTGTAGGCAGACGCTTTACCCTCTGAGCCACCAGGGAAGTCCACATAAATCATAGTAAGTATAATATAATGCATTGTATGTCTATTGCATATGAATTTCAACCATCTAAACTTAATGGTACAAAACACAAATTTAAGTTGATTTGTTTCTATTAGACTGTCTTTCATGAACACAGAGTTATATTACCAATTTTAAAAGGAAAATTTCTGGCAAATATTACAGTTTAGAGAAGGAAACAAAGATTGTGGATTAGAGTCAGGGAACACTGCATGGTAGAAGTAAGCCTTCTCTAGATTAGTAAAAACTGAATCTTACTTTTGAAAATATCCCTTTCTTTTAATTTTCTTCTCTCTCTTGCAAGAGAAGAGTGTAAGAAGGAATCTAGCTACTTTCAGACTGAAACCTGGGTGACCCTCTGGGGGCATTCACTGGACCCTCTGGGTCTCCCAGCTTTGTTGGTGCCCATCTGCCCTAGGTCTTTAAAAACTGTCCTTACTAAAATTCTACCTTATGTGGGTGTATTAATTAGTTTCATTGCATGCATCATTTCATAACATATACATATAACAAAACATCATGTTGTATTACCTTAAATGTATACCAATTTTATTTCTAAAAAAAAAAAAAAATTAGGCACGAGGGAATATATTAAATCTAAAAGCAAGACTGACGTGAGCCTTTGCCGAAAATGCAAATCCAACCTAAATTGCCACCCTGTTTTTTAGGTTAAAAAATTCTGGCTGGTTATTTTTTTTTCCAAATTAATTTTGGATCATGAGATTCTATTAGCTGGTTTTTGCTGGCACCACATTGCTGAAAGGATGACAAGAAATAGGGAGCTTTGGAAATTTTACATGTCTGCCCTAAGAATTCCTGTCCCATTTTATAACCCCCAAAGTCTTAGATCATTTGGATCTGGTTTAGATAAGTGAATTAGAATGAAACCAAATCAGTGAATCTTCTAAGCTTCCCCCAGCCATCCTTCATTAAAGGAAGAGTCATTTTTGCCTTTTATGAAAAGGCAGAGCCAAAAGACCAATCTTTACTGACTTTCCTTTCATCCAAAACTTTTCCCACAATTCTGCTGCCAACTCAAGAGGAGAAGTTTCAATTTTTGCATTGCCGTTTTTCAAATACAGGAAAGTTATGTGGGGACATTCCCTATAGTCTTGCTGGGCCACATGCTTCCTTTTGGTTCAGTGTTCCCATGGAGCCTTAAACATGGGCATTTGTCAGACAATTGCATGGACATATTGGAGCTTATAACCTCACTGATGTGCCGAGCCATGTATGTGTTTCCTGTAAGGGCTCAAAGAAGACACCTTTAAGGATGCTACGAGCATTGTAAGTTCTCTTTGGTCTTCACTGATTTTAGCCAGAGGAGCATATTGGAACCACTGCAAGAGAAGGTTGTGGAAAGAAGATGTGTACTTATGTTTACCTCTGGCTATCCAAACTCTTGCTGCAAACTCAATCTGCTGCTAGATCGTCTCAGTTATGTCTGACTCTTTGAGACCCCATGAACTGTATACAGGGGGAGTGACAAACAGATTCAAGGGATTATATCTAATAGATAGAGTGCCTGAAGAACTATGGACAGAGGTTTGTGATATTGTACAGGAGGTAGTGATCAAGACATCCTCAAGAAAAAGATATGCAAAAAGGCAAAATGATTGTCTGAGGATGCCTTACAAATAGCTGAGAACAGAAGAGAAAGGGAAATATATATTCATTTGAATGCAGAGTTCCAAATGATACAAAGGAGAGATAAGAAAGTCTTCCTCAGTAATCAATGCAAAGAAATAGAGGAAAACAATAGAATGGGAAAGACTAGAGATCTCTTCAAGAAAATCAGAGATACCAAGGGAATATTTCATGCAAAGATGGGCTCAATAAGGATGGAAATGGTATGTGCCTAACAGAAGCAGAAGATATTAAGAAGAGGTGGCAAGAATACACAGAACTGTACAAAAAAGATCTTCATGACCCAGATAGTCACGATGGTTTCATCTCTCAACTAGAGCCAGACATCCTGGAATGTGAAGTCAAGTGGGCCTTAGAAAGCATCACTATGAACAAAGCTAGAGGAGTTGATGGAACTTCAGCTGAGCTATTTCAAATCCTGAAAGATGATGCTGTGAAAGTGCTGCACTCCATATGCCAGCAAATTTGGAAAACCCAGCAGTGGCCACAGGACTAGAAAATGCCAATTTTCATTACAATTCAAAAGAAAAGCAATGCCAGAGAATGTTCAAACTACTGCACAATTGCACTCATCTCACACACTACCAGAGTAATGCCCAAAATTCTCCAAGCCAGGCTTCACAGTACATGAACCATGAACTTCCTGATGTTCAAGCTGAATTTAGAAAAGGCAGAGGAACCAGAGATCAAATTGACAGCATCCATTAGATCATTGAAAAAGCAAGGGAGTTCCAGAAAAACATCTATTTCTGATTTATTGACTATGCCAAAGCCTTTGACTGTGTGGATCACAAGAAACTGTAGAAAATTCTGAATGAGATGGGAATACCAGACCACCTTACCTGCCTCCTGAGAAATCTATATGCAGGTCAGGAAGCAACAGGTAGAACTGGACGTGGAACAACAGACTGGTTCCAAATAGGGAAAGGAGTATGTGAAAGCTGTATATTGTCACCTTACTTATTTAACTAATATGCAGAGCATATCCTGTGAAATGCCGGACTGGATAAAGCACAAGCTGGAATCAAGATTGCCGGGAGAAGTATCAATAACCTCAGATATGCAGATGACACCACCCTTATGGCAGACTGTGAAGAAGAACTAAAGAGCCTCTTGAGGAAAGTGAAAGAGGAGAGTGAAAAAGCTGACTTAAAACTCAACATTCAGAAAGCTAAGATCATGGCATCCAGTCCCATCACTTCATGGAAAATAAATGGGGAAACAATGGAAACAGTGAGAAACTTTTGTGAGAAACAGTGAGAAATTATTTTGGTCTTCATAATCATTGCAGATGGTGACTGCAGCCATGAAATTAAAAGACGCTTACTCCTTGGAAGAAAAATTATGACCAACCTAGATAGCATATTCAAAAGCAGAGCCATTACTTTGCAACAAAGGTACATCTGGTCAAAGCTATGGTTTTTCCAGTAGTCATGTATGGATGTGAGAGTTGGACTGTAAAGAAAGCTGAGCACTGAAGAATTGATGCTTTTGAACTGTGGTGTTGGAGAAGACTCTTGAGAGTCCCTTGGACTGCAAGGAGATCCAACCAATCCATCCTAAAGGAAGTCAGTCCTGAATATTCCTTGGAAGGACTGATGTTGAAGCTGAAACTCCAATACTTTGGCCACCTGATGTGGAGACTGACTCATTTGAAAAGACCCCGATGCTTGGAAAGATTGAAGGTGGGAGGAGTAGGGGACGACAGAGGATGAGATGGTTGGATGGCATCACTGACTCAGTGGACTTGAGTTTGAGCAAGCTCCGAGAGTTGGTGATGGACAGTGAAGCTTGTCATGCTTCAGTCCATCCATGGGGTCGCAGAGTTGGACACAACTGAGCGACTGGATTGAACTAAACTCTAGTCCATCAGGCTCCTCTGTCGATGAGATTTCCCAGGCAAGAATACTGGGTTGCCGTTTCCTCCTCCAGGGGATCTTACCAACCAGGGATCAAACGTGCATCTCCTGCATTGGCAAGTGGGTTCTTTATCACTGAGCCACCTGGGAAGCCCTGTACAGCAAAATGAATCAGCTATACATACATATATAACCCCTCCCTTTTGGATTTCCTTCCCATTCAAGCCACCACAGTTCATTGAGTAGCATTCCCTATGCTATACAATGCGTTCTCATTGGTTATCCGTTTTATACATGTATCAATAGTGTATTTGTGTCAGTACCAATTTCCCAATTTATCCCACCCCTCACCTGTTTCCCCTTGATATCCATATATTTGTTCTCTATGTCTGTGCCTCTTTTTCTGCTTGGCAAATATCTCTACCATTTTTCTAGATTCCATATATATGTGTTAATATATGATGTTTATTTTTGTTCAGTTTCTGCATTCTATAGAGAGAAAAAGGTGGCTCAGAGAGACTGAATGCCTTTTCTATGGTCTCATGGCTGGCCTGAATCTGAACTAAGATTAGAGCTCAGGTTTTTTCTTGCTTGGCAACTTCAAATCTGTCCTTGGATACTGATGGTTACTTTGCTGCTGCTGCTGCTGCTAAGTTGCTTCAGTCGTGTCCGACTCTGTGCGACCCCATAGATGGCAGCCCACCAGGCTCCCCCGTCCCTGGGATTCTCCAGGCAAGAACACTGGAGTGGGTTGCCATTTCCTTCTCCAATGCATGAAAGTGAAAAGTGAAAGTGAAGTCGGTCTTTGTGTCTGACTCTTTGCGACCCTGTGGACTGCAGCCTACCAGGCTCCTCTGTCCTTGGGATTTTCCAGGCAAGAGTACTGGGGTGGGTTGCCATTGTCTTCTCCGCATGGTTACTTTAGATTCTCATAAATTAGAAAAGTTCTGAATTGCAATCAAGTTGTTATTTTTTGTTCCTTAAGATGTTAGACTGTAACTTTTAGTTTAAACCCTTAAGCAGTTTGTGAAACTGGCTTAAACTTTCTTTCTCAGTGATAATTGTGAATGTCTGAATACATGATTTAGCAAAACTCAAAAAGGGTCGTTGATTGAGAGCTCATGAAACTCCTGAACATATGTTGTGACAGGTTCCATTTGTGAGTTTAATGAAGGTAATTCATTATGACTGTCCTCTTCAGGGCCCAGCCCAGTAACCGCACATCATATGTACTCAACAAATATTTTTCCAATAAATTCTCCCCTTGTCTATCTAACTTGCCCAGTTTATCAGCACAAGTAATATTGTCCTCTTCATAGCAACTCGTAGCCTCGAAGCTTTATATTCAATTCATCCATCTCACATGCACTTTCAATTGGATGTTCTCTACTCCATGTTTGATGCCTTCATATTTTTTCCAATGGCCTGGCCAATGCCTTGCTCAATCTTGGTATAACTATAATTGAATTATAATACATTTTCAGAGAGAAAGATGCTTATGAGTGCATGTTTCGTGCATTTTCTCAAAAATGAACACTCTCTGCTAAGTCGCTTTGGTCGTGTCCGACTCTGTGTGACCCCATAGACGGCAGCCCACCAGGTTCCCCCATCCCTGGGATTCTCTAGGCAAGAACACTGGAGTGGGTTGCCATTTCCTTCTCCAATGCATGAAAGTGAAAGTGAAGTCGCTCAGTCGTGCCCAACTCTTCGCGACCCCATAGACTGCAGCCTTCCAGGCTCCTCCATCCATGGGATTTTCCAGGCAAGAGTACTGGAGTGGGGTGCCATTGCCTTCTCTGGAACACTCTCTGGTCTTTAACAAAAAAAATACAAAAGCAAAAGTAAATCTTATCCCTATCATTAAGACATTTACAATGTCTTTAAAAGAAATAATGTACAGAAGAAATGAATTCTGCAAAGGACATGTATCAAATGGAGGGGAGGGATATTTGTTGGAAGAATTCAGAAGAGAAAGAAATTTGAGCTGGAATAGTCTGGAAGAGTTTCTGGAAGACAGAATTTAGGTTAGGCCTTAGACAATGATGATGAATTGGAAAAAGAGAAGGAAAGAAAATTTTGATTGGAGGAAGAGAGTGATCAAAGTTTTGCTTGAAAAAAGTGTGATAAAGTGGCAGTGTGCTCAATGGGAGGCCAAAAAATGAACAGTAAGTAGAAGTATGTTGGATGGGAGGACTGATGTTTTGTATTATATTATAGAAATTCTGTTCAGAAAGTCAGAGCCTTATATTTTATACTATCCTCTATATAGATTTTACTAGAGAGGTGAATTTTTTTTTTTTTTTTTTAATAGGATGGGAGTGAGAGAAGGAAAAGCTGATCAGGAAATGCAGGCATCTGTGTGGTCCATGGCCATGGTTGTCCCTGGAGATGCTAAGTGTTCAACCTGCACAAACCTGCGTGCTAGCTAGCCCTGAGCAGAGCTGACCGTGAGTGACAGAATCAGGAGTGAAAAGGAAGAGAAGATGTGTGAAAGACTGTGAAAGAATTGATGTGTTGTTGAACACAAGCTTAATTGGTAGTGAGGAATTAAAGGCCAACCCTGGTTTAATATGTCACTTCCCTAATAACATTTTAGGCTGAGCCCTTGATGTTTTAATTCCAAAGACTAACTTGTGAGTTTCACTGTGAGGTTGGCCCAGAAGGTGAGATATTTTTGGTCAAAGGCTTTTTTGATGAGCCTTAAGAAAAAACAACTCCATACTTCTTTCATTTGTAAGCCTGACCCCATGTGGAGGTATGGGCTAGGCAAATAAATAACAAGAATAAGAACGTCTTTATGCCTCTCACATTCCCCTGACTTTGTCCTTTGTGCCATGGCAAACTCGAAGGGACATTGAAGCATTGATATGGTTGTGTGAGGCACTCACAGTGCCCCCCAAGGAACATTTTTTCAATATGTTACACTATTATGCCAAGAAAGTTTGTGACCCAGGTCATTTCAGTCAATTCTCCTCCAGGAAGAAATAGTGGTGTCAGGTTGCTCAGAGGATATTCCTTAACTCTAAATAAATATGAGAATTTTACAAAATTTCCACCAAAATTTATTGGGTGCCTTTTGTGTGGCTGCCACTCTGAAGTGTCTTCATGGAGTGGGGGTTGGTGTTCAATAAATATTTATTGGATGAAGCATTAATGAACTGGTGAAGACTAGTGTTTTGGGAGGTTAATGTGCTGGCTTGGAGAGGAGGCAGGCCAGAAGCAGTGAGAAAAGATGAATTTCTGTTGTGTTCCAGATCCTTGATTGTGAAGGCTTTCATGTGAATACAAAGGAAAGGGTAGGCAAGTGACATTTTGCAGGGGAAATTCAGTGGTACATTGTGGCTCACTGGCTGTAGGGAGGTGATTAAGACTAAGGGGAGGAAAAGTCAGAGATAGCTGGGTATTTGAATCTTAATAAGGGAGTAGTCTGAGCTTCCCTGGTGATTTAGATAGTGAAGAGTCTGCCTGCAATTGAGGAGACCTGATTTCAATCCTTGGGTTGGGAAGATCCCCTGGAGAAGAGAATGGCTACCCATTCCAGTATTCTTGCCTGGAGAATCCCATGGATAGAGGAGCCTGGCAGGCTCTTATTGTACATGGGGTCACAAAGAGTAGGACACGACTGAGACACACACACACACACACAGAGGAGTAATCAAGTCATGGGCAGTGAGCAGGATTTGATTGTGATCTTGGTAGAAGCTTTTGCATGGAGCCATCCTGTGAGTAAAGGTCTCTAACTGATGCCTGGGTCAGAGGCCTGAGCTAAGAGTGTCCTTAACTGATCAATGAACAGAAGCATCCACATCAGTCATTTAGGAAGAGGGACATGTTACAATGTAAAATCAACCCTACTAGGTTAAAAGAAAATTCTGTTTTATCATCGCCCAATAATCAAATTTCTTTTGTAAAACTGGTGCATTTTGTTTAAATCCAAAATGCATGTAATATGGTGCTATGACAAGTGCAGGTTTTTTAAATTAATTAATTAATGAGGCTATATTGGGTCCTTGTGGCACGTGGAGTCTTTGATGTGTCTTTAATTGTGGTGTACAGACTCTCTGGTTGTGGTACTCCAGCTAGGTAGTAGCGGCACACAAACTTAGTTGCTTCACAGCCTGTGGGGTCTCCCTTCCCCAACTAGGGATCAAACCCATGACTCCTGCATTGCAAGGTGGATCACCAGGTAAATCCCACAAGTGCAGTTTTGGACTCTGTTAATATGGTGTCCGAGTCAAAGGCAACCAAAATTTCCCAACCTTGTTTTCATTATCGTCCCCTAAGGAGACTTTTTCAATGGTTTGAGAGTGATGGGAATTTGGGGATTAAGGAAAAGAAACAAGTTCATCAGAAGAAGAATGTAAAGAGCAGAGACCTAAGGGCAACACCAAGAGGAGGGTAAAGAGAGGTGGAAACAGACAAAACAGACATGATGCATTTAACAGGTTGAGTGGATATGAAGATTTGCAAGTACTGAGTCAGGAGAAAAGAGGCTTTGAAGGAAAAGGTTATAAGTAGTAAAGTCTAAATTACTGAAGAAATACTAAAGTAAGCTGGAAGAATAAAAGGAATGAAGACCATTGGATTAATATTTTTCAAAGTGGAGTCATAAAATTATCTGTGGCCATGCATATGTGACTTACGGATGACTGGTCTGATCAGTCCTGCAAATTAAGTAGAAATTATTGCCAGTCCCCAGTTACTGGAGCCCTGTATATATATGCTAAAACAGAGCTGTTGGGTTTGTAGTTTTCCATATGTTGTACTGATATTTGTGTAAGCAGTATCACAACAAGTATTTCGATGTATGGTCCCTTTCTTAGCAGTGAAGGCTAGTCATTGTTAGCACCAAGGAAAACACAGTCCATCTAAGGTCGGGACATATTTTCAGCAGAACTGGCAGTCATTCACTCATTGGGAGACTAACAAAGAATTTTCAGTGTAAGGACCAAAGGGTGTGCTCGTGGGGCCCCAACGTTCAGGGAGCCCGTGGGCTTGGCGCTGTGGTTGAACAGGAATGAAGACACATCACCAACCGCATAGGGAAGATTTTTAGGCCACTGCTGTGTGGAATTCTGTTTATGGGTCAATTTTGCAAACAACTTCCCTCAGACCAAGTGTTCAAGGAGCTTAAGTTTGGAGATAATTAGGTGGTTCTGGAGACACCCTGAGTCTTGGAACTGACAGGATCTTGAGAGATCACGAGGCCCAGCCCTCCCTCAGCCCAGCCTCTAATCTAGTCTGCATTGCAGAATCACTGTCAGATACTCAACCAGGTTCTGCTTGATTACTTCCAGACCCAGGGCGTTCATTCCATTGTGATATGTAAAGCGAATAATACATATCTTAGAACTGTTAACACTTTCCTCAGACTGACATTAGGATAGTGCATGATACTACTAGCTACTGTTCTTAGCAGTTTATAGATGTATTAACTTATTTAATCTTCTCTTTATCCCTGTGGATAATATGGACACATAATAAAGTAAATGCTGTTAATATCTTTTATTTTTAGATAATGAAGTTAAGTCATGGATTGATTATGTTATCTTCCTGAGTTGAAAGAGTTCAAGCCAGCACCTGAGCTCATACCCACTTTGCATTAATGGCTTAATCCTTCTTGCTAGTTATTCAAATACGTGAGGTCAGTTATGAGGTCTTCCCTTCACATTCTTTTCCCAGGCTAACTGTTCCCAGGTAACGTAACCATTCTCCTCATGCTATGGTTGTGATCTTCTAGAAAAGTATAATTTAGTTTGTCATTGTTTCTCAAAACTAATGCCAAGAACTGAATACAGACTGAGCTAGTGTCTGGCTAATGCATGGAATTGTGTGGAATTATACAATGGTTAGCTTCTCAAATCTGCATGCAAGGTGAACATTGACTATAGCCAAAATTACCCTTGAAAAAGCCCTTCCTAACTCATAATGGAGGGTACATATGATATGGTGTGTACAGTTCTGCACAGAAATTCTTCTGTTCATTAAAATTTGAGAACCATTGTGGTCAACTAAAGAAGGAACAAAAGGAAAGTCGATATGCAGATGCCTGAGATGAAAAACATTCTGCTTTTAAAGTAATGATCAAATTCCTAGTGGGAAATGAAGGATGGATGGAAAACAGTTAACTGATCCTGTTTACTTGCAGTACAACTTAGTATATGTTAATGTATTGGTGTTGCAGTGAAGATTAAACAAGAAAGGAGAGAAGGGTAGGTACTAAAATATTTGTAAGTTTAGAATAATATGACGGCAGAATTTCCCATCCAGCAGGCAACCTCAACAGGAGCGATATCACCCCTAAGTGGGCAAAAATTCATTCTTAGAGGGGCCCCCCCCAAAAAAAAAAACTTACTAGTTTTATGAATAAAGCCCAGATGTACACACAATATGTAAAAGAGATATACTTGGTATCTATGATATTAAAAATCTCATGGAGCATGGACAATTACAAAATCATGTCTAAAAAAAAGGATTTCACAGGTGGCTCAGTGAGTAAAAACATCTGCCTGCAAAGTAGGAGACACAGGAGATGCACGTTTGATCCCTGGGTCAGGAAGATCCCCTAGAGAAGGGGAGAGTCCTTAGGAGATGATAATGAAAAGATTGAGAAATACATCCATACAACATTGCTTTTGATTTAGACATTACTCATATAGTTCAAAATTGCATGTGTTATTTTAGAAGGTATATTACATGCATTCTGGGCTTAAATAAAACTCACTAGTTTTACAAAAGTAAAAATCAAAAAGAAATTTGATTATGGGTTATGGTGAAAACCAAAATGCTTTCTACTTAAAGTGGTTGATTTTGCTTTGTGACAAGCTGATCAGGCTTCATGGCTGCCATGTGTATTTCACTGATAAATTGAGAACACTATTAGTAAGACGAAATAGGTCAGTTTGCCCAGCAAATAAAAGACTCTCAACTCATTGATATACTTGATATATACACGTAGAGGCAGATGAAATCAGTTGCTTTGGAGATCTGATTTATGAGTCCATGTAATGATGCATTGAGAAAAAACTGAATCTCAGAGTCATGATTAATTTCAGTAAGAAGTCTCTCAAACATAATTCAAGCTCATCATCAGCACCACAAACTCACCATAAGTTCAAAGTTTATCCCCTGTTGACAGTGGAAAAAGTTGTATCAATATGCTTGTTTGCAAAAGAACCTGTAGTGTTTTGTGGGTGAATTTGCAATTTTTACAGTAATATATTATTTCCTCATCCTTGCCACTTAAGAGGAATCAGATTGCTTCTCAGGGAAGTAACTATCCAGGGAAGACAAAAGTCCATTTACATATTATGATACTATTTAGTTTAAAACCGTGTGTCTCTGGAAAGGCCTAGAAAGAGAGGACAGATGTGAAAGATACATTGTTTTGCAAGAAAATAGGATGTGCTTATCCTTCTGGTTACTTCTGGAGAAGGAAGGGGAAGAGGGAGGGCATGACAGGGCTGAGATGGGTTCTTGTGCCTACAAGTCAAAGGAAGAGCTGACTGGATAAAACGGCAATGTCATCATTTTTAAAGAACTTCAGCGTCTATCTTCCAAGGCTCAGTGGTGAATTATAATCCTTCTTCCATTATCTACCATTTTCATGTATTATTTTAAAATGAAAAAAGCATTTCAAATAAGTATAACAAAAACTCATATGTGTACTAAGATAGAACAGATGTCGATGTTTTGTATATTTGCTTCAGATCTGTTTTTCTTTTTAAATAAGGCTCATAAATATTGCTGACATCCTATCTTTAACCTTCTTATTTCTCTTCCAGAGGTAAACAATTTCCTAAAACTGGTGGATCATCATCAGGGTTTCTTAAGTTTATGTTCATTATACCCTTACAAGTATACAAATATATTCATTAAGAACATCCATTATTGTGTTTTGTATTGAACTTTTTTCAAAGTGTTATCAAGATGATTGTTTGGTATCAAAACTCTTTTATGAATACACTTCTTTCACTCAGCGTTATGTGCTTGAGTTTTAGCTACTTTAAAACACATGACCCTGGCTCATTTATTTAACTTCACTATATTATTTCCTTGTATGTGTGTGTTCAATCACTTAGTTGTGTCTGACTCTTTGCAACCCCATGGACTGTGGCCTGCCAGTCTCCTCTGTCCATGGGATTCTCCAGGCAAGAGTGCTGGAGTGGGCTGCCACCTCCTACTCTAGGAGATCTTCCTGACCCAGGGATCAAACCCATGTCTCCTTCATCTCCTGCATTGGCAGGAGGATTCTTTACCACTGAGCCTCCTGGAAGCCCATTTTATTATGTGTATAAATTTAACTTCATTCAGCCCACTCCAGCCTGGCAAATCCCATGGACAGAGGAGCCTGGTAGGCCACAGTCCATGGGGTCGCTAAGAGTTGGACAAGACTGAGCAACTTCACTTTCACTTTTCACTTTCATGCATTGGAGAAGGAAATGGCAACCCACTCCAGTGTTCTTGCCTGGAGAATCCCAGGGACTGGGGAGCCTGGTGGGCTGCTGTCTGTGGGGTCGCACAGAGTCGGACATGACTGAAGCGACTTAGCAACAGCATCCATTTCTCTTTTGAAAAAAGTAGAATTGTTTCCTTTTTGCCCTCCAAACCTTTATAATTGAATCTGGAGAGGAGTCTCCCTGAAAACACACATTTCTTTATCCTATGACACTGATAGACATGACATCTTTATCTGCCTGGAATCCACCAGAAACAAGTCACCACATCTTTCATCCTTGTTTATGTCTGTCACTATGGTAAGCCCCAGACTTGCCCCACTAATTCTATTAGATAACCACGATAAGGCCATCTCCAATACTTTCTCAGCCTCTGAGCGTTTCCCCTGTGCCCTGTTGAACCCACAGCCCCTAATCAGCAAACTCAACCTATTCTTGAGTCTTCAAAGATACTCGACTTTGTCTCTAGATGTTCATGTTATCTCCTTGTCCTAAATGAAACCCAGATCCTCCTAAGAGGATCCTCCTAGCAGCCTCTCCCTCTCCACTAGCATCCTCTCAAGTGAGGTGGTTGTCCTTGCTTTTCATTGCAGTTTTCAGCTCATTCACCAAACTTCTTCCCTAAAAACATCCAGCTTTGAATCTTTTGTCATCAGACTGTACCCCCCAACACATCCCTCCCTTCTTGTTATAATCATTGCAACACCCTAGTTACTCCTCATTTCACAAAGATGTTGAGTTTCAGTTAAGTGCTTCACAAACGTCAATACCCATATGGCTGTCTAGGAGGATCTCAGGGAACTGTTGATTCTGATTTAGTATTTCTGGACCGGAGATCCTAAGTGACCAACAAGAAGCCCAGTGCTGCTGCGGCTGCTGGTCCATTCTTCAGATAGGAAAACCCTGGGTCACTGTTGCTGTTCCTGGCAGCACCACTATCTTCTTTTGGGGGCATTCAATTACCATCACAGAAGATCTTTCCAGCACCCTTTGCTTGAGATTGTTAGCTTCCTCGCCTCTAGTATCTTGTCCCTCTCTCAGCCTCTCCCTCCCCATACCTTCTCATTACCAAAATTGGCACCACCTCCACAATCTCAATTCTCAGCATCCATTTCTCAGACTGTTACCTCTCATCCTTCCTTCTCACTTCTTCCAGTCCCCACATACCAGCAATCCTCAAACCCCACTGATCCACCTAAAAGTGGTGCTTTCAGGATCACTTCACTGTCCCTCATTCCACTCATATTCACGCTTCATTTCTCATCCAGCTTGGATTCCATGGCAGTTGGTTATAATCATTGTCTTGTGATATGACCAGCTTCCTTGCCCCACTCTTCCTTCATCACAATCAACTCAGCAAAAATCTCAAGCTTGGCTAATTATTACATTCTGCCAAGCACACACCTGTACCCCCACTCCACTTAATGAGGATGAGGAAAATGTCATATCCTTATTGATGGGTCTTCTGTTAAATTCATGAACATGAACCTTAAGTATCACCATTAATGTGGTTCAGACCTTAAAGAATCTGCCTGCAGTGTGGGAGTCCAGGTTCAATCCTTGGATTGGAAAGATGCCCTGGAGGAGGAAATGGCAACCCACTCCAGGATTCTTGCCTGGAGAATCCCATGGACAGTACTGTCCACGGTATCACAAACACAACTGAACACCTAATACTTTCACTTTTCTTTTTTCATGAACCTTAAGTAGAACTGGAATCCCATATGGCAATCATATACAATCATATTATATTTCCCAATATCATGTGGCAATCATAGTATATTTCCCTATTCTGCTTTCTCTTTTGCATGCATCTAGATAATGATTTTGTGCTTTCTTCTTCTTCAAATCTCCAATACTTCTTACTTGTTACTTCTGGACCTCGCTTACTATTTCATGAAGAGAACAGGGAAAAAAAATCACATCAGTCCTTTCAAGGGTTCTTATCCTCACACGTACCCAGATCTCCCTCACACGTACCCAGATTTTGTGCTTTCTTCTTTTTCAAATCTCCAATACTTCTTACTCGTTACTTCTGGACTTCGCTTACTATTTTATGAGGAAAACAGGGGAAAAAAATCACATCAGTCCTTTCAAGGGTTCTTATCCTCACACGTACCCAGATCTCCCTCTTTCTCTCTCTTTCCAACTCAAGGTCATTGTTCTAGCAACTCTCCCTGTCTGCATTATTTCCCCTCTCTAATGCATTTTCCTTATAGCATAAAACACACATTTTATTCCAGTTTTTTGATAAAGTGTTTCCCCCATTAGCCCTAGGTGTCTGCTCAACTTAAACCAAATTCCTCAAAACATTTCTCTCTGCTATGGTTTCTGATTTCTCTTTCCCCACCTTCTCTTAAACTCACTGCATGTGGATTTTGGTGTGTACTATACCTCTGAATCTGCTTTTAAGTTTCTGTTTGTTTTTACATAATCAAAGGTAAATTTCTTATTGCCTGCAAATGAAAAAAAAGAAAAAGCTTAGTCACACAGAATGTATAAATAATTATTTCAGTGAGAACAGTGAAAACAAACACAATAACTAGATATCAATATAAGCACACTCTGCAGTGTAGACTTTTGTAATGCTTTAAATAGTCTCTAGGCCTCCTTTGTGAAGGACCTTGGAAATCCTGTCCTCTTTCCTGGTTCTCCATGGCTGATTTCTTATCAGGGGACACCACCTGACTGATGAGATGCGGAGTGAGGAATGGAGAGATGGAGATCTCTTAATTAGAAAGTCTAGTTTCAAGGTGGTGCTAGTGGTAAAGAACCTGCCTGCAATACAGAAGCTGCAGGAGGTGCAGGTTTGATCCCTGGGTCAGGAAGATCCCCTAGAAGAGGAAATGGCAACCCACTCCATTATTTTTGCCTGGAAACTTCCATGGATAGAGGAGCCTGGTGGGCTACAGTTCAAGGGGTTTCAAAGAGTCAGACATGACTGAGCCTGGGCATCAGTGAGTGAGATTCAAGGTATGATATACCAGACATTTCAGAGCTTCAGTTTGATCATTTCTGAGCTGAGCAACTCTGTAGACTACAGTTCTCCTGGAAGGAGAAGACACATCAGGTAAGGGCACCTGCTGCAATCCTTGCTTGTTCTTGTCCTCAAATCTTCAGAGGTGTCATCCCTATTTATTTAGCAAAACTGGGCCAGAAACTTGTTTTCAGCCCACTATCTCCTCTGTCTCAGAAAGGGCTACTCAGCTTTACACCTTAGCAGAGCTACCCAGGCACATTAGCACCTGAGACATTTCCACTCTTTCATTAAGATTGCAATAAAAGTCAAGAAGGAGCTTGCTAATAATTAAAGGAAGTTTCTAGGACCTCCCAATAACTGGCCTTGATTGCCAGCTATTGATTGTATAGGAAACTGAGTCTGGTTCTCCAGTGAGAACTCACTAGGTCAGTGTCTCACTAACTGACTACCTAATTGATTAGCCGATTCATTCATTCATATGTCCACTTTTTTTGTCTTTAATTTATGTCTTCTTTCCATAGTCTACATTTTTTTCCTTTGCCTTTTCCCTTTTGGATCAGACTTTCCAGTTGCTTCATGTTCATTTTAAGGATCTTTTTACAGAACTTTGCGCCCTCACTGAAACCCTGATAAACTACAAATTTCACAGTCTCATTTTATTTATCTTTTGTATTTTACTATATCCTCCTATTTGGTGAGTCACCTAGCCTGTTGTTCCTTTTTGTTTCTCCTTTCACTTAAAATAGGAAGATTTTTTAAAAAGTATTTATTCACCATATAAATAAATTGGAAGCTATGTTTATTTTACATGTAGTCCAAGCATATAAAAACATTGTGATTTTCTACTCTTTCTTTGTTTTTGTGTTCTGTACACTTTATTTTTGTTGCTTTCTCCCATTTTTAGGTTCGATTTGTGTTTTACTATTTCCTAGTAGACCTCAATTCTCTAGTACAGCTATGAGAATCTTCACTGAACACTGCCTTCTGTTTTAAGTGGTAGCTGTAGAGAGCTCAGATGAACTAACTACAGAATGGGCACAAATATTTATTTTACTATCAGGAATTCCATTGATCTGGAAAAAAAAACAACAACTGGTTTTCTGGGCCAGAACCATCCAGGAAGATTGTCCAGTCATGAAAAGTAGTCCCGGTGTGGCTCTCTGGACCAGTCTTATTTGATAAAAAAGAAACTGATGCTTGACTAACATGTATTTATGAGATATATATATATATATATATATATGTATATATATGTTGCTACTGTTGCTGTTAAGTCGCTTCAGTTGTGTCTGACTCTGTGCGACCCCACAGACGGCAGCCCACCAGGCTCCCCTGTCCCTGGATTCTCCAGGCAAGAACACTGGAGCAGGTTGCCATTTCCTTGTCCAATGCATGAAAGTGAAAAGTGAAAGTGACGTTGCTCAATCCTGTCCGACTCTTAGCGACTCCATGGACTGCAGCCCACCAGGCTCCTCCGTCCATGGGATTTTCCAGGCAAGAGTACTGGAGTGGGATGCCATTGCCTTCTCCAATATATATATATATATATATGTTAGATATATACATATGTGTTATTTGGATAATTAGCTTCATCAAGCTTCCCTGATGGCTCAGTGGTAAAAAAAATCCACCTCCAATGCAGATGAGAGTTTGATCCCCGGGTGGGGAAGATTTCCTGGAGAAGGATATGGCAACCCACTCCACTATTCTTGCCTAAAACATCCCATGGACAGAGGAGCCTGATGGGCTACAATTTACAGGGTCACAAAGAGTTGGACGTGACTGAGTGGCTAAACAACAGTAGCATGTCATCATCAAATACTTATCATTTAATATTTATTTAGCGTTTTCATTTATTGAGTGACGTGGACATCAAAAGAGTTTTGAGAGGTTTACATACCGTGTCTTACATTTTTTCAAGGCAATATCTATTTCCATTGTATATTCTAATTTGTAACTGGAAGGTGTTTTACTGAAAACAGAGTTATTCACTGTGCTCCTTTTCTCTGTGTGTTACACAAGTTTCTCTGGACTTCTGTGATTTAGAGGATTCTGGCCAAGGCAAGCTGTGGCCTGTGCTTCTAGAACAAGTAGAGTTTCTTCTTAGCTGGCTATGGAGTCTCTGCAAGTCTTCAGAGGTCTAGCATTTGGCACCTGGAAGGCTGCAAGGAGGCAGCAGATAAAAGCATTTTTGTGTGTTTGTTCCATGAAATATAGTTTTAAGATTTCGTTAACATTGAAACCAAGTAGGGCCCCGTGGAGCTCCCAACCATAGAGGCATTTTTTTGGTTCCCCATTTCTTGTAGAACATTACCATTGGCAGGGCTTTGTGAAAGAGGCAGCTGACAGTCCAGAGAAGACAGATCAAGAGACTAGCTGATGATCACGGGACAGGACAGGGTTACAGCAAGGGGACCAGCCATGTACCTGACCTAGGATCCCCTCTGAGCGCTCACCTGTGATCTGCCTCATGGACAATGGACATCATTTTGTACTAGTTTCTCTGGGTCTAGGTTAATGGGAATCCTGGAAATTGTACTTTTGACACTGTATCCATCAATAAAAGGGCACCATTCGTGCATAACTTGCATTTGTGAAATCTCTTTTTTGTCTTATTATAAAACCAATAGAACAAATGTTTCTAAATTCATTATTCTTTGGTATTTGAAAGCTACCAATTGACTTGTTATCCACAAAAATCTATTCGTGGATAATTCTATTTTCATTTCTATTTCAGAAACAAATTTTCTTTAGAATATACATGAAGTGTAAGTGAAATCCCTCAGTCGTGTCCGACTCTTTGCAACCCCATGGACTGCAACCTACCAGGCTCCTTTGTCCATGGGATTTTCCAGGCAAGAGTACTGGAGTGGGTTGCCATTGCCTTCTCCATTAAACTATGAATAGAAGAAAATTACCTCAACACAATAAAGGCGATATATGAAAATCAATAGCTAACATCATACTCAATATGAAAGACTGCAAGTTTTCCTTTCATGATCAGGAAGCACATTCTCACCACTTCTAGTCAAGATACTAATGGAAGTTGTAGCCAGAGCAACAAGGCAAGAAAAAGAAAAAAAAAGACATTTTACTGGAAAGGAAAAAGTAAAATTATCTCTGTTCACAGATGACATGATCTTACATGTAGAACACCCTAAAGAGTCTCCTCCAACCCCCATACACAAAATTATTATAACTAATAAATGGATTCAACAAAGTTGCAGGATATAAAATTAACATACAAAAATCAGCTGCATTTCTATATGTACACACATACATATGTGTGTTTATATATGTGTGTGTGTATTACATATACACATACATGTGAGCTTGCTCAGTTGCTTTGTCATAGCCAACTCTTTGCAACCCCATGGACTGTAGCCCACCAGTCTCCTCTGTCCATTTTCCAGGCAAGAATACTGGAGTGGGTTGCCATTTCCTCCTCCAGTGGATCTTCCCAACCCAAGGATCAAACCTACGTCTCTTGCATCTACTGCATTGGCAGGCAGATTCTTTACCACTAGCTCCACCTAGAAAGCCCATATATGTATATACTAACTATATATCTGGTATTCCTGTTCTTCAAATGTTTCCCCAAGAAGCCTATGTTTATAATTATGGGATGAAAAATTGAAACGTTCAGCAGTTTGTTTAGTGCCAGCTACAGAGAAGCACATTGACAAAGAACTGACTTCCTGGATAGAAACCTACTTCCATCACTTGAGGATATATGTACAAGAAAGAGAAAGAATCAAAGCATTAGCTATTAAATGTGAAGACTCCTTCTAAGGCCACTGAAATGTAAGCAATTAAGGTCAACCAAAGAAAATTTTGTAAATGTCCTCATATGAATGAGACAGATTCTCTCCTGTTCTCCTTGGGCAGAAAATGCAAAGAGGAAATATTGTGTTTCGGCTGCTTGTCAGTCATTCAACAGAAGAACTTTGAATATTTACCATTTGCAAAACAATGTGCTATACTAGGTGCTAAGTCTTTTCCGTTGGATCAAGAATTTTGAACTGATAATCAATAGTAGGAATAAAATTTGCATTAAAACAGAGCAAATTATCAGTAAGTGAAAATTATTTTGATCCCAGGAGAGTTTGATTGTCGTTTAAGGAAGCTTCCCTGAAGCTGCCACATAAACTTTTTGTTTATATCGTGGATGAAAAATCTCACCTGCCAGATCAGTAAACAAAGGATGTTGCCATCAAGCCAGCAGCCACTGCAACCAACCCCAGCTGTACACCCTGAGGGCATCCAGGTGGAGACAGGCAGGATACTGGTTCTGGATAGTGAAGATGCATATGGATAATTTCTGTACCTTCCTGTCAACTTTGTTCTAAACTTAAAACTGCTTGAAAAAAAATTTTAATCCTGTTAAATTTAATTACTGCCTCTTGTTAGGTATTATTTTTGTAATAGAGACCAATAAAATTATTCCTGATGGTGTTCCCCCTGGAAATGATAGATAAAATTAATTCATGCTTCCTTTCTAGGATATTGAGCTAAGCATCATTCGAATATGACCTCAGTTAAATTAATCTTTGTAATACTACTATGAGATTATTATTTCTATGCTTATTTTATCAACAAGGAATTTGAGACAAATAGAAGTGAAATATAATGGTAAAAAAATAAATAGATGTCTACCAATATCCATGATTTCCTTATACCCAAATATTTGGTTAGCCAAAAGTTCATTTGGGTTTTTCTGTAACATGGTATGGAAAATTCCAAACAAAGTTTTTTGCTAATCCAATAGAATTTCTGAGTTTTAGCTGGCCACCTAAAATAAGGACAATTCTACCCACCTTCTTCCTTAACACTTAGCTATTGTCATGTGCCTATGTTCTGGTCAGAGGGGTATTGTCAACTGAAAAAAATGCAAAACCTAGAAGTTGAGGATTATGTTTTTTCAGTGATTTTGGAGGATGCAGCCTAAAAAACTGCTTCTCAAATACCTCTGACGAACTCCTCCAAAGAGGTTCAGGGAGGAGCCAGGATATAACAGAAGTTTTGCAACAAAAACCAGGTTAAAGATTCAGTTCAGTTCAGTAGCTCAGTCGTGTCTGACTCTTTGTGACCCCATGAATCACAGCATGCCAGGCCTCCCTGTCCATCACCAACTCCCGAGGTTCACTCAGACTCATGTCCATCAAGTCGGTGATGCCATCTAGCCATCTCATCCTCTGTCGTCCCCTTCTCCTCCTGCCCACAATCCCTCCCAGCATCAGAGTCTTTTCCAATGAGTCAACTCATCGAATGAGGTGGCCAAAGTACTGGAATTTCAGCTTCAGCATCATTCCCTCCAAAGAAATCCCAGGGCTGATCTTCAGAATAGACTGGTTGGATCTCCTTGTAGTCCAAGGGACTCTCAAGAGTCTTCTCCAACACCACAGTTCAAAACCATCAATTCTTCAGCACTCAGCCTTCTTCACAGTCCAACTCTCACATCCATACATGACCACAGGAAGAACCATAGCCTTGACTAGACGAACCTTTGTTGGCAAAGTAATGTCTCTGCTTTTGAATATGCTATCTAGGTTGGTCATAATTTTTCTTCCAAGGAGTAAGCGTCTTTTAATTTCATGGCTGCAGTCACCATCTGCAGTGATCCCCAAAATAAAGTCTGACATGTTTCCACTGTTTCCCTATTTATTTCCCATGAAGTGATGGGACCAGATGCCATGATCTTCGTTTTCTGAATGTTGAGCTTAAGCCAACTTTTTCACTCTCCTCTTTCACTTTCATCAAGAGGCTTTTTAGTTCCTCTTCACTCTCTGCCATAAGGGTGGTGTCATCTGCATATCTGAGGTTATTGATATTTCTCCCGGCAATCTTGATTCCATCTTGTGTTTCTTCCAGTCCAACATTTCTCATGATGTACTCTGCATAGAAGTTAAATAAGCAGGGTGATAATATACAGCCTTGAAGTATTCCTTTCCCCATTTGGAACCAGTCTGTTGTTCCATGTCCAGTTCTAACTGTTGCTTCCTGACCTGCATACAGATTTCTCAAGAGGCAGGTCAGGTGGTCGGGTATTCCCATCTCTTTCAGAATTTTCCGCAATTTGCTGTGATCCACACAGTCAAAGGCTTTGGCATAGTCAATAAAGCAGAAATAGATGTTTTTTCTGGAACTCTCTTGCTTTTTCCATGATCCAGCGGATGTTGGCAATTTGATCTCTGGTTCCTCTGCCTTTTCTAAAACCAGCTTGAACATCAGAAAGTTCACGGTTCATGTATTGCTGAAGCCTGGCTTGGAGAATTTTGAGCATTACTTTACTAGCATGTGAGATGAGTGCAATTGTTCGGTAGTTGGAGCCTTCTTTGGCATTGCCTTTCTTTGGGATTGGAATGAAAACGGACCTTTTCCAGTTCTGTGGCCACTGCTGAGTTTTCCATATTCGCTGGCATATTGAGTGTAGCACTTTCACAGCATCCTCTTTCAGGATTTGAAATATCTCCACTGGAATTCCATCACCTCCACTAGTTTTGTTCATAGTGATACTTTCTAAGGCCCACTTGACTTCACATTCTAGGATGTCTGGCTCTAGATGAGTGATCACACCATCATGATTATCTGGGTCATGAAGATCCTTTTTGTATAGTTCTTCTGTGTATTCTTGCCACCTCTTAATATCTTCTGCTTCTGTTAGGTCCAGACCATTTCTGTCCTTTATCGAGCCCATCTTTGCCTGAAATGTTCCCTTGGTGGCTCTAATTTTCTTGAAGAGACTCTAGTCTTTCCCATTCTGTTGTTTACCTCTATTTCTTTGCACTGATCGCTGAGGAAGGCTTTCTTATCTCTTCTTGCTATTCTTTGGAACTCTGCATTCAGATGCTTGTATCTTTCCTTTTCTCCTTACTTTTCGCCTCTCTTCTTTTCACAGCTATTTGTAAGGCCTCCCCAGACAACCATTTTGCTTTTTTGCATTTCTTTTCCACGGGAATGGTCTTGATCTCTGTCTCCTGTACAATATCACGAACCTCATTCCATAGTTCATCAGGCACTCTATCTGGGTACTCTATCTATCACTCAGATATAGGCCCTTAAATCTATTTCTCACTTCCACTGTATAATCATAAGGGATTTGATTTAGATTGCTGTTGATTAAAGAAAACCAGATGTCTCAAGTTAATGAATTTAGCACCTTTATGTCTATGAGAAGATGCAAGAGTCTAGGCTCATTGAAATCATTCCTTTGATGTACACCTTAACTATCCAAGGCCAGTATCTTGTTTTTGTCCACTCTGAATCCCCTCGGGGTGACAGCTGCGGGTGGTTGCAGTGGATAATGGCTTGATGACAACATCCTTTATTTACTGATATAATGTGCAAAGTCACTTCAGTCATGTCTGACTCTGTGCAACCCCATGGACTGTAGCCTGCCAGGCTCCTCTGTCCATGGGATTCTCCAGGCAAGAATATTGGAGTAAGTTGCCATGCCCTCTTCCAGGGGATCTTCCTGACCCAGGGATCGAACCTGCATCTCTCACATCTCCTGCATTGGCAGGTGGGTTCTTTACCACTAACACCATCTGGGAAACCCTACTGATATGGCAGACAATACTTTTCACCCACAATACAAATGAAAAGGTTATGTGGCAGCTTCAGGGAAGCCTCCATAAAAGACAACCACATTCTGCTTGTGCTCTCTTCTTTGCTTTTTTTTCTATCTTGCTAGAAAGGTAGATAGAATGTATGAGGCCCTAGATGCCATCTTGAGCCACGAGGAGGAGGGCCACATTCTACGGATACAATGTAATTGCTGAAGCCACAGTAAGGCTAAGCCTCCATATTATTCCCTTAAAACCCAAACCCAGAATTTGAGATGAGAGAGATGAGAGAAAAATAAGAAATTATCTGCCACTGATCCTCTGGGTTAGAATCAAACCCAATGTTAACTTACACAAGTATATTGCCCAAAGTAACACAGTTTGTGAGTGGCAGCTGGGGTTCAAGCCTGAGTAGAGAAGACACAAGCATTGCCATGCTGTTACACTAAGCCTAGGAGTGAGGGAGGGCCCTGCAGTCTGTAGTACCAGGTATTTAACATCGGTATACTTAGTCCTGGAACACAGTTGATTTTTTGTTTCCCGTGAGTCTGTCTTTATAATTATGTTTGACTCTGCCTAATATTAAATTGAGATCTATATCCCAAGCACATACACACAGTTTTTGGCAAAAGGAAGGACTCATGACGGCCAGTTTGACCTTAAATTTTTGTTGCAGATGCTTGGACAAAGCACATCAAAGCTGTGAAAAATTAGATTTGCATAACAATGATTTCCATCTGTATTATTCATCTGCATGAAGGGCATTCTGCCTAAAGGGCTTGCTCTTTGACTGTGAGGGTCTATATCTGCATGTGAAAGCTGGGGGCCACATTCCAGTACCCCCAGAATTCAAACAATAAAATCACTTAACATTTCTTTGACTCTTTAAAATAATTGGATTTTGGATTTCAGGTATCTGCAAAATGCCTCAGTTCTAAATCCAACATTGCAAATAAGATGATGTCCTTGAATATGATGGCAGCAGGAAAGATAGAAAATGACAGTTATTTATAGATAATTTGACTTCACTGCAGAAAAACCCTAGAGAACTAATTGAAAAGCTGTGAAATTCTCTAAGAGTTCATAAGATGGACAGACAGGATACAGTTACAAATACTGGTAGTTTCCTGCATAACAGACATAATTATATAACATGTTGGAAAAGTCTTACTCATGTAAGCAATCAAAAAACAAAACAAAACAAATTAACTTGAGTAAACTCACAATAACTGACTTTTTAGGAAGAAAATTTCACATTTTCTGAGAGTTTTAAAGGTTGACTTAAATGAATGAAAAGCTGTATCATGTCCTTTTATGGAACAATAAACAATATTGCAAAATTGTTGTCTTTTCCAAGTTAACCTGTGGGGTATATTATTCTGTATTGGAATTTTATAAATTAGCAAATAATTCTAAAGTTCATCTGGCAGCTAAGATAATTTTGAAAAATCAGGATAATGAGAGCTTTGTTGTTGTTTTGTCTCTCAGTCATGTCCAACTCTTTGTGACCCCTTGAACTGCAGCATGCCAGTTTTAAATTTTAAAAATATATTGTAAAAATAATATCATCATATAGTGTGGTTATATAAAAGTATAGACAGACCAACAGTATATGTAATAACTCAATAAATAATAAATAGGTAATTTAAAAATTGAGAGACTAAGAGATTATTCAATACATGTGTTAGGATATTTATTATTTGGAAAAAGTTAATTTTGAGAGCAGTCATGCATCTTACACTAAGATACACTAAGTTAAATTCTGGGTGTACCAAAGATTAGGTGTCAATAAAATAGGTGAATATATGCTAAATTTCTGCATGGAGATGAATTTCCAAGCATAGAAGCAGTAAAAGAAATAAGAAAAGGTGAGTAGATTGACTCTATACAAATACATGACTCTTCTGTCAAACATACAGAGTAAAATTTAAAGCCAGTTCAAGAATACCAGCATAGAGAGCCTGGTGGACCCACTCTCCAATAAATCAAGCACAATTGGTGAAAACCAACCATTTAACATCTTTGGCAATTGTCCTGAAAACATACAGCAAGTGAGGAAACATTTACTTAAGAAAATCTTCTAAACTCCGTAAGAACAGTCAGAGTCTATGGCATTTGAAACCTGATCTGCTTGCTCTCTCCCTCTTTCTGTCTCTCTTTCTTTACCTTCAGTTTGATGGAAGCTTCACACTGGTCAGATGTGGCCCCAAATGAAGGGCCTTAACTCCCCTCAGCTCCCAATCTCTGCTGCTAAATCGCTTCAGTCGTGTCTGACTCTGTGCAACCCCATAGATGGTAGTCCACCAGGCTCCCCCATCCCTGGGATTCTCCAGCAAGAACACTGGAGTGGGTTGCCATTTCCTTCTCCAATGCATGAAAGTGAGAAGTGAAAGTGAAGTCGCTCAGTGGTGTCCGACTCTTAGTGACCCCATGGACTGTAGCCCACCAGACTCCTCAGTCCATGGGATTTTCCAGGCAAGAGTACTGGAGTGGGGTGCCATTGCCTTCTCCAAGCTCCCAATCTAGAAGCTTGGTATTCTCCTAAGAAGAGTAAGTCGCTGGCATTTCTCTTTCCCTTCATCCTTGAGATGAAGAGACTAAATTCTCAGAGAGGCTGAGGGCTGCCTTCCTCACCCATTCTCTGCTGAAAGGATGCAGGCTCCGTTTCAGATGTGCCAAGTGGAGACTCCTGGGGCCCAGTTGCCCTTACCTCAGTTTACTCATATTTGCAAGGATACTAGCTCAGTTGGTAAAAAAAAATCCTCCTGCAGTGAAGGCGACCCCAGTTCAAATTCTGGGTTGGGAAGATCCTCAAGAGAAGGGATATGCTACCCACTCTAGTATTCTTGGGCTTCCCTTGTGGCTCAGCTGGTAAAAGAATCCGCCTGCAATGTGGGAGACCTGGATTCAATCCCTGGGTTGGGAAGATCCCCTAGAGAAGGGAAAGGCTACCCACTCCAGTATTCTGGCCTGGAGAATTCTACAGTCCATGGGGTCACAAAGAGTTGGACACGACTGAGTGACTTTCACTTTCACGACAGAAGAGGAAGTCATCAAGACCACTGAATGCCATTCCACCCAATGCCCAGAATAGTGGCTCAGAAATTTTACCAAGGGAAATAGGCAGTACACAGAGCTTTGAAGCTCCCCCTGCAAGAACTGATTTTATTTCAAACAAGATGAAGCTAAATCCCCCTAAAATTGAATTTATGATTAACCTCTCTAGACTTTTAACAACAGCCAGTGGAGATTTTCTCTGGAAGCTTCATCTTTTCCCTAGGACACAATACATTTTCAAAAATAATATTTCAAGGAGGCTAGGCATCTCACAGTCCAAAATGGTTAAGCATACCTAGTTCTCAGGCCTAGATTTCTAAATTCCTTCACTAAATGAGGAAATAGCTGGTTCCAGGTCTGAAGTTGGGAAAGTGAACATTAGTTTGAAATGTCTTTCCCTGTGAGAAAATCAGAAAGTGGTCCATGTGAGAAGGTCACTGAAGCTTGCTTAAAAGAGCTTCCACCAGTTGAATTGGGAAATTTGAGCATCAAAAATGACTCATGACAATGAAATATAGTCCATTGAATAAGATCATCGAGAATCCAAGTTGATATTGAAAAATACAAATAAGAAAGTAGAAAGGAAGCTTTACTTTTTTGGGGTTCATTTGTATTCTATCAACAAGTATAATAATTCTATGCATTATTGCCAAATGATGCATTCAGAAGCAATGACAGAATTAGAAAATTAGCATTTTGCAACATCATGAGTATAATTGATTTGGGCAAGAATCATCAATGGATATTAACAATACTAACACTATTTAAGTTTGTTGGGTAATCATATGGTTAGTCTCAGAACATCTTCCCACAGATTATGTATTGTTTAATTAGAAGGTTAAAAGATGTACCTTTAGATGAAAGAAATTTGGCAAGCACTGCCTTAACTACGTTAACATCACTAAAATGACCAACTGAAATCACGCGCCTCTTGATGAAAGACACAGATCACTTATGTCATATTCCTGCTGAAAATGCATAACCTGAAACCAACCAGGGGGAACAACCAGACAAAGGCAAATTGAGGAACATTCAACGACACAATTAGACTGTACTCCTCTGTGAATTCTGCTTCCTTCTCATCTCTCCCATTCAATAAATCATCTTGTTTTGTTCATTTCACCTCCTAAATATCACTAGAATTCATCCATTTCTCTCCATTTTCTCAGTTACATCATGTCACCTAATTGCTAAAACAGTTGCTGACTCTGTTCCTCTTGAATCCATGCTTACAGGTTAGCCTGAGTGATCTGTCTACAGTATAAATCTGATCATGCCACTTTTCTGCTAAGAAGGTTCCTGTGGCTATTAGAATAAATGCAGACTTTTCAATCTGTTTAACAAAGCCTGTCTTGATCTGGCTTCTGCTACGTCCTCCAGCTGTATTCCTGATCCTCCTCCGTTGCCAGTACCCTAGTCTTTTGATTTCCTGCTTCCCTCAATTTTCAGGTTGAGATCTGTTCTGCCTTGTGCAGGCTTTTATCTGTGTCTAGAATGTTTTCTCTTTCTACGCTTCCTACACTGCTATTATCTTTTTGAAACAAAATCTCTTTCCTACTCAAGCCTTAGCTCTGGTGGGCTTTATTCTGAGATTTTCGTTACCCCACCATCCTCGCCTCACCCCAGGTCTAAGGTAAATGTTCCTTCTGTGTGAATCTGCCCTATTTCATACTGCTTCAGTTTCAGTCCTTAGTGTATCAGGTTGTAATTTCTTCATTAAAACCTAGCTCCTCTAGTATTTCATAAGCCACTGCCAGATTGTGTGTGTGTGTGTATGTGTATGGTGGTAAGCAAGATGTGATGGTTAATTTTACGTGTCAACTGGGTTAGTAGGTGCCCAGATGTCTTCTTAAATGTTACTCTGGATATGTCTCTGAGGGTGTCTCTGGCTACAACTACATTTAAGTGGGTAGACTGAGTAAAGCAGGTTGTCTGTTCTCTCTAAGGTGGGTGAACCTCTTTCAATCTGTTAGAGACCTGAATAGAACAAAAGGCAGAATGCATGAAGATTCATTCTCTCTGCTTGACTCTCTTTGAGCTGCCATGTAAATCTTTTCCTGCACCTGGGCTGGAACTTAGACCATTGACTGTCTTGGAGCTCAGGCTTGTCAATTACAGAACTTGGGACTTCTCAGCCTCCATAACGGTGTGAGCCAGTTCCTTACAATACATCTCTTTCTTTATATATACACATATCCTATTTCTGTTTCTCTGGAGAACCCAGACTAATGGAGGGGATATTGACAGCCTCGGTCTGGCCTTCCCTAGTGGCTTAGATGGTGAAGAATCTGCCTGCCAATGTAAGAGACACAGAGTCAACCCCTGGGGTTGGGAAGATCCTCTCCAGTGTTCTTGCCTGGAGACTCCCATGGACAGAGAAGCATGGTAGGCTACAGTCCATGACGTCACAAACAGCTGGACACACTGAGTGACTAACACTTTTACATTTTCTGCTCCATGAGACTGAAAAAGATCTATCAAGGACTACCGGGGAGATAAAAATCCCAGAACTTCAAAACACCAAACTGTCCTCCTCATGAGGAAAATTAATAATTAATTTAATTTTTTAAATTTAATTTAGAATTAGTCCAACATGCACAAAGCAGAGAGAATACTACAACAAAGACACATTTTTAAAAAGTTAATGTGTGCTTTCAGTTGCTTTAGTAGAAAATTTCCTATTCATTCTTTGGCTAATAAGCAAACACCAATGAAACATGAAGTAATTACATTATAACAGTTTGCTTTGTTATAGCAGCTTACTTTCCATGCACATGACTGAATTTTATTCTCGTGTATTAAAAAAAAAATAACACATTCACCAAAGGACTGGATTAAGAAATACTTTGAAGTCATTATACTGGAAAGAACGTGAAAGTCATAAACGATATTTCTTTTCAAAATAATATTAACTCGGGTTTTTCAAGTTTACTTTCCCACTAATTAATGAGGGTTTAAAAAAAAAATGTTTGCCAGCATCCAGAGGCTGCAGGAGGTTCTTTCGATGACTCATTTCCTGTACCTTAAATGCTCCGAAGAGGTTATTCGAATTTATAATATTTTACTCATAGAAAATCAGTGCAGCAATTTATTCAGGGACTGGGGTCACTTTGCCCACACGTCTCCTGCATTTTTAGAAACAGGTTGTCCTCTATGAAGACTGGTTTAAGAGGAAAACACCCTCACCAGCCCTTGACTAAGCCTGAGCGCATTTCAAACTTCTTTCCTAAATGAACAAGTCAAGTTGATTTACTCATCCAAGTATGATCGACTCCTCCAACACCTTGTTCTGATAGTTTGCGGTTGACTGGCCATGAATCTGACAAGGATGACTGGATGCAGCTCATTAAAATGATTAATGTGCGTGGGTCCGGGCACAGTCAGGGAATGGCTGGTCCCACCCCTCAGCTGCAGCGAGTGAAGCCTTGGTCACAGGCGATCGATACATGCCCGATAGTTCTCTCGTGGGTCAAGGACTACAGAAAGAGAACCTGTCTTTGAGACTGATGAAAATAAGAAGAGTGATTGCCCGAACCCACAGTTCTTGGCTGAGTGTTTCCTGGAGTAAAACCTTAATTATAACTCAGATCCATTCCCTTCAATGACCCAAACTAGGGTGACTGCTTACCGCAGTGTTGACTAACTTCTCTGAATCTTGTCATTCTAATTGTGGAAGAAGGGCAAGAGATTTTCTGCACCTCCTTCACATTCTTTCCTCTTCTTTGGCTTCATTTATGAAACCACTCAATACTCCTGTGATGGCTGATTTTATGTGTCCACTTGGCTAAGCTATGGTGCCCAAGGATTTGGTCAAACACTAGTCTAGATGTTGCTGTGAAAATATTTTCAGATATGAGTAACATTTACAATTAGCTGACCTTAAGTAAAAGAGGTGACCTTCCATAATGTAGGTTGATCTCATCCCATCAGATGAAGGCTGTAAAAACAAAAACAGGTCTTTTGGAGAAGAAATACAGCCTTAACACTGGTAATGGAAATCCTGTGTGAGTTTTCAGGTTGCCAGTATGCCCATATGGGTTTCATGCTAGTCAGCCCCCATAACTGGGTGAGTCAATTCCTGAAAATAAATCTCTTGTCTTAAAATAAGTATCAATTTAGATAAATAGCATAGATACATAAATGATAGGTAGATTTATTTATGTGTGTGTGTGTGTGTGTGTGTGTGTGTCCCCCATCTATATCATCTATCGTGTGTGCTCAGTTGCTAAGTCATGACTGGCTCTTTGGTGACCTCATGGATGGTAGCCCACCAGGCTCCTCTGTTCATGGGATTTTTAGGCAAGAATACTGGAGTGGGTTGCCATTTCCTCCTTCAGGGGGTTGTGCCAACCCAGGGATAGAAACTTCATCTCTCGTGCCTTCTGCATTGGTAGTTGTATCTATCTGTTTATCTAACATCTGTCTTTATATCATCTATCTCTTTCTGTCTCTTTATCTATCTTGTTGGTTCTGTCTCTGGAGAACTCTGACCAATTACAACTCATTAAAGGTTTTTTCCCCTCTCTTTTTCTTTTTTAATACTATCTCTGTCTATCTGACCCTCCCCCCTCCTCAAATAAGAATGACGTTTGCCTTTGTGACCAAAATTCTACCTTGGAAACAAATAATTTCTTTATTCATTTGTACACTGTTTCGATTTACTTACATACCTTAGACTCATTGGAGTGTGACTGGGAGGACAGTCACATGTGATTGATTTTCTCCCCACCTATCCCTGTCCTATCATCTCACTATTTCACCGCATCAACCTAAACATATATATTAATACAGTGTGTCTGATTCATCCTTTAGGAGAATGATCTTGAGCTTATAAAATTCTTAGTAAAGAGAGTAGGAAAAGTATATAAACAATGCTAGAGTTTACAAGATGTAAGAGAGTAAAGCTGTACCTGAGTAAAGCTCAGGTACAGGTAAGAGAGTGCTGAAGGATGACAGTATTTAAGCAGTGAGAACAGGAGGAGAAGATCCTTACTTCTGATGTTTTATAAGCTGCTTTGTGGGCTTCTCAGTGGCGCTAGTGGTCAAGAACCTGCCTGCCAGTGCAGGACACCTGAGACATGGGCTCACTCCCTGTCTCAGGTTCCTGAGACATGGGTTTCTTCCCACGGGTTGGGAAGATAGATCCCCTGTAGGAGGGCATGGCAACCTATTCCAGTATTTTTGACTGGACAGAGGAGCCTGGTGGGCTACAGTCCATGGGCTTGCAAAGAGTTGGACATGAATGAAGTGACTGAGTGTACACACACACGTTACTCTTGTAAGTACGTAAAGATTATATATTATAAAATGGAACAGAAGGGTAATACTTTCCCTTGTTAATTTTTTATTTTCCTGAGACTTTTATTAATTTATTTTTATTTCATTTTTATTTATTTTATTGACATATAGTTGATGTAGTATATTATATAAATTATAGGTATACATAGTGATTCACAAGTTTTAAAGGTTATACCCTATTTTTAGCTATAAAATATTGTATATATTCTCTGTGTTACACAAGATATCTTTTAGTTTATTTTATAGATAAGTTTGTACCTCTTAATCCCCTACCCCTATTTTGCTCCTCCCCTCTCTCCTCTTCCCACTGGTAACCACCAGTTCTCTATATCTGTGTCAATTCTTTTTTTATATATTCACTTGTTTGTTTTATTTTTTAGATTCCACATATAAGTGATGTCCTACAGCATTTGTCTTACTTCACTTAGCATAATACCCTCCATGATCATCCATGTTGCTGTAAACGGCAAAACTTCATTCTTTTTTATGGCTGAGTAGTGTTCCATTGTGGAGAAGGCAATGGCAACCCACTCCAGTACTCTTGCCTGGAAAATCCCACGGATGAAGGAGCCTGGTAGGCTGCAGTCCACGGGGTCGCTAAGAGTCAGGCATGACTGAGAGACTTCACTTTCACTTTTCACTTTAATGCATTGGAGAAGGAAATGGCAACCCACTCCAGTGTTCTTGCCTGGAGAATCCCAGGGATGGGGGAGCCTGGTGAGCTGCCGTCTATGGGGTAGACACAGAGTGTCGGACAGTACTGAAGCGACTTAGCAGCAGCAGCAGCAGCAGTATTCCATTGTGTATATGTATATATATACACAATGGAATACTTTACATATATGTGTGTGCCACATCTTTTTTATCCATCAGCTAATGGACACTTAGGGTTGCTTCTATATCTTAGCTATTGTAAATAGTGCTACTATGAACTTTGGAGCTGCTCATATCTTTTCAAACTAGAGTTTGCATTTTGCGGGAATAAATAACCAGGCATGGAATAGGAATTACCTTGTTTTTTTTTCTTTCCTGAAACTTCTAAACAGTTATTATTTTTCAATATTTCTAAATAAATTGCTTTGGTCTCAAGACAACTCCATGAAGTCAAGTCATGAGTTTTTGAAATGAAGAACTTATGTGAAAACATGTTCAGAACTCTGTTGTGTTAACAAGAAAGAGATGTCAGTACTAAGCCTGAGAGTAAATTTGTCTTAGTTGTCAGTTTCTTAGTTGTTGTTCTGGTCTCAGTTACAAGACAAGGGATATTAATCACACAAATGTGTAACCTCCTTGTTTGCAGTTTTTGCATGCACTACTCTTTCCCAGAAACATTTTCCCTGAATAGGGCTAATTTTGAAGAGTACATTTGAAGGTGGAAGTGGACAATTTTTTTTTCATTCTGGAAGCGTTTATTATAAACACACATTGGTACAGCAAATGGCTGATGTTCAAGGAGCAAGCACTTGCTTGTATCCCTTTTGCCTTCCTTGACGTTCTGTTTGAAGCCGAATGCAGTGCTTATTGAAAACACAAACTCAGTAAGCAAGCACTTCCATGATGTCCCTGGGAGCCAGCTTTGTACAGGGTACAGAGGGGCTAAGAGATGAAGAAGGCCCTCAACGGCCATCCACCTAGTGTCCGCAGAAGTCCCCGCTTGGCTTTTTTGGTCCATTCATCAGTAAATAATTAACTTCTGGGATTTTCTTCTAAGACATTTACTAGACTTTGCTGGTTGAATTGGTGTCATATAGACCCAGTTCAATTTCTTAAAAATGGTAGTATTAGGACAGCCAAGTATATTTGTGATGATGAGTTTGAACAGTTTTTTTTTAATGTCTTAAAAACTTTACTGGCCAACAGTCTAACAGTAAGTTAGCCTGTGATGCTTATGACTTTAACTTAAAAAAATTTATGGTGCTTCTCTTTATTCCTGTCAATTTTAAGAGTTAATGCAACTTCTTGAAAAATCATTTAAGGGCAACACGATAAAACATGGGTATGTCTCATGGCTGAAACGTGAGATTTGCTCATATACAAAATCAAAACGGATCATAAAACAGCCACTAAACCTTTTGCCAATTGTCTGTAAAAGGAGACCCCCAATGACCTACAGCAGGAATATAGATGCAAAGTTGTACTTTGCCTCGTGCCCTGGGGAGGTTTTTGGCTTTAAGAGTTTGTCTCCTTGCTGCCAAACACTAAAGCCAAGTGCATTGCTAAAGCTTTAGACACATTTTCATCAATAAAATTTCTTATAAAACAGATCCTGCAAATGCTGAACTTATCTGCCAAATAACCAATTAATTATTTTACATCCTCGTTGAACAATGAAATAATTTATGATGGGTAAAGGTTTTACCATGACAAATTAGTGTTCTGGAAACCACAAGGCCTAGCTTTCAATTAGCAGAAAGTATCACAATTAAGGATGAAAAGAAGTAATTCTGTGTGTTGGAAATTCTCCCCATAGAGAAATAAAACTCCTGAGGAACAATGACCCAACTAATTTGAGAGAGTTGGGTTTTCAGAAAAACAGATCCTTGTTAAAGGGAAAAGTTCAAACACTGCTCAGATGCCTAGACTTCTCAGTTTTTCCCTCTGTAATGCACCGCCCCTCACCCCGCCTGTTTTTTCATAAGTTGCAGGTATTGAATTTGGACCATGCTTGCCCACCATGCGTTAGTGTATGTTGATCCCAGTTCAGACATTGTCTGTGAGTTCATACTATCATTGAAAGTCATAATTTCCTGCATTGGGTCAGTGGGGAATGGTGCCTCCAGTTCCCTGAATTTTCCAAAGAGGAAAATCTGGGCTGAAATAGTTCTCATATAGTTGATTTTGTTTCTCAAGTTCAGGCCAGATCTGGCACAGAAGGAGAGGCCCTGTAGGAGAGCATGTTCCAGATTCCAGATGGTTGATTTGGATCTTAATGCAAGCCACTTGCAGAAAATGATGTCAAACTGAATGGGCCACATAATTAAGTGCCGTATTTGTTTACCTAACCAGGGTGAAATCAACAACCTGCAGGGAAATGTAAGAAGTAGGCAGTTGGAGCGTTGAACAAGGGCTTGTCTTTCAGTTTACAGGCAGAGAAGAGAGTGACTGGAAGAATCTTCATTCCTGGAAGAAATTCTTGAACCTTCTGCCATCCTTGGGTGGTTAAGCAGAAAGAGATGAGGGGGAGGAATGCTCCAAAGAAAAATCTCTCTTAAATTCATTTCAAATTATATAATTGAAAGAATCTTAAAATTGAGAAGCTTGATTTATCTTCTTGAGAATCTCGGTATACCTAATAGTGTCTGTGGTGTCTTTACTTTCAAAACTCAAACAACTTCTGGAAGTGAACTCATTGCAGGAAGGGGGACTTTTTCTAGGGCCTGAGAGTGGGCTCTTGTCTAACATTCGGAAATGAACTGTCCGAGAAGACACACCTGCTGGCCATGCAAGAGACTTTATTGGGAGGGGCCCGTGGGTGGAGAGAAGCAGGGTATGGGAACCCAGAAGACTGCCCACCCATGTGGTTTGCAGTTTCAGGTTTCATAGTGATGTTATTAGCTTCCAGGTTGTCTCTGCATGATCATTCTGACTCAGGGTCTTTCCTGGTGGTGCACACATCACTCAGCCAAGATGGATTCCAGCAAGGATTCTGGGAGATTGGGAAGATGCATAGTCTGGAGACTTTTCTTTCCTTTTGACCTTTCCTGAATTCTTCTAGTTCATGGTAGCTTGCTGGTTCCAAGTTCCTTACTAGAGCCTCCTGTTGTTAAAATAGCTCATGCAAGTGGCTACTATCTTGCCTGGCCAGGGAGGGCCGTTTCAGACCCTGTTTCCCTTAACAAACTTACCTCTCTAGAAAGCAACCACTCTCACTTGGCTTTGCACTAATAGAAATCTCTGAGTTGTGGATTTTGACCTTGGAGTCATAGGGGTGGCTCTTGTTGGAATTCCTGGAAGCCATGCATTTACATCAGAGAAAAAATTTTGGCTTGGCTGTTTCTTCTTTACCCAGCCTGGGATGAAATCTCTTTCTTTCAGAAAGTTGCAAGTGAAAAATGTTGGCAGGTCTTAGTGTATGTGTTCAACACTTATGCCTTCTGTTGCCCCTTGTGATGAGTGCTCAGTTCTGGCCTTGAGTATGTTTTCCATCTCTGTGTGTGTGTATACTCGCTCACTTGGTCGTGTCCGACTCTTTGATCCCATGGACCGCAGCCTACCAGGCTCATTTGCCCGTGGGATTTTCTGTGCAAGAATACTGGAGTGGGTCACCATTTTCTCCTCCAAGGGACCTTCCTGACCCAGGGATCGAACCCAAGTCTCCTGCATCACCTGCATTGGCAAGCAGATTCTTTACCACTGAGCCACCTGGGGAGCCCCTTCTATCTCTGTGTTATTGACCAATTCAGCGTCATAGCAGGCCATGACAAAGACTCCCCAGAGGAACTTTGATACAGCTTTCTTTTTCATACTAGACCCCATTATCTGCAATAGCCTTACTTTAAGATGGCCTAGAATATAAAAGAAATATATATATATTTACAATCTCTGATTTGGTCAAGCAGTACCTCTCTAGGCTCAGGCCCTCTTTAGGTTGACAAGACCCTTCTTAGGTGGGAGGGGGCTTCTGGAAGCAGATGCCAACTTCTCTCTATATGTGAGAAGTCAATCCAAGCAACTACCAGACTCCACCTTCATTGCAGAAGTCAGGACTAAAAGTTGAGTAATACCTCCTGCCTGGAAAACCTGGGTACTTCTCACCACCAAGACCAGAGCATGTTTTCAGCCCTTTTGGACACAGATTCAGGGATTGTTCCAAACCTCTTCCTTTCAGAGGGTGGAGCTTGAGTGAAGAAGTTGAAGCAGAGCAAAGTTGAGGGGATATTCTCACAAGGTCAATGTGATAGTTCCTTTAAAAAAATCTTTTTATTTTATGATGGAGTGTAGTTGATTAAGAATATTGTGTTAGTTTCAGGTGTATGGCAATGTGACTCAGTTATACAAATATGAGTATCTATTCTTTTTCAAATTCTTTTCCCATCTAGGTTGTTACATAATATTGACCAGACTTCCCTGTGTGTACAGTAGGTACTTGTTGGTTATCCATTTTAAGTATAGCATTGTGTGTATGTCCATCCAGACTTCCATCTATCCCTCCCCCAACTCTTCCCCCATCCATAACTATAAGTTTGTTCTCTCAGTCTGTGTCTCTGTTTTGTAAATAAGTTCATTTGTATCTTTTTAAGATTCCACATGTAAGTGATATCATATGATATTTCTTTTTCCCATTTGAATTACTTTACTCAGTATAATCTTTAGGTCTGTTCATGTTGCTACAGTTCAGTTCAGTTCAGTCACTCAGTCATGTCTGACTCTTTGCAACCCCATGGACTGTAGCACGCCAGGCCTCCCTGTCCATCACCAACTCCTGCAGTTTACTCAAATTCATGTCCATTGAGTTGGTGATGCCATCCAACTCGCTCATCCTCTGTCGTCTCCTTCTCCTCTTGCCGTCAATCTTTCCCAGCTGCAGGGTCTTTTCCAATGAGTCAGTTCTTTCCATCTAGTGGCCAAAGTATTGAAGTTTCAGCTTCAGCATCATTCCTTCAAATGAATATTCAGGACTGGTTTCCTTTAGGATGGACTGGTTGGATTTCCTTGCAATCCAAAGGACTCTTAAGAGTCTTCTCCAACACCACAGTTCAAAAGCATCAATTCTTCAGTGCTCAACTTTCTCTATAGTCCAAATCTCGCATCCATATATGACTACTGGAAAAACCGTAGCTTTGACTAGACAGACATTTGTGGGCAAAGTAATGTCTCTGCTTTTTAATATGCTGTCTAGGTTGGTCATAGATTTTCTTCCAAGGAGCAAGTATCGTTTAATTTCATGGCTGCAGTCACCATCTGCAGTGATTTTGGAGCCTGAAAAAATAAAGTCTGACACTGTTTCCCCATCTATCTGCCATGAAGTGATGGGACCAGATGCCATGATCTTAGTTTTCTGGATGTTGAGCTTTAAGCCAATTTCTTCACTCTACTCTTTCACTTTCCTCAAGAGGCTCTTTAGTTCTTCACTTTCTGCCATAAGGGTGGTATCATCTGCATATCTGAGGTTATTGATATTTCTCTTGGCAATCTTGATTCCAGCTTGTGCTTCTCTAGCCCAGCATTTCTCATGATGTACTCTGCATATAAGTTAAATAAGCAGGGTGACAATATACAGCCTTGATGTACTCCTTTCCCTATTTGGAACCAGTCTGTTGTTCCATGTCCAGTTCTAACTGTTGCTTCCTGATCTGTATAGAGATTTCTTAGGAGGCAGGTCAGGTGGTTTGGTATTCCCATCTAAGAATTTTCTAGTTTGTTGTGGTCCACACAGTCAAAGGCTTTGACATAGTCAAGAAAGCAGAAGTAGATATTTTTCTGGAGATGACCCAACAGATGTTGGCAATTTGATCTCTGGTTCCTCTGCCTTTTCTAAAACCATCTTGAACATCTGAAAGTTCACAGATCATGTACTGTTGAAGCCTGGCTTGGAGAATTTAGAGCATTACTTTGCTAGCATGTGAGATGCGTGCAATTGTGTGGTAGTTTGAGCATTCTTTGGCATTGCCTTTCATAGGGACTGGAATGAAAACTGACATTTTCCAGTCCTGTGGCCACTGCTGAGTTTTCCAAATTTGCTGGCATATTGAGTGGTACACTTTCACAGCTTCATCTTTCAGGATTTGAAATAGCTCAACTGGAATTCCATCACCTCCACTAGCTTTGTTCATAGTGATGCCTCGTAAGACCCACTTGACTTCGCATTCCAGAATGTCTGGCTCTAGGTGAGTGATCACACCATTGGAATTATCTGGTTCATGAAGATCTTGTATAGTTCTTCTGTGTATTGTTGCCACCTCTTCTTAATATCTTCTGCTTTTGTTAGGTCCATACCATTTTTGTCCTTGACTGTGCCCCTCTTTGCATGAAATGTTCCCTTGGTATTTCTGATTTTCTTGAAGAGATCTCTAGACTTTCCCATTCTATTGTTTTCCTCTATTACTTTGCATTGATCATTGAGGAAGACTTTCTTACTTCTCCTTGCTATTCTTCGGAACTCTGCATCAAATGGGTGTGTCTTTCCTTTCCTACTTTGCCTTTCACTTTGCTTGTGTTCACAGCTATTTGTAAGGCTCCTCAGACAGCCATTTTGCCTTTTTGCATTTCTTCCTCTTGGGGATGGTCTTGATCCCTGCCTCCTGAACAATGTCATGAACCTCCATCCATAGTTCTTCAGGCACTCTGTCTATCAGATCTAATCCCTTGAATCCATTTGTCACTTTCACTGTATAATTGTAAGGGATTTGATTTAGGTCATACGTGAATTGTCTAGTGGTTTTCCCTACTTTCTTCAATTTAAGTCTGAATTTGGCAATAAGGAGTTCATAATCTGAGCCACAGTCAGCTCCTGGTCTTGTTTTTGCTGACTGTATAGAGCTTCTCTATCTTTGGCTGCAGAGAATATAATCAATCTGATTTTGGTATTGACTATCTGATGATGTCGTGTGTAGAGTCTTCTCTTGTGTTGTTGGAAGAGGGTGTTTGCTATGACCAGTGCATTCTCTTGGAAAAATTCTATTAACCTTTGCTCTGTTTCATTCTGTACTCCGAGGCCAAATTTGCCTGTTAGTCCAAGTATTTCTTGACTTCCTACTTTTACATGCCAGTCCTCTATAATGAAAAGGACATCTTTTTCGAGTGTTAGTTCTAGACGGTCTTGTAGGTCTTCATTGAACCATTCAACTTCAGCTTCTTCAGCAATGCTGATCAGGGCATAGACTTGGATCACTGTGATATTTAATGGTTTGCCTTGGAGATGAGCATAGATCATTCTGTCATTTTTGAGATTGCATCCGAGTACTGCACTTCGGACTCCTTTGTTGACCATGATGGCTACTCCATTTCTTATAAGGGATTCCTGTCCACAGTTGTAAATATAATAGTCATCTGAGTTAAATTCACCCATTCCAGTCCATTTTAGTTCGCTGATTCCTAGAATGTCGATGTTCACTCTTGCCATCTCCTGCTTGACTACCTCCTATTTGCCTTGATTCATGAATCTAACATTCCAGGTTCCTATGCAATATTGCTCTTTACAGCCTCAGACTTTACTTCCATCACCAGTCATATCCACAACTGGGTATTGTTTTTGCTTGGTTCCTCTCTTCATTCTTTCTGGAGTTGTTTCTCCACTGATCTTCAGTAACATACTGGGCACCTGCCGACCTGGGGAGTTCATCTTTCAGTGTCCTATCTTTTGGCCTTTTCATCCTGTTCATGGGGTTCTCAAGGCAAGAATACTGAAGTGGTTTGCCATTCCCTTCTGCAGAGAACCGCATTCTGTCAGACCTCACCACCATGACCCGTCCGTCTTGGGTGGCCCCACAGGACATGGCTCATAGTTTCACTGGGTTAGACAAGGCTGTGGTCCACATGATCAGATTGGTTAGCTTCCTGTGATTGTGCTACATGTTGCTACATGTTGTTACAAATGGCATTTTTTTTTTCCTGAGTAATATCCCTGGTGGCTCAGTGGTAAAGAACCCACCTGCCAATGCAGGAGACAGGAGACATAGGTTTGAGTGTTGGGTCAGTTAGATCACCTGGAGAAGGAAATAGCAACCACTCTAATATTCTTTCTGGGGAAATCCCCTGGACAGAGGAGTTACAGTCTATGGGGTCACAAAAGAGTTGGACACTCACGACTAAGCAACAACAAAAATAATATTCCATTGTATATATTTATAACATCTTCTTTATTCATTCTTCTGTAAAAGGACATTTATGTTGCTTCCATGTTGTAGCTATTGTAAACATTGCTGCAATGAATATTGCATGCATGTATCTTTTTGGACCATGTTTTTCTCCAGATATATGCCCAAGAGTGGGGTTGCAGAATTGTATGGTAACTTTATTTTTAGTTTTTTAAGGAACATCTATACTGTTCTCCATAGAGGCTGTACCAATTTACATTCGCACCAATAGTGTAGGAAGATTCCCTTCTCTCCCCAGCATTTATCATTTGTGTAGTTTTTGATGATAGCCATTCTGACTGATATGAGGTGATATCTCCTTGTAGTTTTGATAACTACAGTGATGGCCACCTGATATCTCCATTGATGTAATAAATAAGGCTCCTACCTTAAAGATTCTGCCCCCTCCGTTTGTTAAATTTGGATTTTTTCTTCAACAAACACACACATTGTTATGGTATTCTGTGAAGAGAGGTTAAAAAATAATACACCATTAATTATAAAATGTCTTTGTCCCCTAAACAGTCATAAACATCTTATCTTGAAGCATAACAAGAGAGAAAGTTAAGACAATTATCCCTAAAAGTCAGAAAGAAAGGCATATTTTCAGGCCCCATGTGATCTTTTATTTAATTTGGTGGCTCTGGGCAAGTCCTTTAATCTCTGTAATCTGAGTTTCTCATCCTTGTTGTGGGAAGGTCATTCCTACCTCAATGGATTGTTGAGAGATGATGTGTGGGAAAGCACCTAGCAGAATTCCTGGAACATATTACTGCCTCCCAATAAATACTGAACCTGACAAGTTGTATTACCAAATGGCTCTTTAGAATGGATTCTTTTTTCCATTCAATATGCTGCAGTAATGTTGAGATGTTCAACCCCACTTTACATCTTTGCATATTTTGGGATGGGGAGGGATAAGAGGCTACAAATCCACATTACCTCTCTCTCTTTTTTTTTTTAAGTCTTTATTGAATTTGTTATAATATTGCTTCTGTTTTTATGTTTTGAATTTTTGGACCCAGATTAGCTCCCCAACTAGACATCAAATCTGCAACCCCTGCATTGGAAGACTAAGTCTTCACCACCACCAGGGAAGTCTCTCAGTACTACCTCTTGGTATATATTGTTTTCCTTCTTGGATGTTTAGTTTTTTTCCTGTAAGCATTCATTTCTTTATTTTTATCCCATCTTGTGACCTAACTTTGAACTAAAAAGGCTCTGAGAGGTAGGAACCCCTCCTTTGACAAGGGCTATCTCCAAGTTCAGCCTTAAAAAGGCATATTCCTCTGAGAGATGCCCACAGATGGCATGGTTCCAGAAATATAAATAGATAGGGTAGAGGATCCCTGGAGAAAGAGAACCAGGAATGACTTTCTTGACATAAGAGAAGCCATTCTGGCCTAAGCCATTTTGTGATCTAAGGTTGGCTATAGTGCTTGCCCTGAAAAGGTCTCAGTAATAAATGATCTTAAGGAAACAAAAAAGAATGCAGGAACACACTGTTTCAGGCAAGAGAAATAACAACAGCAAAGATAATGTATCAGTTGTAAAGACTCTCAGTTCTATTTCAATAGTAAAAATTAGCCAAAAGAACTCAATCACCAGATTAACTGGAACCTAAAGATGGTGATGTTGACCTAGAATCTCTCTCATGACTTCACTCAGCTAAAGCTTGGATTCTGCCTACTTCCCAAGCCCTTTCATAAATATGCATGTATCCTTAGCTTAAAACTTCTGCAATTTTGCTCTTCAGGGAGATGTCACTTCAGGAAAGATCCCAGTGTTCTCCTTAATGTTGCAAGTAATAATCCTTGCAGTCTTTGACTTGGTTGTGTCTTGTCTTGACACCTACCAAGAGGCAAATCCAGTTTCTGGGTAACAGGAATACAAGTTGCTGAGAGAAATGAATAGGTGGTTAGGCCTGACTTAGAGCCAGACTCAGGATCCCCAGGGCCCAGACAAGGAATAAAAGAGATCCAGAACTTTCTAACGAGGGACACAGAAAATGGCTGAAAGCAGGGAGGACACAGGGCTTAGTGAGTAAAGAAAGATGACTCTGTGGGCAGGGAGCACGGGTGGAACACCCAAGTTGAAAAGGAGATGGGAGCTGCAGTCGAGTACTGAACAAGGGTGAAGACTGACGGAGGGTCCCTTTAGGACCAGGTACATTGAAGTCTTTCCCCCCTTTTTAAAAAACTTTAAATTTTTTATTGGAATATGTATGCATTTGTGCTCAGTCACTTGAGTTGTGTCTGACTCTTTGCAGCCCTATGGACTGTAGCCTACCAGACTCCCCTGTCCATGGGATTCTCCAGGCAAGAATGCTGGAGTGGCCTCCAGTATTGCCGTGCCCTCCTTTACAGGATCTTCCCAATGCAGGGATCGAACCTGAGTCTCCTGCATTGCAGACAGTTTCTTTACTCACTAAGCTGCCTGGGAAGCCCCTATATTGAAGTCTGGCCAATGATAACATTGTGATACTTTCAGAAGTACTGCAATACATGCACATATATTGTATATATAACTCATATGAGTTATTGTATATGAGTTACATATACAATATGGCTCACATACAATATGATTGAGTAACTCAGCCATACATATGCATGTATCCATTCCCCCCTCAACTACCCTCCCATCCAGGTTGCCACATAACATTGAGCAAAGTTTCCTATGCTTTACAGTATGTCCTTACTGGTTATCTATTTTAAACATAGTAACATGTCCATCCTTTACTATACTTTACTATACTATAGTTACATCCCTAACTATCCTCTATCCCCAACCCACCCCACCCTAGCAACCATAAACTCATTCTTTAATTCTGTAAATCGCTTTCTGTTTTGTAAGTAAGTTCACTTGAATCATTTCCTTTTAGATTTGGCATATAAGGGATATCATATCATATTTCCCTTTCTCTGTCTGACTTACTTCACTCAGTATGATAATCTGTAGGTCTGTCCACTTTGATACAAAAGGCATTATTGCATTCTTTTTAATGACTGAGTGATTAAAAAACCCCAAAGTTTTGATTGAGATTAGCTAACGAGACCTATGCTATACAAACTGTGGACACCTCAAGAAAGCAGAGACCATTAGAAGGATAAGAAAGTCTTTCCTCAACTGCCATAATGAAACTGAGCAGGACCCTGTGGGGCTCCTGGGCATGGAAGCCTTTCAGACAGTTGCTAATCAGGGAAGGGAGGAGATATAAAGGGTCACAGAGAAAGATGGCAGGGCCAGTTAGAATTGCTTTCATTTTCATCAGTCTTGCTCAGTCACAGTGAGAAAATTGAGGCAGTAGTAACTCATTTTGAGCTTTAAAACCTGGTGGTTCATCAGTAAAGAATCTGCCTGCAATGCAGGAGACATAGGTTTGATCCCTAGATTGGGAAGATCCCCTGGAGAAGGAAACGGCAACCCACTCCAGTGTTCTTGACTGGGAAATCCCATGGACAGAGAAACCTGGTGGGTTACAGTCCATGGGTGACAAAGAGTTGTACACCTCTTGGAAATGAAATAACAGCAACAACAAAGCAATTGTGTATAATCAGTATCTTATTGTGGAATAGTGTCATAGAATATAGCCACATAAAGACAACTACAAAAATGAAATCGTAGCTTGTGATGAAAAATCATAATATTTTCTTGGACTGAATAGTCTGCAGGAAACTTCTTCTTGGTATTTAATTTTAGGCTCCACCAGGTAGGGAGTTTTGTAAGTTTTGTATAATAAATTGATCCACTGCCTAGAATGGTACCTAGAATATGGGTGCTGAGTAAATATAGGTTGAATTATTAATAAAGTTTTGGTACTCAGAAGGCTAAGGGAAATGAAAAAAGAAAAAAGATGCATACCTGATTTGAGAGAAGACCAGCTTGAATTAAAAAAAAGAAAATCTGAAGTGTAACAGTTATGTACAGTAAAATGTAGCCTTTTATGAGTTTTAACACTTTTCTGCTAGTATAACCACGAACCCAATCAAGATATAAGTCATTTCCACTTCTTCAAACAGTTTCCCCTGTTTTCTCTCAGGTAACACTAAGAACCCTTGCTCTTAGACAACCACTGATCTGATTTTGATTGTAATTTAAGATTTGATTCTTCCTCTTTCAGGACTTCCTATTAATCAAATCATGTAGTGTGTACTATTTTGTGTCTGACTTTAACAGTCTGATATTTTGGAAACTCATCTATATTGTGGAATAGATAAATAAATCATTTCTTTTCATTGTTGGATAGTATTTCACTATATGAATATATCACAATTTGTGGTATTCGCTTGCTTTTTGGACATTTGTTTCTAGTTTTTAAGTCATATACATACGTTTGTGATGTGAACATTCACATACATAAGTAGATATTCATATGGACATATGTTTTTTTCTCTTGGGTAAAAATTAGAAGTGGAATTCATGGGTCATTTATAGGTATATGATGCCTAACTTTAAGAGCCTGTTAAACTGTTTTCAAAATGATTGTACCCTGTTCTATGCCCCCCAGAAATAATGAGAGTTTCAGTTGCTTCACAGCTTTGCTCAGGTTTGATACTGTCAGTCTTATATAGCTGGTATATAGCAGTACCTCCTTGTAGCTTTACAGTCAAAATTTTTTCCCTTTATGACTGATACTTTTTGTATCCAAAGAAAGCTTTCCTTGCTCCAAATCTGCAAAGATTTTCTCCTATGTATTCCAGTGTTTTATAGGTTTAACCTTTACTGTAGGTCTATGATTCAATTTAATTTTGATTACAAATTATGGTGTTTTTGCATATGGATACTGGATTTCAAATTTCAAATTCACACACACACACATGGTTCAAGGAATCTCATCTGACTTTTCCTTTCGGTTATGGTAATGTAGTATTCCTCTTTTTTGTTCATGACCAGTAGTTTTGTTACATGGCACATAGATGTTTTATTTGTGTTTGTCTTGCATGGTGTTCATGCTGTTGCTAAGTCGCTGCAGTCATGGCTGACTCTGTACGACCCCATAGACGGCAGCCCACCAGGCTTCCCCGTCCCTCGGATTCTCCAGGCAAGTACACTGGAGTGGGTTGCCATTTCCTTCTCCAATGCATGGAAGTGGAAAGTGAAATTGAAAGTGAAGTCGCTCAGTCGTGTCTGACTCAGCGACCCCATGGACTGCAGCCTACCAGACTCCTCTGTTCATGGAATTTTCCAGGCAAGAGTACTGGAGTGGGGTGCCATTGCCTTCTCCAATGGTGTTCATGCTAAGTTGCTTTAGTTGTGTCTGACTCTGTGCAACCCATAGACTGAAGCCCACCAGGCTCCCCCGTCCCTGGAATTCTCCAGGCAAGAACACTGGAGTGGGTTGCCATTTCCTTCTCCAATGCATGAAAGTGAAAAATGAAAGTGAAGTCACTCAGTCGTGTCCGACTCTTAGCGACCCCATGGACTGCAGCCTACCAGGCTCCTCTGTCCATGGGGTTTTGCAGGCAAGAGTCCTGGAGTGGGGTGCCATTGCCTTCTCCAAATGGTGTTCATAGCACTTCCTTATTCTGTGACTTATATCTTTCTTTAGTTTTGGAAATTGTATGACCACTACTCTTTTATTATGATTTCTTATGTACATTCTCTTTTTCCTTCTCAGATTCAAATTATGTTTTTTTTTTTTGCTCTATTTACTGTATTCCATTTGTTTCTCATTTTATTTTCTGTATTTAAAATTTTCTTTTTGTTTTCCTGCTTCTGTTTGGATATTTTATTTTCTATGGATATACCTTCAAATTGCTTCTCTTCTACCGTGTTAAAACTGAATTTAAACCTGTATATTAAATGATTAATTTTAATTATTGCATTTTGTGATGCTAAGGTTTACATTTGATATTTGGAAAATTTATATTCTAGTTCTCATAAGATATTCTCAATCTTACCTGTGTTTGGCAACTACAAAAATTGAGTCTTATACATGTCTGGTGTTATATTATGCTTTTCTGTTAGTACTGAGTCTATATACCTGCTACTTTTGATCAGATGTGGACAGGTTAAATTCGGTCAGTGACTTTGATCCAATCAAGGACTAAGCTGTTTGTGGCTGGGCTGTAGTTTTCATGAGGTTTTACTTGTACTTTATGCTTACTTCTAGAGTAATGCCCTTCAGCGGCCCCTAAACTAAAAGTCTAAGGTGCTTACTAAGGCCTTTATTGGTAAATCATAGCGTACAATATTTGCCTTATTTTTACCATGTGAATCTAGAAAACTCTGTTATTATTATTGTTGTTGCTGTTGTTGTTGTTTAGCTACTTGGTCTATAGGTTAGAGCAGCGTAAAATCTAGCAAATGTCTTGAAGAGGGAACAGCACTGAATATCCTTCCTTTGTGTCTCTCTTAACATTAAATTTTGGCTTCTTGGCTTCCTTGGTAGTCCCAAACTCTGTATTTGTCTCTCTGGCCCAGTGATATTGTTGACTTTTCTCTCTCTCCTAACAGCAGTCCTTTGCCTGGATTCTTAGCCTTTTTTTCTTCTCTACCAACAATCAGGAAATGCTCTGTAGGGGAAAACACTTTAAAGAGTATTAGTTGATCTGTCGAGATTCATTTGACTCCAGGATCTTAATTGCCCAAATCTGGCTTGCCTTTGCAACCCGTCAAGGGCCTTAAGCTTTTCTACTTCTTCTGGGCTGAAATTAGTGTGCTGCAAATCACTTTATCGTAACTGAAAGCCAAAGTCAGACCAGCTCCTTGAAATTATGTGTGCGTGAATTTGAAATTTGAAATCTAGTATTTTGTCCTTTCCTTTTCTCTTCACCATTAGGTTTTCCCGATACAGACATACCTTGGAGATATTGCAAGTTGGGTTCCAGACTACTGCAATAAAGTGAATTTCACAATCACATGAGTCACATGAATATCTTGGTTTCCCAGTGAGTATAAAAGGTATGCTTGCACTATACTGCTATCTGTTGAGTGCAATAGCATTATGTCTAAAACAAGTATATATTTTAAATTAAAAATACTTTATTGCTAAAAAATTCTGATGTCTTCAAATCCTTTAGCAAGTCATTATTTTTTGTTGATAGAAGGTCTCGCCTTGATGGCAGTGGCTGCTGACTGATTAAGATGGTGGTTGATGAAGATAGGACTGGATGTGTAAATTTCTTACAACAGGACAACAATAACATGTGCCACAAAAATGGACTCTTTCTTCATGAATGATTTCTGTAGTATGCAATGCTTTTCAATAGCATATTACCCACAGTAGAACTTCTTTCAAACTTGGAGCCAGTCCTCTCAAACTCTGCCTCCACCTTATCAATGGAATTTATGTAACATTCCAAATCCATCCTTGTCATTTCATCAATCGATTCAATTTACTTCCTTATATGAGTACAGTTTGTAGCTTCCCAAAATAATTATGACAGGGACATCAAAAATCACTGGACACAGATCACTATAAAAATATAATAATGAAAAAAATTGAAATATTTTGAGAATTACCCAAAGGTGACACAGAGCCGTGAAGTCAGCAAATGCTGCTGGAAAAATAGTGTTGATAGACTTGCTGCAAACCTTCAATTTGTAAAAAAATCACTATCTGCAAAATATCATAAATGAAGCATAATTAAACAAGGTACACCTATAAGATTACTTTACACAACATGCAAAGAAGAAGGTAAAATGTTGGCAATTTTTAACCCTTGTTTAAATAGACCAGGGTCCAACCAGACCTTTCATCTAGTTAGTCTGGCTTCGTGTGCACAAACCACGCTCTGATGGCCAATATATTCAGGCTGTGGACATTGAACTTTTGCTTCTAACAATAACTGCTCAACATTCTTGCTCTGCTCTCAGTCTTGAGCCCTAACTCCTGATTTCTGTCCCATCAGCAGACAAACTCTTGTCCTTTGGATGCCAGTTGAGTGTCCCTAATTTCATCCAAGGTGTTCTCAAATGGTATGGGATGAGAATTGCTCAGGGTCTGTGCCCTTCAAATATCATTCAGTTTGTTAAAAATGTAGGTTTCTAGGGAATTCCTAGTGGTCCAGCGATTAACAGTCTGGGCTTCCAATGCAGGGCGTATGAGTTCGATCCCTGGTCAGGGAATTAAGATCCTGCATGCTATGTGGTACAGCCAAAAATGAAAAAAAAAAAAAATTTCTGGGCTTTGGCCACAGAATCTGAATCACAGTTGGCCTGAGATGAACCCCAACAATTTGTATTTTTAGTAAGCCCCACCCTAGTATCTGAAAACCCTACCTCCCACTCTGGGGCCCCACACTCTGAGAATAGCTGACTTCACCACCTCTGCTCTGCCCTGCGCCCTAAAAGGGACATGACTCAGAGGTTAACTCATGTGGATTTTTGCTATTTGCAGTGATCCCTGCCCTCCGGAGAAAAGTAATCGGAGGATTATACAGAATTATCTCCCCCAAAGGTTCAAAGGACATGACCCACCATCCATGTTAAGTGGCAGTATGGCGGGTCACGTGTCTGTCTCCTTTGCTAGTCTCTGACTCAGAATCTTTACAATGAAATTTAAACTCAGAAACACCTGCCATTCATTGTCTGAACTATTCTTGGGCAATCTGGAAAACCCTTTCTCATCGGCTATGCATTGTCTCCCCAACATCTTAGCTGTTACTCAGAACATTTCTATTCTTCATTTTATACTTGGGGCTGTGAGCCAAGCCAAGAAGACATTTTTGTATTCCCCTGTCTCCTCCCTACCAGCATTGGAGGAATGTCAACATGAAAGAAGAAGGGATATTATTTAGGGTGGCCTGAGGGGTAATAAGTAGGATTAATGGGATGAAATTGAGCAAAGGAAAATTTAAAGCGAACCTCAGGAACATTTTCCGAAGATTGAGATCAATGATCCTGTGGAATTAAGATCCCATGAGGGATTGTGGGAGCCCTATTACTTGAATCAGTTCAAACTAGACTGGACCAAATATTTGAATATAATCCCACCTTGGCAGAGAGTAAACCTGCAATGGCTGGAAGATGGAAAAAATGACCTAATAGGTCTTTTCCATCCCTGACTTCTATGAGTCATCCAATGTATGCTGTCGTGCGTCACACTTCTGGCTAGACCCGGGTCATTCGCTATACATTTCAGCCACAAAATCCTCAGCTTTTGACTACGTCCCAGCTAAACGGCTACCTCAGCAGAGGCTGAGGGCTCCTTTGGGATTTCTGGTTACTTTATAATCAATTAAATATTAGAAATGAATGCAGAAATCAGTCATAGCAGCGGACGGTGGTGAGTAATTGAGTCCTTTTCCCTGCCCTCTGGGAGGCTCACCCTCAACCCTTCTCAGACAGACAGAAATCTTTCCACTACAGTTATCGTCTGTAAAGCTGCCTCTCAGGCTTGGCTGGCCTGTGGATTGTGCTGGGACAACCTCCGCTGCTGCTCCTGCCTGCTGTGGCCTCTTCTGCCACGGTCACTCCCCTACTGCTGCATTTGTGGAAGGCGCCCCTCCTTACATGTCCCAGCCAAGGGAACCAGCGTTCGGGAGCAATGCTTCAGGCCTGTCAGCTGACGCAAATCCCGGAGCACTTTCTGAAAACATCATTATTATTAGCTGCATCTTTTCTCCAAATGCAATGTTAAAAGAACACCAAAAACTGATCAAAGCAGAACTTTTTTCTTTTAATTTCAGCAGGGAGGGGGACCCAAGACCCATAAGAAATTTTCTTCATGTCATTCCCCTGCCTCATCCCTCTTCCCTGAAGTTTCTTAGAGGAATGTATACAAGCCACACTCAGGCACAGATTCAAAACCACTTCTTTGCACACTTGCATGTGCTTTCCTGACATTTCACGGTCCATGAAATCCACAAATGGCAGATGAAACAGTTGCTACATCTCTGGACCTCACAGAGCCTATAGAATCAAGACATCTGCTCTAGCTCTAGTTACCCATTCTCTCCTTTCCCTCTTCTGGGTCCTCAGCCTCTCAGTCTGCTTGAGAGAGATTGGAGAAGAGAGCAGGAAAGGACTGGCTACAGGTGCTCACAAAGCTGTGTATTTCATGTTAATTACATCAGCCCATAACCTCTGGTTTCCAGGCAGGAAGGAGAAATGGGCGGCATTACCCAGTTCTCTTTTCTACTCTCCTGCATGTTGTGTGTGTGTGTGTGTGTGTGTGTGTGTGACTTCAAGTTGACCCTAAATGCATACTACAACCTGGTTTTGCAAGGCATGTGGGGAATCCAAAACCAGTATGCTGAGATCACTCCTAGCCCTGCAGCTTTAAGAAGTGCGGAGAGCATCTATAGCTTCCCTGGAGGATAACTTAGACAAATCTCCAGAGTTGCAATTGACCTCCATGCTTTCGTTCTGGATCTTCTGGTTTCCAAAGCCTCCTTAGCTAAAAGTCCTCCTAGCTCACAGGGAAAAAAGTAAATGGATTTGAACCTAAGCCTATCTGATATCACAACCAAAAGTCTAAACGCTGCACTTGGTCTCACTTAGCCAGACGGTCTGCACAGAAGCAAGAGATCCCACCTCTGAATTTCGAAACCTCCTCCTCTGTGTAGGATTTCCCTAATACAGCCACGTCAAGAACATCGCTGGGTTCATGTTTGTTTGCCACCTCCTTCCTCTGGTGTTTCTTCCTTGTTGCTTTCAAGACAGGCTGAGATGAGAAGAGCAGGGTTACAGGGTGGTCACTGTTCTTGGGCTTCCCAAGTGGCGCTAGTGGTTAAGAACCCACCTGCCAATGCTGGAGATATAAGAGATATAGTTTTGATCCCTGGGTCAGGAAGATCCCCTGCGGGGAGGGCATGGCAACCCACTCCAGTATTCTTGCCTGGAGAATCCCCATGGACAGAGGAGCCTGGGGGCATACAGTCCCTGGGGTTGCACAGAGTCAGACACAACTAAAGCAACTTAGCACACATGCATACCTGTCCTTTTCCTGGCCAACTGGTCAACCCTGTCCCTCCCATATCACCCAGAGAAAAATTCTTCCATTAACCATAGTTAAGTGCTGCCCTTCACGAGAAACAGTCTCCTTACTGGTTTTGATTCCATTAGTAATTTTCAACCTTCATAAAGAGGCAGTTTTGGGTTAGGAGCAACACCAGAAGTACTGAAATCATTGGAGTCATTGGCATTAGACTCAGAACTAATAGGGCCACTAGATTAGAGAGTCCTCACTCCCTGCCTCTGACTTCCCTGAATGAGAAAAAAATCAACATAAAGAGGTTGTATGACTTGTCCATATAACCTCTGAGTGCTTAAAGGAGAGAATTAGAAGTGAATTAAGGTTTGACTTCCAAACCTGTGCTTTCTCGTTTACTCCACGTCACTCTGAGAGGAGTGGGGCAAAGGGTGAGGGCACGAGCTTGAGGAATGGGTGGCAACTTTTAGAGAAAAGTGGTGGGTAGAAATTTCCTCGGAGGACAATCTTTTACGAGCCAGTCCTCAGAGGGCCTCGTGTGAACACATCAGAGACGTATGGATTACAAACACTGAAAATCCATATGGGTTGAAGAATGGAGACAGGGGAAAGATTTTGGCAAACACATCAGCTTTTTTAATATATGTGTGTGTGTCTGTCTATGTATATATATTATCAAATTTGAAACATTTGAAAAGCAGTCCCAGGCGTTTCAGCCTAAACCACAGAGTGGCTCATCCATCCCCACTAATAAGTTCCAATCCTTGTGCTGTGTGGTCTCTCCATTCCAGGGTTAAGACCCCACTAAGTCTGTTCTACTTCAATCTGAATCCTGCCTGTTTTATACATTTTGAAGATAGGTAGAGAGAGCCGAAATCTCACTCTCCCATGCAGGAACCCAGTTCCCAAGAGTCAGCATTTAGCCGAATGGTTTCATTGTATTTTAAAGTGTTTTAAGTCCACTTACAAATAAATTGGGCTATACCAATGCTTTTGTAATACACATCATGAAAAATGAACAGTCAGCTTAAAATAGATTTTCTTTCACTGCCAAGTGCATTACATGAAAAATGTACTCCATCTGGCAGGACAAATCATATGGTCGTGTGGGTGCAGCTCAGATAAAGGAACAGTCCTTTGTGTAAAGAGGTCACCACTCAGGGTCACCTGATCCCTATCAGGGTCACCCTGATCCCTATCACGACATATGCCACGATCCATCTAGAAATCCATGATGGAACAAACCAGCTCCTCTTCCTGACACACACAAACCATGGAAGCTGACCCTCACAAGTGTGCAATGAATTGCACTCTGTGTCACTGTCTTCTCTAGTTTCCCATGTACCAGCTTCCAGATCAGAGCCTCCAGTGGGCCTGTCTAAACCCCGAGGTGTGGCATTCATCATTACACAATAGTTGCCCCCTCTTGGAGCTTTCCACTATTTCTTCACCCTGGCAAAGCTGATGTAACAATCATTTACTCCCGATTCTCTACTTTTTGCCCTTATTTCTTTGGTCATTTGCTCGACAACTGGACATGGCCATCTATTCTTTGCTCATAGATCCATATTCATCACTCTCATCAAGGTTCATGACAATGACCAGTTCTGTAAAGACAGCATCCCTAATTCTACCTAAATGTAGTAATTTACTTATTGAAGAACGTACTCTCATATCTTCAAGCTTTCTCCCATCTGGCTTTTCTCTTTCCTTTCTTCATATGGGAGACAATTTACACCAAATACAACATGGTTGCTAACTTGAGTCCTTCAGCCTTGTGATGGGACACTTCTTGTCCTAGTTTCCTTTCTAGAACCTTTCTAGAAATATCTAGGTATCTATCATAATTACTGTGTATGTGCATGCTAAGTCACTTCAGTTATGTTCAGCTCTCTGCAATTCCATGGATTGTAGCCTGCCAGGCTCCACTGTCCATGGATTCTCCAGGCAAGAATACTGGATTTCCATGCCTTCCTCCAGGAGATCTTCCTGATCTAGGGATGGAACCTGAGTCTCTTATGTCTCCTGCATTGGCAGGCGGGTTCTTTACCACTAGCACCACCTGGGAAGCCCATTTCCACCAAAACTCTGCTAATGAGCTATCTTATTCCTGCTAAACTGTTAACCAATAATTAACTAGTTAGAGCTAGGCTGATCCCATTTGCATTTTAGTCAAGAATCTTCTAACAAGCCAGCACTACTTTGAGCCTTTATCTTGAGCCGCCTCATCCATATGACATGTCACCATCACCTGCTGCTGCTGCTAAGTCGCTTCAGTCGTGTCCAACTCTGTGCGACCCCATAGACGGCAGCCCACCAGGCTCCCGCGTCCCTGGGATTCTCCAGGCAAGAACACTGGAGTGGGTTGCCATTTCCTTCTCCAGTACAGGAAAGTAAAAAGTGAAAGTGAAGTTGCTCAGTTGTGTCCGACTCTTCACGACCCCATGGACTGTAGCCTAATAGGCTCCTCCATCCATTATGGTCAAAATCCTGGAGCCATTCCTGCATTCCTGCCCAACCCTCTCTGTACTTGTCCTCTCCTGAACAGTGATGTTCTGGTTTCAAGCTCCGACTCATGAAGCAGATACAATTGGCTTTGATTCTGGATTTCAAATTCAGGCTTTGATACTTACTATCTCTGTGCTTTAAATCTATCTGAGCCTCATTTCCTCACTTATCTCATGTTCATTATGTCCTTATGACAATTACTTGAAATAATTCTTGTAAAATATTTAGCCCAGCATCACACAAGGATCCATGAATCTGAGTTGTGATTATTATGGCTGTTCTGAATTTTGTTTTTAATTCTGTATTCATCTCTCTTACCTGGGAAATGGTAGATTTTTCTTTTGAGCTTTGACAAGGCTTTTTTTTTTTTTTTCCTTGAAATTCTAACTCTCTTTGCTTGTAGTTTTAGAGCTTGTTTTGTCATCTAAGTGGTTTTCCTGCCTGGTCTGGCCTCAGCTTTTGAGTTCCCACTGTGGTATTATTCTGTGTCCACTCAGGATAGGAAAGGATCAGTATACAGAGAATGAACTTCTAATGGTAGCATAGTAGGAACCTTCATAAGTGAATGACTAATATATATAACAGGATGTCCTACTGACGCTACTTACAAAAAAAAAAAAAAAATCACTTGAATTTCTCTACCTACCACCTTGCTGGTTGATAGAGACAGATTCTGCTGGGTAGAGCGTGACATATATAATAGGAAATAATAAAAGTTCATGAAGTGAGTATAGGAGGGAAGAATAAAGATAATAGTCATAAAGCATTCCCATGGATCTTTCTGTGTTATATTCTGTATTATAGTCAGCCTTCTGAATATATTGAACCCAATATAATCATGAGAGTCCTTATAAGTGAGAGAGACAGGAAAATGAATGAGAAAGACTTAAAGATGCTACATGGCTGGCCTTGAAGATGGTCACTAGAAGCTGGAAAAGGCAATGAAATGGATTCTCCTCTACAGTCTCCAGAAAGAACTCCACTTTTGCCAACCCTGACTCAGTCCAGTGAGACCCAGGTTGGATTCTTGACTCCAGAACAGTATAAGCTATGTTACTTGAAGCCACTGGCATGTGCCTCTGTATTTGGCCATGTCCCACTTTTTGCAACCCCATGGACTGTAGCCTGCCAGGCTTCTCTGTCCTTGGAATTTTCCAGGGACAGAGAAAAAAAATGCATAATATTTTCAGTGGTTATAGATGATTTAAAGAATTCTTTCTCCTTTGCATTTATGTGTTTTTCAAATTTGTACAAAGACATTAATATCATAACTAGAAATAAACAGAAAAACCTTTTGCTTTAAACCACAATAATCTATAATAGGGCTTCCCAGGTGACACTAGTGATAAGAATCTACTACCAATGCAGGAGACAAAGAGACTCAGGTTTGATCCTGGGTCAGGAATATCCCCTGGAGAAGGGAGTGACAACCTGTTCCAGTATTCTTGCCTAGAAAATTCCATGGACAGAAAAGCCTGATGGGCTGTAGTCCATGGGGTTGCAAAGAGTCGGACATGACTGAATGACTGAACACACAAGCTGTAAGAACAAAAGAGGCTGTACATATCATTTTTGGGATCTGAGAGTTTGCGAAGTCTGTCAAAACACCATGAGTTTGAGGTGATGTTACTTGAAAACAGTTAGGAGGCAGCTGGTCTGTGAAGTTAGTGAAAATGAATTCATATGCTCTAACCATCAGAAAAGCTCATGCTCAGACTGATCATCTTTTATGGAGCAGAGGAGGCTCATAAAAAATATGCCTGATGAAAAACCCACCCCATCTTATTTACCACAGAAAAGAAAGCAGGTCTATTGTCTACATGAGTAATGGAAGACTCCAAGAAGAAGAGTTTGCCGAGGCTGATGGAGGTGTGATTTTTTAGAACATTTCTTTGGCTGCATCAGCTCTTAGTTGCAGCACTTGCGATCTTAACTGTGGCATGTGGGTTCAGTAGCTGGGGTGCAAGGGCTTAGTCGCCCTTGCAGATGGAATCTTCTTACACTAGGGATTAAACCTGCGTCCCCTGCATTGGAAAGCAGATTCTTAACCACTGGACCACCAGGGAAGTCCCCAGAGGTGTGGTTTTGGGGGGATCTTGAACAAGTCAGGACTTCTTCCCATAGACCCAGACCACAGAGAGAGCAGATGGGAGGCCATTATGCTCTTGGAAGAATCAGGTGACAAAAACTTGAACTAAGGCCTTACCTAGTACAGAAAAAAGGAAGACCCAGATAAAGAAAGAATTGCCTGTGCCTGGGATTGTTTGAAGTCAGAGGGCAAGAAAGAAGTATGGGTCAAAAATGGCAACATTTCGGAGTCAGAGGGTGTCAAGAAAATGATGGACTATCTGTCAAAAATGTAGTTCTGAGTAAAGGAAGACCCAGATAAAGAAAGAATTGCCTGTGCCTGGGATTGTTTGAAGTCAGAGGGCAAGAAAGAAGTATGGGTCAAAAATGGCAACATTTCGGAGTCAGAGGGTGTCAAGAAAATGATGGACTATCTGTCAAAAATGAAAGCTGGTTTAGATGGAAGATGGTAAATTTGGAATTTGATGTATTAATAGCATGTGAACAAATGGCAATGTCCACCTAGTGGATGAGAACACAAGAGAGAGGTTAAGATTGGATGTAGAGTATGTAAAATATGGAATCATAAACTATGTGAACAACTTTGGGTACCTGTTGAGAACTGAGCTCTCTGAATGAAATCACTCTTGCGTCAGTAACAGATGACAAAGGCACAATTTTTTTTTTTTTAATTATACACAGATTCCATTTCACAAGTGCCATCAGATTTCTACGCCACACAATTTAGAGTTTCTTCTTCTTATTGGATGGTTAAAACCACTGACGTTGGGCTTAGACATTTATAACCTAGCCTTCGGTTATTTATAACCTAGTCATAGGTTATCTTATCTCAGAAATTAACTTCATATACTAAGAAAGGTCTTTTGTTACATAAGAAAGCAAAATGCAGTACATCTCATTCCTGAGATATATTGTTGTGAAACTAATTCATGCTGGTGCGGGAAAAATTCCTTCATAAGAATCTTCAACGTGATGTCTCTTTGGGTTGCTTCTCACTCCTAATTACCCAGAGAAGAGCAAGGAATAAGTAAAACCTAAGGGATAATTCAACAGTTTTAGTGTGGGAGCTGTGCAGTTGAACACAGTGACACTTGTGTTTGTGTACATCTGTAGCTCACAGGAAGTTTACTGCCGTCCTTTGTTAGCTTCCCTGCTGGCTCAGATGATAAAGAACTGTCTGCAATGCAGGAGACCCAGGTTTGACCCCTGGAGAATGGAACCGCAACCCACTCCAGTATTCTTGCCTGGAGACTTCCGTGGACAGAGGAGCCTGGTGGGCTACAGCTCATGGGATCTCAAAGAGTCGGAGGCGACGGAGCGACCAACACTTTTACTTTGTTTGCTTTAAGTGGCAAGATTCCTGGCTTCTCCCTCAACAGACTCTGTAATGGTAGACATACTCTTTATCTTTTTTGGGGTCTTCCTTTTTACCCATTAAATAGAGCTTACAACTTATACTGGTCCTAACTTATAGTGCTACTGTAAAATAAGATAATAAATGTGAAATTACAGTGGAATTCACTTTACGTGTCAGCCAAATCTAATTTTTGGCATGTATTACTTTTGCAAATGAACTCTTTAAAATTGTGCAAAAAAAGTGTCAATGAAAAAATAAATACTGGGTGACCTATTTGGCAAAGCTTTGTTTGAATGTAATGTGTTTTCTTTGAAAAGTTAAGAAGCATTAGCAAAGTGTGTTTTGTCACACGGGTTGCCATTTGCCATCACTGATCAAACAGCTGAGAGATGTGAAGGTAGCCGCATGATCATTGCTAATTTTAATCAAATCAGTAAAGTGAAACTTGTAAAAGTATTAGCAGTGATTTATATTTTCCTCGGGGAGTTTATAGTTCAGTGATACTTCAGAACTTTCCAAGAAGCACTTTTAGCTCTTTAATTTATCTCTATCTTGAGTTGACCAAAGCGCGCCCCACCCCCGCCCCTTTATAACTGGAATAATTTATTATTCTAACAAAAGTACAACGTGTGGAAAATTAGTGTATTTGCATCATTTCAGAGAGTAGAGAAAGTTTCACACAAGCAGATTTTGGCTTTTAGCACCTTTGAAAAGAAACATTCAGAGTTAAGTCAAGCAGCAGGACAGGCTCCTGACTACGGTCACCAGAGCCCTTTAATCCTCTCTAAGATCAACGTTTAAAAGGCACCATCTTTCCTGACTCTCACAAATGGAACTGGTTCCCTTAAGACTGGTATGCTCAGGTCTTATCCCCTAGTGCCTCTGAATGTGACCCGACTTGGAGGTATGGCCTTCACGTGCACGCTCAGTCGTGTCCGACTCGGTGACTCTGTGACCCCATGGACTGTAGCCTGCCAGGCTCTTCTGTCCATGGAATTCTCAAGGCAATTCTCCACTCACTAGGGTGAGTTGCAATTTCCTACTCCAAGGGAGTTTCCTGACAGGGATCAAACCCATATCTCTTGCATCTCCTGCATTGGCAGGCGGATTCTTTACCACTATGCCACCTGGGAAGCCAGAGTCTTTACAAAGGTAATCAATTAAAATGAGGTTATTAGGTTGAGCCCTAATCCATGTGACTGGTGTTTTTATTAAAAAAAAAAAAAAAGCAGAAAAGGGAATTTGGAGACAGACAGGGAGAACACTTGAAGACAAAGATCAGTGTGAGGCCTCTGTAAGTCAAGGAACACCAATAATTTCCAGCAAACCACCAGAAGCCAGGGGAGAGGTATGGAATAGATTCTTCCTCACGGATTCCAGAAGGAACCAGCCCTGCTGACACTTTGACCTCGAGCTTTTAGCCTCCAGAACCATGAGTCAATACATTTCTGTTATTTAAGCTGCTGATTTATGGTACTTTGTTATGGCAGCCCTAGCAAATTTATATACCAGTGAATCCCCTTCTATCTACAGATTTGCTGATCAAATGAAGAGAAAACTTTAGCATGTAAATGTTTATTAAGAAAAGTTATATCATGTGGGTATTCAAAGCCAGTTACTTTAAAAAAGAATCCATTACCAAAGAGATATTATTTTTATTCACAGGCTGGCAGCTACATTATTTGGAATATTTTGGTTAGAACAGTTTTCCTCTTCAACAGAATTCCAGCAAAGTAGTGTGAGTATGGGCTGTGAGCCAGGATATAGAAATGGCTTCATGATGGAGAACAGAAGCTTATAATGGGATTAAGTTAAAAGCTACCTCCATCTTTATTTAGCTTTTAAATGTGATAATGCAGTAAAACATCCAGTTCCGTGCCTGGAACATAGTAAATGTTCAGTAAATAAATCTAAAATCTGAAACCTTTGACGTCTAGATAGAGCCACCCAATTTGATTTTACACGGGTAAATGTTTTGAAAAAGCTGTAATGTGAGCTCCACTGTGATCAATATTGGCTATCAAGCATAGTTCCCAAACAATGTCCATTGGAACACGGAACTAAACTTCTGTATTTGTATTTTCTCATCCAGCTCCATGAATCTAGCATCAAAGTCTATGCAACTGGGCTTTTTGGAGTTGTAAACACATGCTAACATATACTGCTAACAATAGGTCAAATTAGGATATCAGACCCTCCTTTCTTGTACTCTTGTTACACATCCTCCATTATCTCTTAGTTCCCAGAATAGCTCAAGGTCACAGTTCTGTGTGTATTTCTTCCTACCAGACGCTAAGCTCCTCAAGGCAGCTTGCATCTTCCTTCTTTCTGACTCCAGGACTTAGCACAGTAGCTGTCATATGGAAGTACTCAATACAAATGGTAAACATGTTTACATGTTGAGAAAACTTCTGCAGGATGCAAATTGTATCGTATAAATTTTTAACTGGTTTACTTTTCTACTGTAGGTTGTTTCAGAACTGAAAGTCATGTTAACATTTAAAACTTTAAAAACTCAAGAGTCTTACATATGGTATCTTCTTTGGTTTTTAAAATAATCCTCCAAGAGAGGGTGGATATTATTATTATCCCCATTTGAAAAACGGCAAAACCGAACGAGGGGAGAATAGCAAGTTGCATATGGGGATACAGATATGCATAAACCTAAACGTGCTTCAAGGATGGACTCCCAGTTCATACCTCTTTTGGGGCCATTATGTTTCCCGCAGCCATCAGATGATGTACTGTATTGAATGGCAGTTGATGTTGACCATGTGACTTTCTAATGCAGCCACTCAGACCACTAAAAATTCTGGATCTCCTAAAGGCCATCCAAACAGGTTTCAGCTTTCTACATAAAGACTGAAACTCTCCTAAGATACGAAAATAAAAGATATTTATGAAGTAAAGACCCTGTAGGAGGCAACATTTCTAGGGGCAATATACAATAAAATTAGAATAAGCTGTGCCTTGGAATAACTTGTGTACCAAATATCCTTTTTAATAGGAATTTTCCCCCCTGAAGCAGACCAGAATTAGTAGAGATGGGACACATATCAGTCAGTCTGACTTTAGTACCCTGTCTCTCTATTTCCCTTGGAATTGGGATGAAAACTGACTTTTTCCAGTCCTGTGGCCACTGCTGAGTTTTCCAGATTTGCTGGCAAATTGAGTGCAGCACTTTCACAGCATCATCTTTCAGGATTTGAAACAACTCAACGGGAATTCCATCACCTCCACTAGCTTTGTTCGTAGTGATGCTTTCTAAGGCCCACTTGACTTCACATTCCAAGATGTCTGGCTCTAGATTAGGCATCACATCATCATGATTATCTGGGTCGTGAAGATCTTTTTTGTACAGTTCTTCCGTGTATTCTTGCCACCTCTTCTTAATATCTTCTGCTTCTGTTAGGTCCAGACCATTGCTGTCCTTTATCAAGCCCATCTTTGCATGAAATGTTCCCTTGGTATCTCTAATTTTCTTGAAGAGATCTCTAGTCTTTCCCATTCTGTTCTTTTCCACTATTTCTTTGCATTGATTGCTGAAGAAGGCTTTCTTATCTCTTCTTGCTATTCTTTGGAACTCTGCATTCAGATGCTTATATCTTCCCTTTTCTCCTTTGCTTTTTGCTTCTCTTCTTTTCACAGCTATTTGTAAGGCCTCCCCAGACAGCCATTTTGCCTTTTTGCATTTCTTTTCCATGGGGATGGTCTTGATCCCTGTCTCCTGGACAATGTCACGAACCTCATTCCATAATTCATCAGGCACTCTATCTATCAGATCTAGACCCTTAAATCTATTTCTCACTTCCACTGTATAATCATAAGGGATTTGATTTAGGTCATACCTGAATGGTCTAGTGGTGTTGCCCACTTTCTTCAATTTAAGTCTGAATTTGGCAATTCAGTGTCAGACTTTGTTTTTTTTTGGGCTCCAAAAATCACTGCAGATGGTGACTGCAGCCATGAAATTAAAAGGCGCTTACTCCTTGGAAGAAAAGTTATGACCAATCTAGATAGTATATTCAAAAGCAGAGACATTACTTTGGCAACAAAGGTCCATCTAGTTAAGGCTATGGTTTTTCCTGTGGTCATGTATGGATGTGAGAGTTGGACTGTGAAGAAGGCTGAGCGCAGAAGAATTGATGCTTTTGAACTGTGGTGTTGGAGAAGACTCTTGAGAGTCCCTTGGACTGCACGGAGATCCAACCAGTCCATTCTGAGGGAGATCAACCCTGGGATTTCTTTGGAAGGAATGATGCTAAAACTGAAGCTCCAGTACTTTGGCCACCTTATGCAAAGAGTTGACTCATTGGAAAAGACCCTGATGCTGGGAGGGATTGGGGGCAGGAGGAGAAAGGGATGACCGAGGATGAGATGGCTGGATGGCATCACAGACTCAATGGATGTGAGTCTGAGTGAACTCCGGGAGTTGGTGATGGACAAGGAGGCCTGGCTTACTGTGATTCATGGGGTTTCAAAGAGTCGGACACGACTGCGCGACTGAACTGAACTGAACTATTTCCCTTGGAGTCCGTAGGTTAATTCTAAGAAGTTGCTTGTAAACCGGGGCAGCACAGGTACCCACTACTCTCACAGAACCCAGAGAGAAGATGTCTCTAAATGCTGGGATACTGGCACTGAACTTGCCCCAGAGGCCAATTTCTTCCCGAAACTTTATCTAGAGGGAAGGATCTATGTATGTTTGAGTAAGATTCACACCTAACACAAACAACTATATACACACATGTGGTTTCATACACATTTTCTTTATATGTATAGACATATGTGTAAAATATGGGGACGAGTCAGCACTTAAATAGGCATATATATTTCACATCTGTTTCTACACATGAAGAGAATGTGGAAGAAACAGGGGCATTATTTCTTGGCACTTGTAGTACGATAGAAGTGAGAGCACCCCAAGGACTAAGCCACGAGGTTGCTTCTATGGCATGCTTTTATAGATCCTAAAAACCCTACCTGTCGTCAAACTTCCCTAAGTGTCTTATCATGATAATAAAGGCCTTATTTCAGCAGAGTCGTATATAAGTGTATAAATTTAAACTGACATAGCCAATTTTTATGGAATACTTATACATGCTTTAGATTTATTGACTCATTTAATCTCAAAAATCACACTTTAACGTTCATGCTATCAATATTCTCAAGTTATCAATTAAAAAAAAAAAGAAGAACCACCAACACAGAATTGAACCCAGGGAAGCTGCCTACAGAGTTTGGGTACAGAACCATGGTCTCCTACCCTAGCAGTGGGCTTCTGAGATGAGAATCTGTCACACCATTGATACATACTGCACATACCGCTGCAGAGTGGGTTAGCTGGTGTGTTTAGTTATCACAAAGGGCTCTTTCCAAATGACAGTTAAGATGAGGTTGTTGCAATGGGTAAAGGGAAGTTTAGCATATTTTGTGCAATAAAGTACTTACCACTCAGAGAGGACTCAGTTAATAGGGGGATATATAAAAGTCAAATTTATTTTTAAATACTTACTGAACATCTGTATTACAGACACAGAGTTAGGTGTCATATTATCAACTATGAAGAGACAACGATGAGTAAATTATATTCCCGTTCTCTAGAAGTTAATGGTACACTAAGGGTAGGAAAATAGGAAGGTGAACAGACACAACATATACTGAGAAAGATAAAACATGTAAAATAAAGTCAGTAGGTGCCAGGTGAAAGTATCTCTGACCAGAAGACCCTGGGAAAAGGTGACAATTAAGTCTGGTAAGGAATGAAAAAGAAGTGTGTGTTTAGGTGGAGAAGTGGGCTGAGGGCATCGTAGGAGAGGGAGCGTATCTTCAAAGAAGGGCTACAGTGTATGAAAGGACCTGGCTTTGTGAGAGAGGTGGGGTGAGCAGGGAGTTTGAACTGTCAAGAGAGCCTTGCTTCAGCTCGTGAAAGGTCTCGTGAGTCAGGCAAATGATTTGGACTTTGTCCTCAGGCCAGTTCTCATCTGGGGTGATTTTGTGTCCCACCCAAGGAAGATCATTGGCAAGGTCTGGAGACACTGTGAGTTGTTCCAGCAGAGGAGAGGCATTACTGCCATGTAATGGACAAGGCTAGGGGTGCTGCTAAACATTCTTCAATGAATAACACATGCCCCACATTGCCCTCCATTCACTGTTCTCAGTTACAGAATTCCTTACACTTAGTGAGAGTTTAGCTCAGCAACGGCAGGTATATTTTACGTATACATCTGATATAGAGTTGACACCCCATAATTTTTCTTTTATGTTTTTAAAACCTTTTTATAGCAGATTAACAAACAATGTTGTGATAGTTTCAGGTGAATGGTGAAGGGACTCAGACATATGTATACATGTATCCATTCTCCCCCAAACTCCCCTCCCATCCAGGCTGCCACATAACATGGAGCAGAGTCATGCCAGTCAGAATGGCTATCATTAAAAAGTCTACAAACAGTAAATGCTGGAGAGGGTGTGGAGAAAAGGGAACCTTCTTACACTGTTGCTGGGTACAGCCACTATGGAGAACAGTGTGGAGATTCCTTAAATAACTGGAAATAGAACTGCCATATGACACAGCGATCCCACTGCTGGGCATACAACTGAGGAAACCAGATTGAAAGAGACACATGTAGCCCAATGTTCATTGCAGCACTGTTTACAACAGCTAGGACATGGAAGCAACCTAGATGTCCATAGGCAGACAAATGGATAAAGAAGTTGTGGTACATATACACAAAGGAATATTACTCAGCTGTTAAAAAAAAAGAACACATTTGAATCAGTTCTAGTGAGGTAGATGAAACTCGAATCTATTATACAGAGTGAAGTAAGTCAGAAAGAGAAACACAAATACTGTATATTAATGCATATATATGGAATTTAGAAAGATGGTAATGATGATTCTATATGCAAGGCAACAAAAGAGACACAAATGTAAAGAACAGACTTTTGGATTTTGTGGGAGAAGCTGAGGGTGGGATGATTTGAGAGAATAGCACCGAAACATGTATATTACCATATGTAAAGCAGATGACCAGTGCAAGTTCAATGCATGAAGCAGGGCACTCAAAGCCAGTGCACTGGGACAACCCAGAAGGATGAAGTGTGGAGGGAAGTTAGGAGGGGGTTCAGGACAGGGGGACACATGTGCCCCCATGGCTGATTCATGTCAAGGTATGGCAAAAACCATCACAATATTGTAAAACAATTATCCTCCAATAAAAACAAGTTAATTTAAAAAAAATGAGCAGAGTTCCATGTGCTCTACAGTAGGTCCTTGTTGATTATCCATTTTAAATGTAGCATTATGTGATTTTTTTAAAAAAATTAAGTGAATAAAGCATTGCATTGAGTCAGCATGATAGAGCGAAGAATTTCTTGAAAATTTGTGCAAGTTTCTATTAGTTTAAGATTATTATTCTGACATGTCAGACTAGGTGGGTGGCGGGCATGGATTGCTCTGCATGATTCTGTGTTTTTCAGTCATTTCTACCTCCCAGGCCAGTATCTTCAATCCTGCTGCCCTCCCTGGTGATGCTGACAGCTGAGACTAGGCATCTGTCTGCTTTGAGATGGTTACTATTAGCGTATGTAAATGTCTATAGAGAAGGAAATGGCAACCCACTCCAGTATTCTGCCTGGGAAATCCCATAGACAGAAGAGCCTGGTGGGCTACAGTCCATGGGGTGGCAAAGAGTCAGACACAACTCAGCAACTAACACACTAACACACTTTACAGGTAAATTTGTTGTACCAAAGCACCAATTCTGTTCGTGGGAAAAACCAGCATTAGATTACATTTCCTCAGAAGGCTGAGCAAATCTCCATGTTATTGGGCTGTTAGAACCACCAGAGACAGGATTTCTAGGGATGGGTCATCACTAGCCAACTTCTTCCAACCTCTGGGAAAGAGCAAAGAGAAAGTTACTTGTGTGACAACTCAAACACATTCAAGAAAACTTCTTCCTGAGAGACATTCAGCAAACCAAGGGCTCCCCTCTAAACCCAAACACACAAAGAACACCTTTTAGAGATGTGTTATGTTAGACAATTACTTATTTTCAAAATCTGGTAACTTTTAGACTTTTTATGACCCACTGGTACTACTTGTACTTGGAGTGACTGTTGCCTGATTCAATCTTTTTTTCCCTCCTCCCAATTTATTTGCTGTGTAGACACAATTTTGGTGAAACCTGCTTGACTAGGTAACCCAAAGGAAAATTTCTGATGTGGTGGAGCCCCCACCCATCCTTACCCAATTACCTAGTGGAATTTTGGAAAGCACTGAAGACCTTTATTAAGTGTACCACGCCTCAAATTCTCATTTTTCCATTCTGTGGGCAGTTCTTTCTCTCTGACCCTGTTCTTCATCAAAGCAAACCAGACAACTCCAGGTACTTCCCTTAAATATTTTAGCAGCTGGACTTCAGCATCAACTCCAGATCAGAGTAAGCAAGATCACCTTTGGTGTGCTCTCATAAGCCACTGACTGATTAGTCTGAGGAAAAGTACAAATGACTTCCAGCTGAAGCAAGCTTCGTCCCTCTCCAACTGGCTCAAGTTGGGAAAAACTTCCTGTTGGCTCCCCAAACAGACCTACTGCCTTCTGACCAGGTCTTGGTTGGAGTTCAGGGACTAGTAATGTGAGGATACGCCCTCTTATTCAACCACTGGAGAGGGGATTCAAATAATTAAGTTCTCTCGTGTCTTTCCAGCACTAGACAGATGCATTTGCTGTCATTGTGGAATATAAACAGAGCTAGGAAGCCCTGTACAACAGGACATTACAGCTTATTTTTCCTCTCTGATGGGTTGCCAGTATTTTGAAAATAAGTTTCCTTGCTTTTTCGTGAAAGAGCATCCTTGATTCAGTTGTTTTGATTCAGAGGACCAGAATCGCAGAAAAATGGTCCTCATTTTACAAATTCATTGCTCTTGATAAAGAAAGTCAAAGTAATCTGCCAAGTACCCACTTCTGCTGGGCTTTGGATTTGCATATCTCTCTTGAAACTATGTCTAGCATTTTTTCTTTCATAACTCTGCCTATAAAAAACTGCAGAGTCACTACAGACACCTTCTTTTTTAAGGGAATTTCTTGGGTTCATGGGGGATTATTAAGTAGCCCAAGGTCAAAGTAGCTGAGGTATTGGGTAGGAACTGATCATAGGATGTAGGTCTTGAATATGGATAAGAGTATGACCCAGTTTGACTTACTGTCATCTGCAGAAATGTCAGTAAACTGTGGGAAAAGGCAGCGCAGGCCATGGGACCAGAATCAATATATTAGATCCTGAGAAACCTTCTGATCTTTCACCTTGTTTTCAAACAATGTCCTGTTTATCCTTACTAGATCCTTTCCATGAAAAAAAAAAAAAAACATGTAAAGTAGTCTCATCTCCCAAATGACCTGAAGTTTTCTTACCCATCTTACTGTCTCTATCACTACGGTGCTCAATAGTTTTGAATAGACAAGTAAATTTAAGGAAACTACCCGTTCACTCTGGAGTCAGACTGGTATTCTTTCTGGTGAGAGTGATTATAGTTATATAGGTTATAACTTAAGTATGCAGCCTTTGCAAATGAAACTCACAATGAGTTTCAGAAATGCAGAAACAAACAAAAAAACCCATAGCATAATCAGAGAATTAATAAAATTTAGAAATTTATTCCAATTTCTTTTCTCACCGTGGTAGAAATGGAATCCCAGAAAAATGAGGGGATTAACAAATATCCTGAGGAATTTGGTAGTAAAAGGAATTGGAATATGCCATCCCAGAATATGTTACTTTGGCCTATGGGTTATTTTGAGCTGAAGGCAACTGAGAATCAGCTGATGCATGAGGAAGACTTACTGGAGTTTCCCTTATCTGACTAAAAGCAGAAACTTCTGAGAAATGAGGACTGCCATAAATCCCCTCTCCAGAATAATTTTATGGCCATGAAGACAATGGAAAATCAGCACTGAGATTAGTCTACACAAATAAACCTTACTAAAATAACTCTTATTTTCCATTAGTTTCCCCATATATTTACCTTTCCACAATTTACTGCTCCTAAAACTCCACAAACCCCATCTATTTGTCTAGTTATTTCTCCATAATTTATTACCCTTTATTAAAATGGTATATAAACTTTCAGATCTAACCACTTTTGTGAGTTTTCACTTTTGTGTGAAGTCATGTGCATGTATTAAAAATATTAATACCAATAAATAAACATATATCTTTTCTCCTGTTAATCTGTTGCTATGAGTTTAATTTACAGATCCCAGTAACAGAGTCCAAGAAGATGGAAGAAAAGTTTTTCCTCCTTTATAAGTGGCAAAGTTGAGTCTAAGACTGCTTGGTCTTCTGATAACCATTTTGGCAACCAAAATAAAATGAAAAATAAAAATTATGCTATATTTGTGATATATTATTAATATATTACATATAAATACATTCTATTTATGAAATATTTTAGTACATTACAAAAATTGTATTCTGCATATGAAATACTCTTAATATATTATGAAATATCACTTTGTATACTTTGTTGTATTAATATTTCCCTGTTTCTTTTTGAGAAAATTTGGAGGATTAAGATTAAAGTGGTATTTTCTTTGAACTCACTGGAGAATTTTCATATAATGATGAACTCAGGGAAAAAAATGCTGGTTTGCTTGTCCTCTCTCAACTGACAAATGCTGATGCAAATGGGTAAGGAGAATGTATGAAAGCTCAAACTTTAGAGTCATATGGTCCTGGGAGTTAACCCAATGATAAATTACATAAAGGCTGGTTATGGGATCTTTGACAATATTATTTTTGTGTGTCTTTTGACCTGCAGGCAAATTACCTGAGGGTCTTGGAATCTCAATCTGATATTTAGTTTAGTCTTTTGAAAAACTGTATTTTTTCAGCAGCTTCTTTTAAGCGATTGTTGCAAATCCAGAAAAGATAGGGTACAGTGAGCCTCCAAGCTTGATTTTCTGTTTTCCTCAATGAAATCCAGCCTGTGCTTTAGAGAAAGTTCTGCATTTTTCATGATCAGAGCAAGAAGCTGATGGACTCCTTTTGGTTCTGTACAGCAGAAGAAGCTGACATAAGAAGGCTACACTGCTTTTTAAGGCTAAAAGGTGCCATTAAAGGTGAGGACCACATCTAATGTCAAAGCAGTTAAAATCTTAAACATCCCTAATGACTTCTTTTAAGTCATAGCTATCCCTTACAAAAACAAACTAGTGCTAGATTAAGTGCGGGGCACTCACGTTACAAATGATACCAGTCATCTGGATTTCTCATTATGGAGCTTCTGCCAAGTTCAGACTCTTTGCCAAGGATGATTTAACCACTCAGAGTGTCAAACTGACCTTGTACTTGGAGGTGGGGGTGGGGAGAAGCCTAATTGCTGGAGCATTATTCTCTTGAATTCTAAAATATTGAGGAGATGAAACTTTAAGTTTGAACACCTTTCTTCACCACTGTATTACAATCTACTCTCCATAATCGCACTATTTGAACTGTGTGTGCTGGCGGCCTCTTTTGTTTTCATGCATTAAATCAAAACTTTAAAGAAAGGTTTTATAGGACAGTGGAAGAGAACAGAGATAAACTGATTAGAACCTCAGAGTTGGCAAAATTAAATATGAACAGGGTTTAATGTTTGGTGCCTGCTTGTGTGTGTGTGTGTTCCATTGCCTTGAAAAATATTAAGCCTCAATGGTAGGCCTGTGTAACAGGGATGAAATAGTGTCTGAGCCAAGAGTCCACCATTCTGAATGCACTAAAAACTAACGTCATAAGTCTAGTTTTAAACGCTTCCTTGTCACTCTGCTATTAGACTGTAAGATATAATTGTTGTAGGGCTAGCTAATGGAACCAAGCTTTGCATGATCATTAAACCAATTAGAAGTATTACCTAATCAAAACTGTCATCAGCTTACCCTCTTTTATGCTGAATAGAACTGCATTATGGCTAAGGGGTCCTTAAAATATCCTGGAAGTAGTTTGTTATTTATGGTATCTTTACTTGGCACATAATGCTTTTGGGGGATAGTGGCGGAAGAGATTAAGTCTTTCTGATTTTCAGAGCACACACACCGAAGTCATCTTTCTCAGAACACAGCTGCTGCTGCTGCTAAGTCGCTTCAATTGTGTCTGACTCTGTGCTACCCCATAGATGGCAGCCCCACCAGGCTCCCCTATCCCTGGGATTCTCCAGGCAAGAACACTGGAATGGGTTGCCATTTCACTTTCACTTTCAGAACACAGAGTGTGGCCTAAACCCTCCCTCCCCCAAGAAAACTCCCATATATAAGGAGGTGACTGGTGGTAAGTGAAATTTACAAGAATCTATCACTTATCCAAACTGTTTACAAGTCCTACAGATGAAACTTATCCATGTAGATCTGACATTTGCTGATAAGGAATAGCATGCCCTCTTTGAGATCTTGGCTGGTTGGATTACACCTGATGGTGGTTTCTCTACAGTTATTGGATTCTCCAAGAGCCCACTGAAGTCCCAGGGAGACATTTGAGACAATTTTATTGGTAATAACGCAGTTTTTTTTTTTTTTTCCATGAACATCTACTACATGTCAGGTACTACTTTACATGGTATCATATTTAATCTGTTATTCATGCAAATCTTATGAAGAAGGTTTTAACTCCATTTACCAACTGGTACTGAAGGATCATTTAACTGTATTGCTTAAGATCACACAACTGATATTTGATGGAAAAAAGGTTCAAATTAGGCTTGTCTACTCCAAAGCCAAGTTCCACCAGAATATTATGTGCATGCTGGTCAACCACCCTGGTGATATCTATGATTATTAGTTAATCATTTTCCTTCCCTATGTCTCTTTGTTTTACTTCTGTAGTTAGGAATTTAAAAGAAGCTATAGAATCTTCCATATGAGATTATTTTGTTTGTTTTTAAATAAAAGCTAATTTGGAAGAATGGCTTGAATGCAGTTCTGCTCAGGAGCTGCTCCATGAGCCTAAGATTGCAGGAACCATCAGGAAACCTGACATTCATTTATTTGTAGGTTGCTTGCTAGAGAACTCAAGCAAAAGTTCTCACTACTTGATCAGTATTGCATGCTACATTTATTGGACAAATTAATTGCCCTTAGGTTCTAAATTATGATTTTTAGGTGGACTTAGAGAAAAGGGTAAACAATCATCACGCCACTTTTGAATAATCAAGAAGATTCAGTGTCTGGATAGGATTTTAGAAGTTCTCACATGCACAGTCTCTGAGCATTTCAGTGTCAGCATTTTCCTTTGCATTCTTAATCTACATGTCCCAACACTTCTTTGTTTATTTTGGTGCTGAAAAAGTTTGCAACTCATTGTTTATATTGCTAAGAGTTGCTTCTTTGGATTGTCTTTCTCTAGCTGAACGGCAAAATTTTGCTAGCGGCAAAACTGCAGAAATGGTAGAATTTATCCTTGGCACCACGTTCATTTGCCTCACCCTCAGCCCCCATTCTTGGCCTTTTAATTGGTTTCTATTACCAGTGCCCAATGGTGCATATTTCCTCATCACCCTTCCAGAATAAAACATTCAGTAAATTCATTCATGCTAAAGGATTTCAAAATTAACAATACACAAACCAGGAGTGTTTCTTTAAGGTCTTCCCCGGTGGCTCAGTAGTAAAGAATTCGCCTGCCAATGTAGGAGACACAGGTTCAATCCCTGAGTTGGGAAGATTCTCTGGAGTAGGAAATGGCAACTCATTCAAGTATCTTGACTGGAAGATTCTTTGGACAGAGGAGCCTACAGGCTGCAGACCATGGGGTTGCAAAGAGTTGGACACAACTGAGCGATTGAGCACAAACAGTTTTTGTTTGCTGTATCTTAAAAAACACTTAGGGAGAGGATTAATAATTATTTCAAGGGTAAAAAGAACTAATCACGATAGACAAATGCTCTGTGTGTGTTTAAATACCCCACCCCACCCGCATTTTGGGAGGAGAAAGAAATGGCAACCCACTCCAATATTCTTGCCTGGAAAGTCCCATGAACAGAGGAGCCTGGTGGGTTACAGTTCATTGGGTCACAAGAACTGAAAGCACGCTTCTCCCACTTGATGCCAGGTATGGATATATGAGCCACATGGGCTGATGCTTCATCTCTTTGGTAGCAGAGATTAGCTCAAGGCTTCTGTGCTTGAGCCATCGAAGTTCAGAATCCTTTCTGGGATTCAACATAGAGATGGAGGGAGAGAATTGTTTTTTGCTGGGGTTGCTAAATCAAGTACATGTGAACATGGTGTACCTAGGCAATCATTTTGGCCCCATGGAAGAAGCTTCTATGCAATGGGAAACACTAAAGTCAGGAAACAGAAAGAAGAACTAAGAGATGGAGAGACAGCTTTGCCATTGTGCCTTGTTCAAGCAATCTACCTGTACCTGAAACTGTCATTATTGCTCAGTCTCTAAGTCATGTCCTACTCGTTGTGAGCCCATAAACTGTAGCAGGCCAGGCTTCTGTCTCCTCCACCATCTCCTAGCTGCTAAGTCTCTTCAGTCATGTCCGACTCTGTGCAACCCCATAGACGGCAGCCCACCAGGCTCCTCCGTCCATGGGATTTTCCAGGCAAGGGTACTGGAGTGGGTTGCTATTGCCTTCTCCGATCATCTCCTAGAGTTTGCTCTAATTCATGCATTGAGTCAGTGATACTATCTAACCATCTCATCCTCTGCCACCCTCTTCTCTTTTTGCCTTCAATCTTTCCCAGCTTTAGGATCTTTTCCAGTGAGTCAACCCTTTGAAACAGATTGCCAAAGGATTGGAGCTTACCATCAGCATTAGTCCTCCAAATGAATATTCAGAGTTGATTTCCTTTAGGATTGACTGGTTTGATCTTCTTGCAGTCCATTAGATTTAACCGTGCATGGCAACCCACTCCAGTATTCTTGCCTGGAGAATCCCAAGGACAGAGGAGTCCGGCGGGCTGTAGTCCATGGGGTCACAAAGAGTCGGACATGACTGATCACCTAAGTACAGCATAGCCCAGCTCAAATGGTGTGTATGTGTGTGTGTGTGCGTGTGTGCATGCATTGTATGTATACATTATTTACATAATCTTTTCTTAGGGGTGGAAGCACACTTCTCCCACTCAGTGCCAGGGTTGAGTAAGTAAATGAGGATGACTAGGTTTCCCATTAATTTCTCCCCTGCCTTTGGTGAGAGTGGAGATTGGTCTTGAGCTAGGTTGATTCAAGTTTTTTGGTACTTGGAAGGGAAAGTATCCTGACTGATATATTAATGATAAGGATTTAAGACATTTTGGGGGGAATCATTTTTGGGTGAATAATATTCCCATTGTCTCACTAGTACCCCTGGAATGTTGCTTTGCTGTGTGGTTTTGAATAATAATACTGTTGCCATTGCAACCTGCATTTATTTGCTGATAGGCAGTGGTAATCTATGGTACACCATTTCTTGTTGGTGTCTTTAATATGATTCAAATTGACTTAATTCAATCTGTCTCAGTTTCATTAATCTGAACTAGGTGCTCAATGAGGTCCTTTTCTGGAAGTAAGCACTGAATCATTCAGTTATCTTTGCCATGCTACACTTCTTTGACTTATAGAGGTATGGAAGGTATGAGCTTACCATTTCAGATCTTGTAGGACAATCTACAGGACTTCCCAGGTGGCATCAGTGGTAAAGAATCTGCCAATGCAGGAGACACAGGTTCGATTCCTGGGTCAGAAATAGAGGAGGAAATAATCTACACATTTTAGGTCCATCTGTCAAGTATTGATAAAAAATTAGTGATGTATTAATTCTGCCTCTGTTTTGAATGTTGATGGACTCAGAGGCCTTTGGTGAGCAGATGAGATTGGTGACTACAAACTGATACTTGATAAGTTAACTGAAAGGAAAAAAGGCTAAATTACATTGATATTTCTGGTTCTGGGTGGTCATACAGCTTTTTCAACATCACTGCCAACACTCCAATTAATGAAAGACTATACAAGCATGAGATGAAAGTATGAATTCTTTGATTCTTGTTTTAGATTTTTATTTAAGTGATTTTGACTGTGTATTTATTTATATGCAAGTAAATTCAGTAAAAGAGACTCTATAAATAGCTGTAATAAGCAACTTAGTTAAACATCACATGGATTCCAGTGGAAGAAAAGACCAAAGTAGTGAGACAGTTGTCACTTTCTATTACTGCTCACATTTTTTTTTTTTAATATGACCTTGGCTCCTAGACTGTTGACTTTGAGTGTGACTAAGCCTTTGCCCTGAGGACTTTCTTTCTCCTGGTCACTGACTTTTGCTTTCCATCTGGATCCTGGATTCTCTTTGCCTTTTGCCCCACCCCAGAGGACTCCAGGCTCACAATACAGGGAGGATCCTGTCTAGGAGACTTGAGTCATGAGGGTCTTCTTGAGTGGTTGCCACTGCTGCCCCGGGCCCCTAGTTGAACTCTGTGAATGTTAGCTGAGGACTTTTCAAACTTGCTTTTATGAGAACTCAGTCTTAGATGGGACCAAACAATATAAAATCAGTTAAGAAGTGAAAAATTCAGGCAGTCATAGGTGCTTTTGTCTACAGATTGACAAGTAACCAGTTCAAGTGATTGCTGTTTGTTTGTTTGTTTTTCAAAATTAACTGTGTGGATTTGAAGCTATATCTTATAGAGCAAAACCGAGCATGCTTGATTTTTACCTTGCCTAGTCAAGAAAGTCATATGAAAAATAATGTATGACCTGAAACTAACATAGTATTGTAAATCAACTAAAATAAAAATGTTATAAATAAAAACAAAAAAGGAAAATAATGTATTAATCTGTGTACTGACTCAAAATAAACAAGTTAATTTTTGCAACAGATTTAAATTGAAAATTTTCCTGCCATCCATAACCTAAATGAGATAAATCTTTGATGGTCAGAATTATTTTAGTAATAAGAACATTGAAAAGGAAAAAATACATTCATAGATCTTTTTTATTAGATCATAATTGAGTGTCTTAAACCAGTTGTATAGACTTGACAATACATACACATTTTGATGATTACTTTCATTATAATTATTTGCATATTTATGAGACAAAAGCTCAAGAATCATTTAAATACTAATTATTTTCTTTTTACCAAAATGATGATCTCACTTAAATTTTAACTTTTCAATGTGTTATATTGACTTTACAAACAGATAGGTTTATGCATAAAAATCTGTCTTTTCAAATGACTGGATCAATGATTCGTGATCATCCGTTTTGATGTTTAAAAAAAAGCAATTGGTGATTATGATTCTGACACCAATTCGGATGTTTCCTATAACACCAAGCAAATCTCTTGACACCAGCTGAGTGTCCTATTACTCAACTCAGTTCTGACACTGTCTACTTGGAGATGGTGCTAAATTGCAGAGGCTAAGTGTGCAGTCCTATAGGACTGCAACCCCTCCCCGCTTCAGATGTTATTCATAAGTCCAGTTGTCACCTGTGCTTCTGACCTCTCAGAGGTTTTCACAACCCTTCTTTGGGTTCAGTTAATTTGGTGGAGTGGCTCACAGAACCTAGAGAAACATTTTACCTACTAGATTACTGGTTTGATACAAAAGGATGTAACTCAAGACCAATCAGATGGAAGAGACACCCTCTTCACAGTATGCTTCTCTCCTAGTTTCTCCACGTGTCTACCAACCTAAAAGCTCTCTGGGCCCTGTCTTTTTGGGGTTTTATGAAGGCTTCTCGGAGAAGGCAATGGCATCCCACTCCAGCACTCTTGCCTGGAAAATCCCATGGACGGAAAAGCCTGGTAGGCTACAGTCCATGGGGTCACGAAGAGTCGGACACAACTGAGCAACCTCACTTTCACTTTTCACTTTCATGCATTGGAGAGGAAATGGCACCCCACTCCAGTGTTCTTGCCTGGAGAATCCCAGGGACGGGGGAGCCTGGTGGGCTGCCGTCTATGGGGTCGCACAGAGTCGGACACGACTGAAGCAACTCAGCAGCAACAGCATGAAGGCTTCTATATGCAGGCTTCATTGATTAAATCACTGACTAGTGGTGGTTGAACTCAATCTCCAAATCCCTCTCTAGTCTCAGGAAGTCATTGAATGGGACTGAATGTTTCAGCCCTCAAAACACAGGGCTGGCTCCACAGGCAACCAACCTCAAACCTTAGGTACTTTCCAAAAGACGTTTCATTAACATAACAAAAGACACCTTTTGGCTCTCACCACAGGAAATTCCAAGGATTTTGGTAACTCTGGGCTAGGAAAGGGAACAAAGGTTAAATATATATTTCTTATTATGTCACAATATCACAGCCATCAAAAGGGTGTAATCCAATAAAGTAACCGTGGAATTTTGTAAAACACTTTGCTGTAGTTCAACGGGATATAATGGTATAAAAACTGAAATGTTCTTGACATTAAAATATCTACTTGAGGAGGATATATGGACTCATACGTGTATCCATACTAGATAACAAGTAAATGTTGTCAATAATGTAGAGAAGTTTGAAAATGTCCCAGAGGGCTAAGATAAAAGGGACTTGAGATGAGTCTTGAAGAATGAAACAATTCATGTGGTTGAAAAGGGAGAAGAAAATATTGTAGACAGAAAAATTGTAAGATAAGACCCCATTCCTCTCACCGAAGAATAGTGTAACAATATTAGCAAAGTAAAGAAGGGTAGAGTTTTAATAAAACTTCAGAGAAGTGATCTGACAGCTCTGATAAAACTTAAGTTATTGATCTTTTTCAACATAGTTGCTCAGTGCTTCTCCTTAACCAAATTAACGAATCACTTGATTAAACTAACAGGTCAGCGCTCTCATTTTTCTATTTCTAGGTGATGTTGTTGTTCAGTCGCTCAGTCATGTCCAACTCTTCGCAACCCCATGGACTGCAGCTGCCAGGTTTTTATAAACCATCCCAAAATGTGGTGACTGAAAGTAATACTATATACTTACAGTATCTGATGATTTCTGTGGGTCAGGAATTTGAAGAGAGCTTGGTTGGGTGGCTCTGGCTTGGGAATATCTTATGTGACTGTAGGCAGAGATTGGCTGGAGCTGTCAGAACAGGAATGAAGGATGCTAAAGAAGTTGACGATTGACCAGGCACGTCTTTTCATGGGTTTCATTGATCCTCATCAACTGGGCCAAATCCATGCGACCTTCCAATGCAAGTTAGGTCAGGCTTCCTTACATCATGGTGGCTCAGGACAGTCATAAACAGGGCTGCTAAAAGTGACAATAATGAGAACTCTAACAAATCAGGAGCCTCATTGCTTGCCTTCTGTGAACTAGCCCTGGAGGTCCCACAGCATCAGAACCACCCACAATCATATGGCATCCAGTTTCAAGAGGAGGGAACATAGACCTGTCAACTACGAATTGGCACTTGAGTACTTGCAGCGGCTTCCCTGGTGGCTCAGAGGTTAAAGCGTCTGCCTCCAATGCGGAAGACCCGGGTTCGATCCCTGGGTTGGGAAGATCCGCTGGAGAAGGAAATGGTAATCCACTCCAGTATTCTTGCCTGGAGAATCCCATGGACTGAGAAGCCTAGTAGGTTACAGTCCACGGGGTCACAAAGAGTCGGACACGACTGAGCGACTTCACCTCACCTCACCTCACCATGAGTACTTGCCATCTACCTCAACAAGGATTAAATCATGAGCTGCTGCAGCTGCTGTCCTTCACCACTGCCTGTAAGGAGTACAGAGCGGAGATCAGAAATGAGACGCTCTGTGCCCTGGGAAAAACTGGCAGAACAGGTCTTTGGATAGTCAGATATTTTCAAGAGATTATATTATGAGCCCAATTCTCGTGGGCTATAGTCTTCATTTTGCCCCCAATAAAACTCACAACTCTCATGTTGTGCATTTCTTTTAAAGTCAGCAGGCCCCAACTTTTGATATCAGAGTTCAGGTTAAAAGGGAATACAGAATAGAAAATACTGTTTTGTCCATTTTGGAAAATTTAATCTACCACGGTAGATAATTTGGGGCATTTGGTTTGATTGAGCACTCTCTTTGAGGAGTAAGAAAATAGTAGAAAAACCATGACCAAATCATGCTTATTTATGTTTATTGACTGACATGGATAGATATCAAGTACTTGAGAGAGTGAACAGCATTCATTTATACCATGGTATAATTACATTTACTAGTGACTCAAATGACTCATTTCCTATCCCCATTTTTGGAGATTAGCTCTGTTAATAATAGGAAAGGCATTTTCAAAACACTTCACAGGGTTTTAGTATTTTATTTTCTTATTTATCCTTCATTTGAATCAAAAGCTAACCTGGTAGTTTTATTTAGGCCGGATTTAAATTGCTGGAGAGATGTCCTCTGTGAATGAGACAGAGCAATTCAAACTGTAACCTGCATTCCTGAGACTTGGGCTCATGTTTTAAAAACTCAGTTGTAGCTGTTAGTTCCTCAGTCATGTCCAGCTGTTAACAACCCTATGCACTGTAGCCCACCAGGCTCCTTTTTCCATGGAATTCTCTAAGCAAGAATACTGGAGTGGGTTGCCATTTCCTTCTCCATGGGGATCTTCCTGACCCAGGAATCAAAACTGGGTCTCCTGCATTACAGGTAGATTCTTTACCATCTGAACCACCAGCTAAGGGTTAAATAGACTTTTGAAACAGAACAGCTTTTGTTATTATTGTTGTTGTTGTTGCTGCTGTTATTTTAAACATGAAGCTTCATGCTCCAAATGTATTTCTTTTTTTAAAAAATAATTTTATTTATTTATTTTTGGTTGCACTAGGTCTTCATCACTGAGCAGGCTTTCTCTAGTTGCAAGAAGTGGTGGTTCCTCTCTAGCTGTGCATGGACTTCTCATTGCAGTAGCTTCTGTTTTCAAGCACAGGCTCTAGCGTGCTCGGGCTTCGGTAGTTGTGATGCACGGGCTTGTTCCACAGCATGTGGAATCTTCCTAGCCAGGGATCAAACCTGAATCCCCTGTATTAGGAGATGGATTCTTTACCACTGAGCCACCAGAGAAGCCCACAGACATATTTCTTATGTTCTTTTATAAGCAAGGGCAATCCTCCTTGAAATTCTCAAACATGAGCCAGAAAAGATATTACTGAATGCCGTCTCTCACCTAAATGAGAAATGATTTTTCTCTTCATTTCTTGGTGCTATTTATTTTTCGAGAGAAACATTCTCTTGTCTCTGCTTTGGGTTTCTTTGCCTTGTTTTCCCTTCTTTCATGGTTGAAACCTCACCAGGGGAACATCAGCTGTGACTGCATGTGGTTAACATGCTTTCACCCCAGTTTTACAAGGCACTTTGGACTGAACCAGAATATTTCACTAAACGCTTCTTAGCTGTCTGAGATTGTCATATAAGTAAAATTTGTGCTTGTACGCTTTCCCTGAGTGCCTTCACTCTTTCTCCAGCAGGGTCCTGCTTCATTAAGGATCATTAGTGTTTTATCAGGGGGGCAGTCCGTAAAATTCAACTATTGTTTACACGAAGGAAGCCAAAAAGACTTCACAAAAGGTCAGTGGCATTGACCTTGGCTTGTTATGAATACTCCCTGTGTATAAGAAGATTATAATTAAGTCTCTGGTTTAACATCCAGAATTTCAGATAACATCCCTAGAGTTATAAATTGGAATAAGAGCTACTTGGTTTGCCATCAAGAATGGGAAACTGGAAAACAGTTTTCTAAGAAGTAAACTTTTTAAACTGCTAGCATTTTTAATCATCAGGTTAGACAAGATTGTGACTAGCTTTAATGTTTAACTAGCAATCCCTTTAAGTATTTCTCCTTACGTCTAGATGCTATTGGAGCTATGACTAGAAAGCAGTAAAACAACTAGAAGATTTGTTTCTTCATTGAAAACTATGATATGTTTCCTTTGTCTCTAGATACTAACAAAAGCACCAAGTTTTTGAGAATTTCGCTTTAGTTTCTACTTTCCAACTCTAGACATACATTCCTGACTTTTAAAAATTGATGTCTTTTATCAGGATTAAAGAAAAAGTTGTGAGTAAACCTAACCTAAACTTTACACCTTATATAAAATGAACTCAATATAGGTCACAGGGACTTCAATGTAAAAGGTAAAAATATTACAATTTTTAGAAAAAACACAGAAGAAAATCTTTGGTACCTAGAGCTAGGTGAAGACACCAAAAGCATGGGCTTCCCAGGTGACTCAGTGGTGAAGAATCCATCTGCCAATGCAGGAGACCCTGGAAACGAGAGTTTGATCCCTGGGTTGGGAATATCACCTGGAGGAGGACATGGCAACCCACTCCAGTATTCTTGCCTGGAAAATTTCATGGATGGAGGAGCCTGGCAGGCTACAAGTTCATGGGGTTGCAAAGAGTAGGACATGACCTGAGCGACAGCACAGGAACATAGGCACAGCAAAAGCACAATCCATGAAAAAGTAAAGTTGGTAAGTTTGACCTCACCAAAATTAAGAACGTTAACTCTGTGAAAGACCCTGTGAGGAAGATAAGATAAAGCTGTTTATTGAGAGAAAACTTCTACAAACCGCTTATCCAATAAAAGCCTCGTATCATAAAGAAAAAACATAAAGCACTCTCAAAACTCAAAAGTAATATCATGAATAATCAACTAGAGATTGAACAAAAGACATGAGCAGACATTTCAAAAAAGGGCTACAGATGGTAAAAAAAAAAGCACATGAAAAGATGTTCAACATTATTGGTTGTTAGGGAAATGAAAACGAAAACCACAGATATCACTATATGCCTATCAGCCATTAAAATAAGAAATAGTGACAATACCAAATGCTGGTGGGAATACAGAGAAAGCAGATTGCTTACACATTGCTGGTGGAAATGAAAATGTCACAGTCACTCTAGGAAACAGTTTGGCAGTTTCTTTAAAAACTCAACACGCACTGACTATACAATTTAGCCATTGTAGCCTTGGGCATTTATCCCAGAGAAATAAAAACTCATTTTCACACAAAGACCTGTACATGAATGTTCACAGAACCTTATTGGTTATAGCCTCAAATTGGAAACAACCCAAACATACTTCAACAAGTGAATGGTGAAAAAACTCTGTGACATGTGCATACTAGGATGGCTATCCTGCGGTAAAACTATTGAGACAGGCAAAAATCATTGCCCATCTTAAGGGAATCAGGCTGAGTATAAAACACTTATCTCAAAATGCTGCTTTGTATGATGGCATTTACGCAATATTCCTGACAACAAAAAGTCTAGACTAGCCGTATAAAGATGGTTGACAAAGTTTAGGAATGGAAGGGTATAGAGCTGGATGTAAAGTGTTAATACAGAGGATCTTTGAAAAGAGAACAGTTCTATATCTTCATTTATGTTTATGGTTATATAAATCTACATATGTAATAAATTTACACAGAACAAATAGATACACTTGTGTGGAGGGAGACATACACGCATGCAAATGAGTGCCTGAGTGCCTGTAAAATGTGTGAAATCTGAATAAGCTTCCTCAGTTCAGTTCAGTTCAGTCGCTCAGTCGTGTCCGACTCTGCGACCCCATGAATCGCAGCACGCCAGGCCTCCCTGTCCATCACCAACTCCCGGAGCTCACTCAGACTCACGTCCATTGAGTCCGTGATGCCATCCAGCCATCTCATCCTCGGTCGTCCCCTTCTCCTCCTGCCCCCAATCCCTCCCACCATCAGGGTCTTTCCCAATGAGTCAACTCTTCGCATAAGGTGCCCAAAGTACTGGAGATTCAGTTTTAGCATCATTCCTTCCAAAGAAATCCCAGGGTTGATCTCCTTCAGAATGGACTGGTTGGATCTCCTTGCAGTCCAAGGGACATCGTGCCATTTTCATGCTGAAAGAACTGGGCTAAGGGTTTGTGAGAATTCTCTGTACAACTTTCCTGCAACTTTCTGTGAACAGAAAATTATTTCAAAGTAAAAAGTTAAAAGTGATTTACTAGACTCGATTTAAAGTCTAACCCTATACTGTTATTAAGGATGCATTTATTTCTGCTAAGAGCAAGGAATAAAAAACAGTCCAAAACAAGATATAAATAAAAGTAGGAACATAGAAGGGGCTTCCCAGGTGGCTCAGTGGAAAAGAAACTGCCTGCAAAGCAGAAGATGCAGGAGACTCAGCTTTGTTCCCTGGGTGGGGAAGATCTCCTGGAAGTAGAAATGACAACCTACTCCAGTATTCCTGCCTGAAAAAGCCTGTGGACAGAGGAGCCTGGCGGGGTACAGTCTATGGGGTCACAGAGAGTCAGACACGAATGAAGAGACTGGGCACACACGCAGGAACGTGGATCATGGATGGGGCCGTCATTGAAGTTATAGTAATTCATTTAGAAATTCATGTATGGTAGATATGTCTGAGAAGGCCATGGCACCCCACTCCAGTACTCTTGCCTGGAAACTCCCATGGATGGAGGAGCCTGGTGGGCTGCAGTCCATGGGGTCGCTGAGAGTTGGACACGACTCGGTAACTTCCCTTTCACTTCTTACTTTCATGCATTGGAGAAGGAAATGGCAACCCGCTCCAGTGTTCTTGCCTGGAGAATCCCAGGGACGGGGGAGCCTGGTGGGCTGCCGTCTATGCGGTCGCACAGAGTCGGACACGACGGAAGTGACTTAGCAGCAGCAGCAGCAGCAGATATGTCTGATAAATGTTATGTTTGCTTTTTTTAAAGACTTTTATTTGATGTGGACCAATTGTAAAGTCTTTATTGAATTTGTTATCATATGGCTTTTGCTTTTTGTTTTGGTTTTGTGGCCATGAGACATGTGGGATCTTAGCCCTACAACCAGGGATCGAACCCACAGCCCCTGCATTGGAAGGCAAAATCTTAACCACTGGACTGCTAGGGAAGTCCCTATTTTTTTTAAATGACTATAATTATAGGAGAGTGAGAAAGAAAACAGAGGTAAATGCTACTAAAACACAGTTCAGAACCTCAGAGCCTGGGCTCCATTTCCTACTGGCTTTGATGTTGCGGCAGCAATAGCAGCTTCTTCTAGATCTAGGCCTAATGAAGAAATTAACAATCGAAAATATGTAAAAGTAATAAACTTATTTGTTGCCCAAAAGATTTTAATCATAGTTTAAAATTTTCTCATCTGTGTTGGAATGTACTTAGTCCTCAAATGAGATTTTTTTTTGGAGAAAGAAAAGCCATTTGGGAACAAAATTTTTATTTTGAAACCTTTTTATGTCTTTTCAGCAATGATAGTATATATGGACTATTCAATACATGTTCCTATGTACATAGGGTTCCCTCATAGCTCAGCTGATAAAGAATTTACCTGTAATGCAGGAGACCCTGGTTAAAGTCTTGGGTCAGGAAGTGCCCCTGGAGAAGGGATAAGCTACCTGCTTTAGTCTTCTTGGGCCTCCTTGGTGGCTCAAATGGTAAAGAATCTTGCAATCTGGGAGACCTGGGTTTGATCCCTGGGTTGGGAAGATCCCCTCGAGGAGGTCATGGCAACCCACTCCAGTATTCTTGCCTGGAGAATCCCCATGGACAGAGGAGTCTGGTGGGCTACAGTCCGTGGGGCTGCAAAGAGTTGGAAACGACTGAGTGACCAAGCACAGCACAGTGTATAAAAATATATGTAAAAGTTTGGATGGTTCCCCCCAAAATGTCATGTTTTATCAAGAACCTTCACAAAAGTGCAGAAGTTGTATAGTTAATTTTTGGAAGGTCACTATTTGTTATACACAAGGGGGCCTTATTAAAAATTATGAAGCATCCATGTAAGGATGGCCCTGAGTTGGTATTTAGTAATTACTGAAGCTGGATGATTCACTATTTTATTCTCCTTACCTTCATGTCAATTTGAAAATTTTCAAATTAAACTATTAAGAATTATAGTCAAATCACAGTTGAGAATTTAAAGTAGAAGAAGATGTACTGCTCCCTCCAATAACAAAGAGGATGGTCTCTATGGAAACTCCTGACTGGTAAGCCCAGGATAGTTTTTTTCAAATATCAAAAGCAAATGCTTTCCTCAAATGCTCTCCATCAAGATTCATTATTTTACTTTGTTTCAGACTGTAAGAGTATAGAGGTCTAGTATAAAATTTGAAAATCATCTTCAATTTTACAAATATAAGAAAAGCAAATTAGTTTTTTTTTTCTTTTTTTTGAACATAGAAGAAAACACAGCTTGTTAGCTAGCATTGTGTGAGAAAATGCAGAGAAACGCAGAAACCCAAACTTCCAGCTCCTGCCTGCCTGGTCCTGCTGATGGAGCCTCCATCACGTCACTCTGCTGGAGAGAAAAGGCCATGACTTGACCATTAGAAGGCCTGAGTGTCAGTCCTGGAGCTAATTTTTCTGAGCTTTATATATTTAACTGTAAAAGGAAAAGACGATAGCTATTTCATAAGGCAATCATGAGGCCTTTCAAATAATTTTTATTTATTCGGTGGTTGTGCTGGGTTTCCGCTGCTGCATATGGGCTTTCTCCAGTTGCGGTGACTGGGCTTCTCTCTGTGGTGGCTTCTCTTGTTGCAGAGCTCACGCTCCAGAGTGTGAGCTCAGTGGTTGTGGGGCATGTTCCACAGCATGTGGGATCTTCCCGGACCAGGGACTGAACCTGTGTGTCCCTTGCACTGGCAGATAGATTCTGAACCACCAGGGAAGTTCCCAGTTGTGAGGCTTAAAAAAAAAAAAGCCAAAGTGCTGAAGATGGTGGCTCAAATCAGAAAGTCCTCAATAAATGTTTGTTTTTTTAATGTTGTATTTTTCCTTTCTTGAAGGGATGTGGTTATTAGCTTCAAGTGAAATAATAGTGCATGTTAAATCATTATTATTATGCCTATGTTACCACTAGGTCAAAGGATGACGAGATCTCATTTAGCAGACTGCTTGTCTCATATGGGTTTTGAGATGCATGGGGTTCAGAGTTTGATGGACTTCCAGAAACATAATAGGCTGATATCATCGACGGAAGCATATTTATTTGGGTGAGACTTACTGATGACTTATTGTTGACTTCTTGGCACTCAGACCTTTATTTACTGGAGTGAGTTTGCCCTTGACTGTCTGACTTTCAGAAGAGAGTTGCTGATATGGTTGCTTGGCTTGCGAAAATGTGTTCGTGAAGTGAGTTATTGATGGACTAAACAAGTTAAAACCTGGTTTCAATGACTCTTTGTTAGCAATGTTACAGATCAATGAATCTTTTCCTAAATTTGTGGGGACCTTTAGGTTCTCAAATCTCATTTTTCACACATCTACAAGTTTTTTAAGAGGCTATCTCATCTAAAAGAAATAAATCTTACATCCTCTGATAATTAATACCAAATTACAGCTCCAAAGAGAAGTGGAGAAACAATCTCCTACTGATGGTTTTAGGATGGGCAAATAGGTTTAAACTCAAGATGGAAGATGTGACAAAATTGATTGGTCCACTTTGTGAATTCCTCTCATATTATCTCCTCTATTCTCATTACCTGATTGGCTAAAGAACTGAAACTTACTTGTGAGTGGAGCAGGTGCTTAGCAAATTTTAATAGAATTACTCTTGGTGACAGGAATTGATATTCCTAGGGAGGCGGGTGGGGTGGTCACCTGTTCAACTATCTTCAAGACTATTAAGAGAGTTATCTATGAACAGAGTCATTTTCTCCTATATATATATATATTTTTTTTTTTTTTCAAGTGGCTGCTGTTAAGTCACATCAGTTATGTCCAACTCTGTGTGACGCCATAGACGGCAGCCCACCAGGCTCCTCCATCCCTGGGTTTCTCCAGGCAAGAACACTGGTGGAGAGGCAACCAAAACATTTTGACTTAATTATAATATTTACTTTAACTGTGCTTATTCTTTTTTAATTTATATTTTCTATTGAAGTATAGCTGATTAACAATGTTGTGTTAGTTTCAGGGTATAGCAAAGTGATTCAGTTATACAAGTATCTATTCTTTTTTAAATTATTTTCCCATTTAGGCTATCACATAATATTGAGCAGAGTTCCCTGTGCTATAGAGTAGGTTCTTGTTGGTTATTCATTTTAAATACAGTACTGTGTATATGTCATTCCCAAACTCCCTAACTATTCCTCCCCACACCTTTTCCCTCTGGTAGCCATAAATTCATTCTCTAAGTCTATGAGTCTGTTCTGTTTTTTAAATAAATTCATTTGTGTTGTATTTTTGATTCCACATACAAGTTACATTTTTGGGTATATTTCTCTTTCTAACTTACTTCACTTGGTATGATAGCCTCTAGGCCCATCCATGTTGCTGCAAATGGCATTATTTCATTGTTTTTATGGCTCCGTAGTATTCCATTGTATACACACACCACTGCTTCTTTATTCACACATCCATTGACGGACATTTAGTTTGCTTCCATGTCTTGGCTACTGTAAATAGTGCAAGAGACTCTTCTTAATACTTCTGAAGATACAAAGATGAAGACAAAGGCAACACCCCCTTAAAGCTTAAGTTCCACTGAGGAAGACTGTAAACAAAGAAACAAATAAATATAAAATCCATGAGTGTCAGGTAACAATAAGCTATTGAAGTGCTGAAGTAGAACTTGTTAGGTCCCTTGAAGACCTAACAACTTAGTGGAGGAGACAAAGCATGAATACAGTTAAATGGTTAAAAGTATCAGGCAACCTAAATAATATAAGGATGGAAGCCAGGCATCAAAGATTACTTTCTATTAAGTACTGTGGGAAAAAAAAGATGGAAGTGTAGAAGAGAGGAAGAAACTCTGGGCTGCAGTGTTCTGGGGAAGCTGTAGGGAGAAGACTGAGGAGTAGATTCGGTTTGATTGGTTGGAGGGAGGAAAGCATTCTGGAACAGTGAAAACAAGTTAATTGTCTCAATGAGACAACTGAAAGTTCATTTTTCTGCTGATAGTTGCTAAACGTGACAGATTTAAAGAGTGTAAGTTTGGCCCTCATGGCTCTTAACACTAAATCTGAAGCCCCATTCAATTTCATCAACCTGACCTCAAAAACATCAGCATGGTGCCTAGAGGTTCATGCATCAACTTCTGAACCTTACCAGATGGATACGCTTAAAAAAATGCAAACAAAACACTACATTTACCATGCCCTGTAGAGTATGAAAACCTAGCTGACATTCTCATTTACTCATCATCCGTCTCCTTTAATCTGTCATCCATCTTTGCTCTCAATTCCCTTAAGAGCTTGTGAAAAGTTGGAGTGCAAATGGCTGAGCAGTCAAATGCTTTTCCATCATGTCTCTGATGGGACCTCACGGAGGAAGCTAAGTTCCTTTGACCACAATGGCTGATGCACCCCCGAGTCTTAAAGCAGGACACATAGCAATGTGATTTTGAACCAGGGGAAGCAAGTGCACCAGGTGCTGGAGAAAGCCTTGAAAGTCTGGTCAAAAGTAGCATACAGCTTTGTATCTGCCCAAGCATTAGTGTATTGTAAAATAAGGTTTTAAGGTTAAATAAGGTTCCCTTTCAAGCAACCTTTCTGGAAGGGACCCTCTCTGTCCAGCTTGTGTGGAATCGGAGCAGATGTCCAGAAGAGTAGAACCAGGTCCTTTCACACATTCCCTCGAAATACTTAAAAAGGTAAACTTGAAATCAATCTTGTGGGCTGAGGTGGCTGAAACATGTGGGGTAAGTGAGAGAATGTTTTCAAGCCATGAAAAGGAAGTGGTAGATGACATTTTTTCTCCTATATTGATGGAGAGGTTGAGGAAAGAACAATGGCATATTTTTTTTAAAAAAGCAACCAACAATATAACCTTAATTAACTTCAGTAATGGCTTAGGTGTTAGAGACACATTTAGAGCAAGGGGAGTCAAGTTTAATTTCCAGGGCTCAGTGATTGCCCATGGAGCCTTGTAACCCAAGGACTCAACTGCCTTCTGAGTGGGCTGTTTTTCCACTTCAGATTTTGTTTTTTTCTGGGACTTCTGCAGGGATGGGGATAGCAGTGTGGTGTTGAGATAAAGATAAAATTCACAAGTGTTTGTGTGATATATATACACGTCAATGATTCAGAAAGATATGAATTGATCTTGTCAGAGGGAATGTGTTTTAAAATTAAAAACTTCTCAGAATTGAATCTATCAATATTCCAAGCACCAAAATAAACTAAAAATTAATTCAATGAGTTAATATTCAATGCCGAGTGTTTAATAAAAGTCACTATTTTATGGGCCATGGGAATATGAATAAAGACATTATATATATCCTTTGAGAAGTGCCACGCTTATTAATGTTCAAAACAGAGTTGAAAAGAATAGAAGCAAAAAAAAAAAAAAGTTGATAAAACTTTAGTGACTGTGCTTATATATATATAAGCACACACACATATATATATATTTCAAAAACCTTACCAGTGTCCAATGGAGTCAAATAAGATTCTATAAGGGAGCCTGTCTTATGGAAGATTAGGTTCTAAGTCCAAGGAACAATGAAAATGGTAAATTCCAATTTTGTCTCAAGCTGTGCATTCTTCTACCTTCCCATAACATAACCAACAAAGCACTGGAAAACCTGAGGCATTGCTGTGCCTGCAATAAGGGTTGGTTTATGTTTAAGAGCCCTTACTCAGCTTTGCCCTTGCACCTGGCTAAGGGCATCCTGAGCTGTATATTTTAGACTGCCTCTCTAAATATCATGAAATATATTTTTTAAAGAAAATAAATGTATTAAAAATATATGACCACTTCTGTCACTTGGGATCCAGTGCTGATCCAGGATGGATCCATAACCAAGATGGTCCATAACCAGGACTGGCTACATAATTTGTGGGGCTGAATGCAAAATGAAAATGTCCCTTTTACAGAAAGTTGCAAAAAGTGTAAAAGATCCATACAATGACATTTTTTTCCCCTTCTTCCACTAGTCTCTTTCTTTTGACTTGGGACCAAGTTTTTCAACTTGAGTTTTAATGTCCCAAGTAAGGGAACTTAAAGTTTTAAATTACTCATGTGCATCTTACGCTTCATCTTTATATTGTACAGTTTAGTTCAGTCACTCAGTCGTCGGACTTTTTGTGATCCCATGGACTGCAGCATGCCAGGCTTGCCTGTCCGTCACCAACGCCCGGAGCTTACTCAAACTCACGTCCATCTGGTTGGTGATGCCATCCAGCCATCTTATCCTCTATCGTCCCTTCTCCTCCTGCCTTCAATCTTTCCCAGCATCAAGGTCTTTTCTAACGAGCCAGTTCTTCCCATCAGTGGCCAAAGTATTGGAGTTTCAACTTATATTGTACAACGCCAGTTGTAAACATCGGAGCATTTAGCTTGGAGGCAGAATTATCGAAATTACACCTTCTACATTTTGGGACTCAGTCCCTCCAGCTGGCCAGGAAAGACAAAGACTCAAAGACATTAAAGGGAGAAAGGAACCCCTGCCTCCACACCCGCCCCGCCCCTGCGTTCGCCTGGCTTCCAGGCTTGGGGCCCCCGAGGGAGAGCTTGGTATGTCTATTCTAGTCGGATGGGGTCCTGCCTTTCTCTCTGATGGCCTAGAGGCGAGGGAATCTTGCATTAAAAAAGTTTTTTTTCCCCCCAGAGCTTCTGAGCATCCATAGCCTTGTTTCCCTTCCTATCCTCATTTATAGTTCTGAAAATATTTAAGAATCAGTATGCTATTTTTCAACAGTTGGCACAGTAGATGAGAGACATATTCTCAGTATTGCATATTCATTTGCTGCTGAATCTGTAAAAGGTAGGTCTAGATAAAATGTGCATCAAATGGGATGTGATCCTTTACACAGGCAGCTATGTGCAGGCCAAGTGCTGGAAATGGGAATGGTCTTTTCATTAAAAATTATTGACAATGAAATGTTCAAGCCTTTTCAGGTTTACTTAAACACTTTCATTCATACTTGAGATAATCATGAATTATAATTTATATCATGTCTTTTAATTTTAACAGGTATTTTTAGTATTTTAGAAACTTTGGAAATATGTATAAAAATAACTTTAACTTTCTTTTTTAAACACTTACTCATTTACGTTTTTGTATATGAAGCATATATTTCTATTTTACTTTGTGCTAGAGCAAAACTATATTGAAACAAAAATTTTGTGAAAATATTGTTTGTTACAGTGTTATTAGTGAAACAAGGAATAGTATTTTTTATGAGAAAAATGCATAATATTTTGTATATTGTGTATGTCTTTACCTTATTACTCATCCACACACCACCAGCCCATAAACAGGATATCCCTATGTGCATAATAATAATTAAAATCCTTTGTCTTTGATGTCTTGCCAACTTTAAGTCATATAAAAATCATAGCTCTACTCATGTTTATTTTTTAACTTTTATCAATGTGAAGGTTTAATTTTCAAGGTTCAGAGGAGGGTTTTCTATTTAACTCTTTGTTAACTTGATTTATAACTTTTAAGTATTTAATATGGTTTACAGGCTTCTATTTGTAGTCTTACCCTGGACCTCAATTGTTTGGTAGGTCTTTTGTTTTATTAAATAGTTCTCTCTTGATCTAGAAAAATCCCACTCACAGAAGAGAGTTTGCCTTTATGAATGGGAGCAGATGAAGGACGGTAGATTCAAATGTCTCCTTCTCAGGCTCACTCCAGTGTATGGATTCTTTGGTCTTGGAATAGTTAATAAGATTACTCACATTGCTAGATTGATTTTTTGTTTTAAGCATACAGACATAGTTAAATACAGTAAATTCAGTCAGTTCAGTTCAGTTCAGTTGCTCAGTCATGTCCAACTCGGCGACCTCATGGACTGCAGCATGCCAGGCCTCCCTGTCCATCACCAACTCCCAGAGTTTACTCAGACTCATGTCCATTGAGTCTATGATGCCATCCAAACATTTTGTCCTCTGTTTTCCCCTTCTCCTCCTGCCTTTAATCTTTCCCAACATCACGGTCTTTTCAAATGAGTCAATAGCCAAAGTATTGGAGTTTCAGCGTCAACATCAGTCCTTCCAATGAATATTCAGGACTGATCTCCTTCAGGATGGACTGGCTGGATCTCCTTGCAGCCCAAGTGACTCTCAAGAGTCTTCTCCAACATCACTGTGCAAAGGCATCAATTCTTCAATGTCAGCTTTCTTTTTGGTCTAATTAAATGCACTCATAATGCTATTCCACTATAAGGCAGATGCTGAAATGAGTAAATGGTTCATAATTAGTTATTATTTTATTAAATTTAATGGGTTGCAGCTTTGCTTAATTTTATAATTTTGGTGTTTTACCTTCATTCATGTGGTCATTCATTCAACACAACTTCATTGTTGGCATGGAAGACACAAACACAAATAAGAATTTTCCATTTTTACTTTTGGCAAGATGCTGGGAAAGATGCTATGAATGGGCCTTTGCTACAAAATGTAAGATGTTGTGGAGAAACTCAAATGAATAGTCAAAACTTATTTTTAATTAAAAAATAATTTTAAAATTTTCTTTTTAAGTTTTTAAACTTTTTAATTTAAAAAAGTGTTTTTTTTTTTTTTGCCCCAGCACCACAAATCTTGTGGGATCTTAGTTCCCTGAGCAGCGATCAAACCCACACCCTTGGCAGTGTAAGTGTAGAGTCCTGACCAGTGGACTGCCAGGGAATTCCCAGTCATACTTTTTAATAAACTGAAATCTTTACAGAAAATAAGAGGAAATTTCAACATGGCCTTCCAGCTGTCAGAAACTGTGAGGCCTCTGAGACTTTGCGCTCAAGCTAACAAGTTGACTGCCAGTTCCATGGGTACTGGTAGAAGACAAGAGACACCCAGGTCAGAGACAATGCATGTTATTACTCACAACACAGCAGGCAGCATAAGCTTCATGTTTTCATAAGTTGCTTGGTACTCCAAGCCTTGTAGGTTGGTGGAACAGCCCAGGTAGATACCATGTATGCAGTGGAATTATATCCTGGCTAAGGAATTCTCATATTAGGAAAACACTATCTTTTAAAGGGATAACTAGCAAACTTGCTCAACTTTTGCCCTAGAGGAAGAAACTGTGCTTGTTATTCTAGATAAATCTGCCCTTTGCACTATATGGATATAGCATTTGCATCTTCCAAGGCAGTTTGCTCTACAAAAATCCTTGAAAAGATAGTTCAGAACAAAAACTTCTACCCAGAGAACAACACAGAAATATGAGAAATTCATGGATAGTTTTCTGACAACACCCGTCAGAAATAACACAAATAAAAAGTGTATGATGAATAGTAAAGAATGTAAAGTGGGTTTTCTACTTCTTTCCAAATTGGAAGCATTCCTCTCAAACCTTGCCCTTGTTTTATTAATTAAGATTATGTAGCATCTGAATCCTTTGTTGTCATTTCAACAATCTTCACAGCATCCCTGCCAAGAGTAAATTCCACTTCAAGAAATTATTTTGACCTCTTCCCATGAATCACAAATGCTCGTAATGGCTTCTAGGATGGTGCACGCATGACTGCATGCTAAGTCATTTCAGTTGTGTCTGACTCTGTGACCCTATGGACTGTAGCCCACCGGGCTCCTCTGCCCATGGGATTCTCCAGGCAAGGACACTGGAGTGAGCTGTCATGCCCTCCTTCTGAGGATCTTCCTGAGTCTCTTTCGTCTCCCGCATTGGCAGCCAGTTTCTTTACCGCTGAGCCACCTGGGAAGCCATCTAGAATGGTGACTTCTTTCCAAATCATTTTCAATTAATTTTGCCCAGATCCATCAGAGGCATCACTACCTATGGCAACTATCACCTTACAAAATGTATTTCTTAAATAATAAGACTTGAGAATCAAAATTAGTTGATTCATGGGCTGCAGAATGGATATTGTGTTAGCGGCATGAAGACAACATTAATCTTATTGTACATCTCCATTAGAGTTCTTGGGTGACCAGGCGCATTGTCACTGAGCAGTAATATTTTGAAAGTTTTTTTTTTTTTCTTTTGTCCTCTGACAAAAGGTCTCATCATTGGGCTTAAAACAGACAGTAAATCATGTAAATAGATGTGCTGTCATTTAGACTTTGTTGGTCCATTTAGAGAGCACAGACAGAGTAGATTCAGGATTCTTGAGGGCCTCAGGATTTTAGGATTGGTAAATGATCTTTGACTAGAACTCAGTCATTGGCTCTATTAACCCCTAATAAGAGAGTAAGCAAAGCTTTGAAGCCAGGCATTGACTTCTCTCAAACTATGAAAGCTCCAGATGGCATTTTCTTCCAATAGAAGGGCTGCTTTGTCTCCACTGAAAAATCTGTTGTTTAGTACAGTCACCTTCATTAATGATCTGAGTTAGATCTTCCACATAACTTGTGGCAGCTTCTCCATCACTGCTGGCTGCTTCACCTCGCACTTTACGTCATGGAGCATTTTCTTTCTTTAAACCCCATGAACCAAACACTACTAGCTTCCAATTTTTCTTCTGCAGGTTTCTCACCTCTCTCAGCCTTCATGAAATTGAAGCGATTTAGGGCCTTACTGCAGAGAAGGCAATGGCACCCCGCTCCAGTACTCTTGCCTGGACAATCCCATGGACAGAGGAGCCTGGTAGGCTGCAGTCCATGGGGTCGCTGAGAGTCAGACACAACTGAGTGACTTCACTTTCACTTCTCACTTTCATGCATTGGAGAAGGAAATGGCAACCCACTCCAGTGTTCTTGCCTGGAGAATCCCAGGGATGGCAGAGCCTGGTGGGCTGCCGTCTATGGGGTCGCACAGAGTCGGACACGACGGAAGCGACTTAGCAGCAGCAGCAGCAGGGCCTTGCTGTGATTGAAAAGTGAAAGTATTAGTCACTCAGTTGTGTCTGACTCTTTGCAAACCCTTAGACTGTAGCACTCCAGGCTCCTTTGTCCATGGATTTCCCAGGCAAGAAGACGGAAGTGGGTAGCCATTTCCTTCTCCAGGGGATCTTCCTGACCCAGGGATTGAACCCAAATCTGCACTGCAGGCAGATTCTTTACCATCCAAGCCACCAGGGAAACCCTTTGCTCTGATTTGAATTTGGCTTAAGGAAATGTTCTGGCTGGTTTGATTTTCCATCCAGAATGCTGAAACTTTCTCCACTTGAGCAACAAGGGTGCTTTGCTTTCTTATCGTTCATGTGTTCACTGCACTATCATCTTTAATTGCTTTAAAGAAAGTTCCCTTTGCATTCACAAGTTGAGAGAGTCAATTCCTAGGCAGGTTGATAAGAAGTCCGGGGGTCCTCAAGGAGAGAGGGGTCTGGGGTTCTTGAGGAGGAGATATGGGCCTGGAATTCTCAAGGAGGAGGAAAGCACAACAGTTTTTATTCCCTCTACATTCCTTAGTCTTCCGTTCCGTTCTGTTCAGTCGCTCAGTCGTGTCCGACTCTTTGTGACCCCATGAATCGCAGCACGCCAGGCCTCCCTGTCCATCACCAACTCCCNTGGAAGCAACCTAGATGTCCATCAGCAGATGAACGGATAAGAAAGCAGTGGTACATATACACAATGGAATATTATGCAGTCATTAAAAAGAATGCATTTGAATCAGTTCTAATGAGGTGGATGAAACTGGAGCCTATTATACAGAGTGAAGTAAGCCAGAAAGAAAAGCACCAATACAGTATACTAACACATATATATAGAATTTAGAATGATGGTAATGATAACCCTGTATGCGAGACAGCAAAAGAGACACAGATGTATAGAACAGTCTTTTGGATTCTGTGGGAGAAGGTGAGGGTGGGATGATTTGGGAGAATGGCATTGAAACATGTATATTATCATATGTGAAACAGATCTCACCAGTCCAGGCTCGATGCATGAGGCAGGGCACTCAGAGCTGGTGCACTGAGATGACCCAGAGGGATGGAATGGGGAGGGAGGTGGGAGGGAGTTTCAGGATGGGGAACACGTGTACACCCGTGGTGGATTCATGTCAATGTATGGCAAAACCACTACAATATTATAAAGTAATTCAGTTCAGTTCAGTCAGTCGTGTCTGACTCTTTGCGACCCCATGAATCGCAGCACACCAGACCTCCCTGTCCATCACCAACTCCCAGAGTTCACTCAAATTCATGTCCATCAAATCGGTGATGCCATCCAGCCATGTCATCCTGTCGTCCCCTTCTCCTCCTGCCCGCAATCCCTCCCAGCATCAGAGTCTTTTCCAATGAGTCAACTCTTCGCATGAGGTGGCCAAAGTACTGGAGTTTCAGCTTTAGCATCAGTCCTTCCAATGAACACCCAGGGCTGGTCTCCTTTAGAAGGATGGTTGGATCTCCTTGCAGTCCAAGGGACTCTCAAGAGTCTTCTCCAACACCACAGTTCAAAACCATCAATTCTTCCGTGCTCAGCTTTCTTCACAGTTCAACTCTCACATCCATACATGACCACTGGAAAAACCATAGCTTTGACTAGATGGACCTTTGTTGGCAAAGTAATGTCTCTGCTTTTGAATATGCTATCTAGGTTGGTCATAACTTAGCCTCCAATTAAAATAAATAAATTTTTATTAAAAAAACAAAGTTGTGTTACTTTCAGGTGTACAGCAAAGTGATTCAGTTATACATATCTGTTCTTTCTCAAAATTTTTCCCTTTAGACGTTATTACAAAATAGAGTATAGCCTCCTGTGCTATACAGTAAGTCTTTTTTGCTTATTTAATTTATATATCATAGTGTGTATATGTTAATACCAAACTCCTAATTTATCCCTGCCCTTCTTTTCCAAAGTATACAAAAACTATGCTTTGAAGCAGCCATATCTTTCCCAAAAGCAGTCTCTCACGTTAGTCTATGCAGAATATGTCTCCAGGTGTTAGCAACAAAAGAAAACAAGTAAAATACCCACCTATTCTCTCAAGTTAGCCTTGGGAAGAGAAACTTATTTCCTGATGGCAGAGCAGTAGTGTGGCAGACACGGCCATGACCCAAAGCAGTGTCTTGCCTTGAAGTCTAATTTGGAAGGTGAAGGTGACAGTATTTCCTGTGCTGAAAGAAAAGTCTAGAAAGAATCCACTTTTGCAGTGTTGTAAAGAATATTTTGGGAGCTTAAGTAAATTCCTCTATAGTATTTTTAAAGACACAAATTGTAATCTATCTTTTTTTGGCAGTAACAATATAAAAAATATTATCAGTAATTATACCAGGATTTCCTCTGCTTGAATTCTAACTTTATCTGGAATTCAGATCTTTAGGTATTTGCTCTACTTCTTTATTGAAGAACAGTTGATGTATGATATGTTACAGGTGTACAAGTAGTGATTCAGAAATTTTAAAGGTTATAATCATTTATGCTTATTATAAAATGTTGGTTCTATTCCTTGTCTTGTACAGTATATCTTATAGCTTATTTTATACACAGTAGTTTGAACCTCTTAAAGCCCTATGTCTTTATTGCCCCTCTGTCCTTTCCTCTCTTTACTGGTGACCAGTACTTTGTTTTCTGTATCTGTGAGTCTAATTCTTTTGTGTTTTATTCACTAGTTTGTTGAATTTTTTAGATTCGACATATACATGATATTATACAGCATTTGTCTTATTTCATTTAGCATAATCCCTTCCAAGTACATCCATGTTGCTTCAAATGGAAAAATTTCATTCCTCTTCATGGTTGAGTAGTATTCTACACACAATAGAATATATATATCCATATGTCTGTGTGTTTTCTTTATCCAAAACTCTCTTGACGGATAATTAGGTTGCTTTCATATCTTGGCAATTTAAAATAGTGCTGCTGTAAACATTGGTGTTTGTTTGAATTAGTGTTTTTTTTTTTTTTTTTCAGATGTTTACCCAGGAGTAGAATTACTGGGTCATATGGTAGTCATATTTTTAGTTGTTAAGAAACTTCCACACTGGTTTCCATAATGACTGTATCAATTTACATTCCACCTGGCAGTTTGTTTTATTTCTCTCACTCAGTTCTTGTCTCATCATGACAAAGATTTGGAACTATGGACAAAAGGGTTTAAAACAATAGACAAATTACAGCCAGTTACAGCTCAAGCAGACACAACGTTTGACACTCCTGAGATGTGGAACAGGCCAACCCTGAAGGAGTCATCATAATTCCTCTTGGCTCCCCCTTTTTATACTTCCAATGTCCTTTTGGTTCTTCCCTGTGCAAAATAAGGTTGTACCTGCCACTAATCAGGAAAGGGAATGCAAATGGGCATGTGCTCAAGGCCGATTGTCAGTTGTAAGTTAGAGAGCAACAGACGCTGTTGTGCATATCTTTCCCATAATTCAGTCTGTTATAATCCGATGTATGTATGCATAGAATATTTATTAACCCTTAATGGCTCCTACTGCCTAAGGTTACTTGAGAACACAGCTTTGCAGCAAGGGTGCATGTGACAGAGTTGGAGAAGCCTCAGTTCAGTTCAGTCGCTCAATCGTGTCTGATTCTTTGTGATCCCATGGACTGCAGCATGCCAGGCCTCCCTATCCATCACTAACTCCCGGAGCTTGCTCAAACTCACGTCCATCGAGTCAGTGATACCATCCAACCATCTTATCCTCTGTCATCCTGTTCTCCACCTTCACTCTTTCCCAGCATCAGGGTCTTTTCCAGTGAGTCAGTTCTTCACATCAAGTGGCCAAGTTCAGTTCAGTTCAGTAGCTCAGTCATGTCCAACTCTCTGCAACCCCATGGACTGCAGCATGCCAGGCCTCCTTGTCCATCACCAACTCCTGGAGCTTGCTCAAACTCATGTCCATCGAGTCAGTGATGTCATCCAACCATCTCATCCTGTGTCGTGCCCTTCACCTCCCGCCTTCAATCTTTCCCAGCATCAGTATCTTTTCCAGTGAGTCAGTTCTTCACATTAGGTGGCCAAAGTATCGGAGTTTCAGCTTCAACATCAGTCCTTCCAATGAACACCCAGGACTGATCTCCCTTAGGATGGACTGGTTGGATCTCTTTGAAGTCCAAGGAACTCTCAAGAGTCTTCTCCAACACCACAGTTCAAAAGCTTCACTTCTTCAGCACTCAGCTTTCTTTATAGTCCAACTCTCACATCCATACATGACTACGGGAAAAACCATAGCTTTCACTAGGTGGACCCTTGTTGGCAAAGAAGTATCTCAGCTTTTTAATATGCTGTCTAGGTTAGTCATAGCTTTTTTTCTAAAGAGCAAGTGTCTTTTAATTTCATGGCTGCAGTCACCATCTGCAGTGATTTTGGAGTCCAAGAAAATAAAATCTGTCACTATTTTCATTGTTTCTCCATCTATTTGCCATGAAGTGATGGGACTGGTTGCCATGATCTTAGTTTTCTGAATGTTGAGTTTTCAGCCAATTTTTTTGCTATCCTCTTTCACTTTCATTAGAGACTCTTTAATTCTTTGCTTTCTGCCATAAAAGTGGTGTCATCTGTGTATCTAAGGTTATTGATATTTCTCCCGGCAAGCTTGATTCCAGCTTGTGGTCCTTCCAGCCGGACATTTTGTGTGTTGTATTATTATCTTATAGGCTTGGTTAGCCCCTAATCCAGTTAGTTTCCAGACCCTTCCATATGTGGAGGCTGCTAAGAAGATCCCCTGGAGGAGGGCATGGCAGCCCACTCAAGTAATCTTGCCTGGAGAATCTCATAGATAGGAGCCTGGTGGGCTATGGTCCATAGGGTCACACACAGTCGGGAATGACTGAAGTGACTTTGCAAGCATGCATACATGCTGGGTGCTGAGGAGGCTGACAGTCCCAAGGGGACTTGAGGGCTAGTGCTGTCTCACTGGTGGGTGAAGCCAGGTCCTAGAGTTAGTGCTCAGCTGCTTGCAGGAAGAGCTGGGTCCTGGAGTTTGGCTGCATGGCCCAGGGATTCCAGAGCTGGTGTCAGATCACCATGGGGTGGGGCAGGGGGCAGTTTCTAAGACAGTAGTGTACATGTACAGGACGGGTCCAGGGTGTCCTGAAGCTTATGTTGGTCTGCTCGTGGCCTGGGACAGGTCTTAGCTGGTCCCTCGGTGGGGTCTGGCCTGCTGTGGGCAGACCGGGTCTCTAGGCTGCCGCATTGTGGTTTTCCTACGTCTGGTATCTGCCTCCTGGTGGGTGAGGTTGGTCTAGAGGCTCCTGCAAGCTTCCTAGAGGGCAGAGCCAGTGCCCACCCACTGGTGGGTGGAGCCAGGTTCTGGCATTCTGGGCAGGGCTGTGTTGTGGGCAGGGCCGTGTTGAAGGTGGCTGTGGGCTCAAGGAAGTCTCTAGGCAGCCTGTCTGCTGACGCCTAGGGCTATGTCCTACCTAGTTAGTTGCTTGCCCTGAGGTGTGCTAATGCTGGTGCCTACCAGCTGTTGGGTTGGGAGATTGTGAGTAGCAGTGATTTGACGGTAAAAATCACCTCCCACCTCTACCCCTACCCCTCACCCCCCACCACTCCCTCCA
>SJXQ01000362.1:384859-408604 GCA_006408695.1 Aepyceros melampus
ACTCTTAGACTAGCTGGTGGATCTGGCACAGGTTCCTATCAGAAGAATGCTTTTGCTCTCTGTCTCAGAGCCTTAGATTTTGCATGCATCCTTTAAGACTGAAGTCTCTATTTCCCACAGTCATTTGGGATTCCTGAAATGAAGCCCTGCTGGCCTTCAGAGCCAAGTGTTCTGGGGGCTCATCTTCCAGGTTCAGGACTGCAGGTTGGGGAGCCTGACATGGGACTTGGAGCTCTCACTCCTGTGGGACAACCTCTGCACTGTAATTGTTGTCCAGTCTGTGGGGCACCCACCTGGGTGTATTCATACTTGATTATGTTGTGAGTCTGTCCCTCCTTGCCATCTCATTGTGCTTCTTTTTAATTTTTTTGGTAGATCTTTTCTGGGAGGTTCCAGTCTTTTCCATTAATGATTTTTGTGAAGAGTTGTGGTTTTGGTGTGCTTGTGATAGGAGGTAAATTCTAGATCTTTCTACTCCATCATCTTGGTCAGTCTCTGTATTTGCATGTTTTGAGGCCTCCAGTTCCAGGGAGAAGAGGGAGTTGTTTTTCTTCTGACATCTGTGCCTTCCTCTCTCCCAGCTTAACCATGGGTGAGCCCGGTACATTGAGCCAGTGAGCTGAACAATGCCTGCATTATCAGCAGACTCCCTACAAGTGACCCAGAGGCCTGGCATTAGAGGAAGGGAGAGAAAATGGGTAGGAAGGTGACATGAGAAGATTCTGTGCACAGAAGGGATGTTGTCATGATAGAAGATGGGTGTCACTATTGAAGTGTTCATTAGGTTGCTGGTTCTCAGAGGCGTAATTGTGCCTCCCCCACCCTGGAGGGACATTTGGCAATGTCTGGTGACATGGTCGATTGTCATAACTGGGAGGGAGTACTTTTGGTATCTAGTGATCAGAGGCCAGGGATGTTCCTACATATCCTATAAGGCACAGGGGAGCTCCACAACCAGGAACTTTTCAACCCTAAAGGGCCATGATGCCTTAGCCAAGAACTCTTGCTTTAGAGAAGGGACAACTTGAGAAAGGACTGTGTGTGTTTTAGTCACTCAGTCGTGTCTGACTCTTTGCGACCCCATGGACTGTAGCCCACCAGGCTCCTCAATCCATGGGATTCTCCAGGCAAGAATACTGGAGTGGGTTGCCATTTCTTCTTCTAGGGGATCTTCCCAACCAGGGATAGAATCCATGTCTTCTGCATCTCCTGCATTGCAGGCAGATTCCTTACTACTGAGCCACCTGGGAAGGACTGAACAGAGTCAAAAACAGGCATCAGAAGACTGCCCACAAACAAGTGAGATGAGGAAGAAAAAGTATTTCTGGAAATACATCCAAAGATACTGATTTTCCCATCTTGTGTGTCCACAAGGGTAGAAGATTGTACTTGGCAATCTCATTCAACCTCCAATGTATAAGCAAACAAAGTTCCTAATATCCTGCCTAAACTGAAAATGAAAACTTGACACTCAGACTGTAATTAACAAGAATGAACAACTTCCTCAATTTTACCCAAAAGGAGGGTAAATATTCACCAGGATATTTTAACACTCCGTCATCTCATTTCCCCCAGAGCTGTGAAGGTGTCATGATTTTAATCTCCCCACAGTGGAATTTTTCTGCAACATAGAGTCTGGCCATGGCACTTTGGGGATGTTTTTGACGGCTGTGTCTGACAGCATGAGGGGAAATTGTTCACATTTGTGTCTCAGATGCTGTCTTGAGCTTTGTTGATTTTCCTCCAGTCAGAACTGTCCCTGAGGACTTCCTGGTTTTCAGGGCAAAAACCTCAGCAAGAGCGAGCTGCCTTTGAAGATTGGCTACCCCAGTATATGCAGTCACTCAGAAATCTTGCAGACAGAAGCCCAGAGTGCTGCTTCTGTGCTGCTACAGAAGCATCTCTTTGACCTGGGTCCCCACGAGGAGTGGGAGTCCTGTAGCATTTCTCCGGGTGGGACGTCTTCTTGTGGGCATCTTTGAGAACCACTAGACTCTCGTCTCTTATTTAGTAAATATTAGCATTGCTCAAGCACTTCCACCAAACAAAGACTGACTGACTTGGAAATTTTCAAAATACATGTATATAAGAGCCTAGAAATGAAGCCCAGGGGGAAGCAGGCAGCCTTATGTTTTTGGCACCAGTTCCAGTGACATTGCTTAATGAGAACTGCCTGTCTAGTGGGATCAAGGGCTCAGGCTCTGCAGGCTGGTTGGCCCCATGAACTCTGGGGTTGAGGGTTCATGCCCTGGCACTTCTGCTTCTAGTCAATCATTTGAAAGTTGCAAACACTCCTACCAGCAACCTTCTCCATTTCAGGATGTCCTGAGTGCCGGGTCCAGAATGCAGGGAGAGATCAAGAGGCAACCATTAACAGCTGCTGCGATATGGACGCTCTCCCCTCCTTTCTCTGTGTGACCAGGTCCCCAGGGGATGAAGGGCAGAGGCCTTGATTGGGCTTACTGGTCTGTGATGATGACTGGATATTTAGTCTTGCTTTAGTCTCTTACTCAATTAGTCTTTGCCCTGCTTCATTCTGCATTCCAAGGCCAAATTTGCCTATTACTCCAGGTGTTTCTTGACTTCCTACTTTTGCATTCCAGTCCCCTATAATGAAAAGGACATCTTTTTTGGGTGTTAGTTCTAAAAGATCTTGTAGGTCTTCATAAAACCGTTCAACTTCAGCTTCTTCAGCATTACTGGTTGGGGCATAGATTTGGATAATTGTGATATTGAATGGTTTGCCTTGGAGACGAACAGAGATCATTCTGTCGTTTTTGAGATTGCATCCAAGTACTGCATTTCTCCATAGAACTGTTCAGCTTCTTCAGCATTACTGGTTGGGGCGTAGACTTGGATTACTGTGATATTGAATGGTTTGCCTTGGGATTAGTTTGGATGGGACTAGTGACCTTTATAAAAGAGATTCTAGAGGGACCCTTCATCCTTCTGTATTTGAGATAGCAAGATGGCTGTTTATGGGCAAGAAGTAGGCTCTCACAAGACACTGAATCTGCCAGAGCCTTGATCTTGAACTTGCCAGTCTCTAGAACTGTGAGAATAAATGTTGTTACAGTCACCCAGGCTATGACATTCTATTACAGCAAAATGGACTAAGACAGTGTGTTTGCCTTAAATCAGATGAGTTTGGCTTTAATTAAAGTGACTGAATGATGATGATAAGCAAGTTATTAATAAATTCTTGAGTCAGACTTAAGTATGAGTCCTGAGTGAATCATGTAAGAACCATGTGAGCGTTTTTATTTTTTCTTCCTTGTATTATGGAAGCTGTTAACTCCATCTTTTCTTAAAGTTGTAAAGACAGTCTACATGAAATAAAACCACAAACTGAAAAATACTAGAGTAATAATACAAGAACTTATACTTATTAGACCTTTTTGGCATCTAAGAATATCTGTCTCCTAGATGAAAGTGCCTGAAGATTAAAGTGATATGTCAAGTTCTTTAGATTGGCCACTGTTGGATGGTTGGTGGTGTTTGATAAGGATTCCTTATACATAGTCTCTGGTCCACTTTTGTGTATTTTCAAAGTTATCCAAGATATAAAGGTAAAAATAAAGATGTTCATTAAAGTAAAATAGAATAGAAATAGAGAAAAATGCAGCAATTCAGCTGTTCTCAAGAGTGGTCCCTGAGAGCAGCAGCATCAGCAGCTGTGTGGAATCTGGTATGAGATATAAATTTTCATGTTATACTCTAAAAACTAAATCAGAAACTCTGAGGGTGGGACCCAGCAGTCTGTTTTTAAACATGCCATTCTAGGTGATTCTAATGTACCCTAAAATGTGAGAACCACTGATGTAATGAAAATAATATTGGTCCACAAATTAAGAGATATGAATGTTAATTTAGAATTAATTGGGTCTATGATCTTGGATAAGCCATTTACATCCTCTGAGTATATTTCCTCATCTCCAAATGAAGTTTGCATTGTGTGATCTTTTGAGCCCTCATCTCCAAGTACAGTTAGAAAAGATAATGTTGATTCATAAATTAAAAAAAAATCAGATTTTCCATTATAAATGGCATTGGTGTTTGAATTTTACTATTAAGTCTAGATGACTTGGGTTGATTTTCTTGTGTTTTTTATGCTTCTGTTATATCTGATACAGAGCAAGAACTTACACTTTCTCTAAAAGACATTTGAGAAATTTACATATAAGTTCTAACTATTTATTGATAAAATATTAATGAATCTAAAAAGTGTTTTTATAGGTACTTTAAACACGAAAGCTTGTCAGATATTTCTACAAGCCTGCCACATTTCTCTATTTCATAAAAAGATGTTAAAAATGCAGTGTCATGAAACACTGGGCACTCTGAGTTATCCTAAGAGTGGGCAGAGAGGACCTGAACTGAGGGGCAAGAAGTTAGAATAAATTCTACGAAGGACTTCCCTGGTGGTCCACTGGCTAAGACTCCACACTCCCAATACAGGAGCCTGTGTTCAATCCCTGGTCAGGGACCTAGATCTCACACACTGCAACTACAGATCCCACGTGTTGCAATGAAGATCAAAGACCCTGTATGCCGCAATTCAGATCCAGCCCAGCCAAATTTTTTTTTAATTCTAAAATAAATAAATAAATTCTATGAAGTTCAATCATTTATTGCCAGGACCTTTCTGGAGGGGAGTATTTGAAAAAATATGAGCTCAGTAATAAGGAACATGAAATATACTGAACTTGGAAGAGTGTTGGCAAAGACCACATTCAGAAGCAAAAAGAGAAGCCAGTAGCTCTTTTATTTTTTTATTTTTTTTTCTTTTATTTTTTTAAAGATAAGATGTAGCTACAAGGAGGCAGGCCAGAGCTTCCTTTTCTGTCATCCCATGTAACCCCTCAGAGGTCGATAGCACCTCTTGAAGCTACCAGGATGACTGTCCGAACTGAAGCCTCACTCCTTTCAATCCTTATTAAAGAGAAGTTTAATGGGAAACAGTGAAAGTGTCACAGCTGGGCCCTCAGGTTCAGAGACTGCAATATCCATGGCTGAGAAAAAGGATTGGTCCTCAGTAACAACCCAGGGTAAGCCAGTTCCTTCCCACAGCAGTCTCTCTGCACAGGTTTAAACTGCAGGGGGTTGAAGAACAACATGGCAGTGAGTTTCCTGGGTTTTCTTATCAATTCTCAAATGAAAGCCTCCAATCCAAAAAAGCACAGATTAAAAGAGACACATGTACCCCAGTGTTCATCGCAGCCCTGTTTATAATAGCCAGGACATGGAAACAGCCTAGATGTCCATCAGCAGATGAATGGATAAGAAAGTGTGGTACATATTCACAATGGAGTTTTACTCAGCCATTAAAAAGAATACATTTGAATCAGTTCTAATGAGATGGATGAAACTGGAGCCGATTATACAGAGTGAAGTAAGCCAGAAAGAAAAACACCAAACAGGATACTTACACATATATATGAAATTTAGAAACATGGTAATGATAACCTTGTATGCGAGACAGCAAAAGAGACACAGATGAATAGAACGGACTTTTGGACTCTGAGGGAGAGGGAGAAGGTGGGATGATTTGGGAGAATGGCACTGAAACATGTATACTATCATGTAAGAAACGAATTGCCAGTCTATGTTCAATACAGGATACAGGATGCTTGGGACTGGTGCCCGGGGATGATCCAGAGAGTTGATATGGGGTGGGAGGTGGAGAAGGTTCAGGATTGGGAATTCATGTACACCCAAGACCGATTCATGTCAATGTATGGCAAAACCAATACAGTAATGTAAAGTAAAATAAAGTAAAAATAAAAATTTTAAAAAAATCAAAAAAATAAAATTAAACAAATTAAACAAAAACAAAAACCATTTCCCTTAGTTAGAGGCCCAGAAAATGGGTACCTTAACAACAGAAACCTTTTTTGCAATAGCCACCCTATTCCAGCCCAGAATAAATGAAACAATGGAAAAACTGTACCCCTTCCCCACAGTTCCACTGGAGCCAAGCACAAGCTCATCTTTCATTCTGCAACTCCCCCCTGTACCACAGAGGGGCGGCAGCCCTCTGAGTCCCGTGCCCAGCGGAGCTGGCAGGGCTAAGGGGGGAGCTAGTCATCTACACTCTTCGGTAGAGGCGGGCTATGCACGCATCCCCCTTGTTGTTTTTGTTGTTTAGTTGCTCAGTTGTGTGCAACTTTTTGTGACCCCTGGACTGTAGCCCGCCAGGCTCCTCTGTTCATGGGACTTCTCAGGCAAGAATACTGGGAACATTTTTAAAAATTAAATAAAACATTAAAAGATGGGTTGCTATTTCCTCCCCCAGGGGATCTTCCTCACCCAGGGATCAAACCCATGCCTATTGCATTGGCAGGTGGATTCCTTACCGCTAAGCCACCTGGGAAGTCCACCAATGATCCCCCTTCAGGAACAGTACTGGCAAAGCTGAGCAGGGATCTGATCTTCCATCTCACCGGTCAGAGCAGGTGTTATCATTCTCCCTCCCACTCAGGATAGTGTCAGTAGGATCCAGCATTGAACAGACTGTCCACATCTTCCTGAAAGAAACGAGACTAAATGAGGTAGTATGAGGCAGAGCTGGTCCCCACTAAGCTTCACAGTCCTTTCCCTGTGACTGTGGAGCATTACAGGGAGCAGCAGCTCACCTCCTACTCAGTAGCAATGAGGTAGATGAGGTGATGAGAGGTGGAGCTGGCAGACACTCTATTTCCCTTTCCTCATGTAGTGTCAGTGGGGCCCAGCAGGGAGCTGCTGAGCTTCTACATTCACTAAGAATCAACAAGGCAGTAAAAATCAGTGTCACACATTTGCTGGGAAGATGTCAGCAGAGGGAAGGGCTGGCTGAATGTAATTTCAGCTGTCTGCAGTGAGGTGTAAATGCTCTGCTCGACTTTTTTAAGGGTGATACCAGCGGAGCCTAGTGGGAAACTGAACATAACACCCACCTGGATCTCATGCTATACCTCAAGAGGTGTAATAAGATCTGAGCTAAATCTCATACCTTATATTAGAAAAAAAGTCCAAAATATTCAAGAATTTAAATGTAATACTTAAAATTATAAAATCTTTATGAGAAAATAAATAATAGACATTCTTTGGGATCAGGTCTAGGCAAGCTATTGTTAAACATGATATCCAAAGCATAATCCATAAAAGGAAAAAATGATAAACTGGACCTCACTAAAATTATAAACCTTTCTCTGCAGAAAGACTCTGAAGAAGATGAAATGCAAGCTTAAGATTGGGAGAAAATAATTCTGAAGAAGTATATGACAAAGTGGCCATATCTAGAACATATGAAGAACTATTAAAATCAACAGAAACAACAAAATAAAAATTCAGTGAGAAACTGGGATAAACACAGACATTTAACCAAAGATAATATTCAAATGACAAAGAAGCATAAGAAAGATGTTTGACATCATTAGCCACTAGGCAAATTAAAACCACTTTGAGATATCACTACATATTATTAGAATTACTAAAATTAGAAAAAAACAGTGAAAGAGTGACAGCAATGCACGTTGGCAGCCACCACAAGCTCGGGAGTAAAAGTCTCTTGCAATTTTCAATGGTTAGAACTAAAAAAACATCAGCAAGTATTAGGAGACGGCAGTTAGCTGGGGTCTAAAACATGACCAACACACGACACTTACAAGATGGACAGGAGTGATAACTGGGCCCCCAAGACAAATCTATGAAAACTGAATATACAGCCTTAAACTAGGATGTGGATCTAAATGCCTAGAAGCATGCCCCTTTGTAAGATTTGTAACAAAAATGAATATAGATGGAGTTAATAGTTCCAATGGAGTTGTGGATCCAAGAGCAAAATGGCAAAACTCATCCAGCATCAAAGTTGTGCTACAAGAGATTTGGTGCCTAATGTCTAAAGAAAATATGAAACTTCCTCAGCTGCCTGAAGGACAGTGTTTTACAGTAGTTAATCCAAAAGAAAAAAACTACAGGCCCTCCCATATCCCCCATGAGATTTAAACAATTTTCATTTTTTTCTCTAAATAGTGAAATTTCTAGATACATCTTGGACACCTCAAAATACTGGAAAGGAAGCGCCCATTCAAAGGCAGTTTATTTTCAGATACTGTAAAGGACACTAATTTTGTGTCCATGTGAAATGTATAAGTTGTGCTATAACAAATAAATCTGTCAAGTATAACCACTATCCACATAGTTGAACTTCTGGGTCCAAGAAATTTAAATTGACTCCCATCATAACCAGCAGGGCATATCTAACCCAATTGTTAGATCTAACTAGTCATATCTGACTCCGCCTTGCTGCTGATTACATGGCCTGGGATCTCTGCCTTCTTCCCCATCCCCTCCTGGTTTCTTTAAGTCTTAAATGATGACCCCCCTCAAGCAATTATCCTTCTCCTCACTCTCCACTACCACTCATGACCAAAGCATAGATCATAACTCACTCTGTTCCCCTCTGATATTAGCCTTTGGTGAGGAATTCAGGGCTTTTCCCTATCATTTCTCTCGCTACCTTGACCAAGAGGTGCTGTTTTTTCCTTCCTCCTCCTCAAGTCCCTTTTTGCACCATCACCATCCAACACTTTCCATGACACCTCCTTGCTTTGGCCAGAAGCCATCAGGTAAGGTTGGAAAGAGTCTTTGACCTTCCTCATTTAGCTTTGAAAGTGAAAGTGAAGTCACTCAGTCGTGTCCGACTCTTTGTGACCCCACGGACTGTAGCCTACTAGGCTCCTCCCTCCATGGAATTCTCCAGGCAAGAGTACTGGAGTGGGTTGCTATTTCCTTCTCCAGGGGATCTTCCAGACCCAGGGATCGAACCTGGGTCTCCCTCATTCCAGGCAGATGATTTAAGCTCTGAGCCACCAGAGAAGCCCCTTATTTATCTTTACAACCACTTTATTTACTCTCCACTAGCCTGGGATTTGAATAATGGCTTCTCAGCCATGCCGCCCTCTGCTGTCAGCATTGGCTGATGCGGTTTTTACCTCATGTTTTGATAAGGTGAAAAGAACAATCAATAGAGTTACTCAGACCTGCCAGCTCTCAAAGTCTTTGGTGGATAAACTTGGAGAAAGGCAATAGAAGATTCCTGTCAGCACACACAGAGAAGGCAATGGCCCCCACTCCAGTACTCTTGCCTGGAAAATCCATGGAAGAAGGATCCTGGTAGGCTACAGTCCACGGGGTCACTAAGTCAGACACGACTGAGCGACTTCACTTTCACTTTTCCCTTTCATGCATTGGAGAAGGAAATGGCAACCTACTCCAATGTTCTTGCCTGGAGAATCCCAGGGACGGGGGAGCCTGGTGGGCTGCCGTCTATGGGGTCGCACAGAGTCGGACACGACTGAAGCAACTTAGCAGCGGCAGTCAGCACACACAATCCCTCTAAATGAATTTTCTTTTCCTGTAATTGCTTTTACAATTTCAAGAAGTTTTAAATAGGGCTCTCACTTGTTCATCTTTGCAATCCATCTGGGTCTAGTTTGAAATCTGATAACTGGAACAAAAAGACCTTGGTCAGTGCATACTTTGGTTTTGGTGCTGCTGCTTCTCATGGTCCTCAACAGGGATTAAGAAAAAACTCAGTGTGCATGAGAGATTGCCAAAATCCCTGGCAAACTGCTGCATTTTTTTCACTTTTTTGTTCAGGATCACTAAATGCTGAGATGTGGATATGTATCAAAATAAAAGTAATTCATCGTGTTCTAAAGCTTTTTTTTGTTGTTTTTGTTTTTTTAATTTAGTGTTTGTGTAAAGCCACCTTTTGTAGCAGTAACTATAGAGAAAAGCTTAGTTATAAGGGTTTAACATTCTGTAAGTAAAGTTTAACATAACAGTATTCCATAAGCAGCCCTTTCATTGTCAGATCGTTGCCTAATTTTAACATAATAAAAAGAAGTGTGTGCCAATATATTTTTTAAAAAATAGTGACACCACCAAATGCTGGCAAGGATGAGGAGAAACTGCTACACTCAAACTTTGCCAATGGTAATATAAAACTGTACAGCCTTGCTGGGTAACAATTTGGCACTTACGTATAAAATTAAACATAAAAGTACCGTGTGTGTGTGTGTGTGTGTGTGCTGTGTGCTTAGTTGTGTCCGACTCTTTGCAATCCCATGGACTACCAGGCTCCTCTGTCCATGGGGATTCTCAGGCAAGAATACTGGAGTGGGTTGCCATGCCCTCCTCCAGGGGATTTTCCCAAACTAGGGATTGAACCCAGGTCTCTCCCACAATGCAGGTGGATTCTTTATCATCTGAGCCACCAGGGAAGCCCACGAATACTGGAGTGGGTAGCCTATCCCTTCTCCAGGGTATCTTCCTGACCCAGGAATTGAACCGGGGTCTCCCGCACTACAGGCAGATTCTTTACCAGCTGAGCTACCAGGGAAGCCGTATCACCCTTCAACTGTAATCTTGGTTATTCATCCCAAAGAAATGAAAACTTAAGTTCACACAAAAATCTGTAGACAAAGGTTCAGAGCAGTTTCATCTCTAATAGTTGAAAATGGACACACAACCCTGATATCTTCAACTGGTGACAGGTTAAACCAACTGTGGTACTTTAATCCCATGGAACACTTGTCTCCAATAGAAAGGAATGATCTGTTGATACAGGCAAAAATCTAGATGACTCTCCAAAGAAGTACAAAGTGAAAGCACCAATCTCAAAAGGTTACATACTGCATAATTCTATTTACATAACATTTTCAAAATGACAAAATTGTAGAGATGGTAACAGATTAGCAGTTGCCACAGGTTAGCAATGTTGTGGGGTCGGGTGTTGGGAGTGATGGAACTGTTCTATATGTTTACTGTGATGGTGAATCTGCAAACCTACATGGGTGGCAAAACTGCATAGGACTAAACACACATACAAGAACAAGTGATACTGGGAAAATCTTGTGAGGGGAGTAATATGGGACAATATTTCAAGAGAATAAAATTTTATAAAATTGGTCCTTACTACTCAAAAGTGAGCCTGGGACCAGCATAATCAATATCAACTGGGAATTGGTGAGAAATGTAGACTCTTTGGCTGGCCCTACCCCAGACCCACTGAATCAGAATGCTAAATCCCTGGGTAATTCACACATTCAAGCTACTTAGTAGGTGCTTAATAAATTTGATAAAGGTATTAATTTTGAATAAGTTCCACTTTTTTACACTGATTGAGAATTTGCCACCTGCTATCCTGGAAAAAGTGCAAGTGAAGTGAAAGTCACTTAGTCCTGTCTGACTCTTTGTGACCCCATGAACTATACAGTCCATGGATTCTCCAGGCCAGAATACTGGAGTCGGTAGCCTTTTCCTTCTCTAGGGGATCTTCCCAACCTGGGGATTGAACCAAGGTCTCCCACATTGCAGGCAGATTCTTTACCAGCTGAGCCACAAGGGAAGCCCAGTCCAAAAAAAAATTGCCTCCTATTTTGCCCTCTAACAGAACACAGGGAAGCTTGCTCTAAGTTTCTCAGGATGATCCCTGGCCACAAGGTATATGTGGCTCTTCCCACATATAAATCAGATGCATTTTGCCTGGAACTTTTCATTTTTCCAGTGGTACATATAATTTTATCCCAGGCCTACCCTGACATACTTAAGGTAAGCAATGATGTTTTCATAACTTTATGATCAATACACAGACCTATCTTCATGAATATGATTATGATTTTTTGATCCATTAATCTCTGGTCATTATCACCAAAGCCAGGAAGGACTGAACACTATTTGAACAGTTTTACCCAATTACTGAGGCCATCAGAAACAAGTTAGCCCCAAATAATATTAAATTCAGGGTCATTTGCAGACACCTTGTGAGTCAATATTTTATAGCTCATATTTCCTTCTTCTTCTTCTTTAATTGATTTATGTAGTCAAGTACCCTATGGGTTGAAAGCTTATACCTAGATGAAAATGACCCACATTTAAGAATCTTGAACTTTGTCCAAAATGTCTCAAGAGAGCTCAGAGGTTGAATTGAAATACCAGAAACAATTTAACTCATTATCAACTCAACTAGTAACAGACATATCTGGGAAGGAATCCCCCCAAACTGTATGTAGCCTGTACTAGACCATTAAAGGCTGTTCATGCTGAGAGATGTTTGCATCTCAAATATTTCAAATGTCTTTTTGAGGAAGTCAACTATTTGAGATATTATTTATGTATCACATGTCCCAGTGTCTTAACTTGGAAATGCAGTCTGATGGGGCTTTTATTTGGGGTTTGAGATACAGATAATAAACAATAAAGATAACATCTGAACTGTGTAGCCTGCTGCTGCTGCTGCTAAGTCACTTCAGTCATGTCCGACTCTGTGTGACCCCACAGACAGCAGCCCACCAGGCTCCCCCGTCCCTGGGATTCTCCAGGCAAGAACACTGGAGTGGGTTGCCATTTTCTTCTCCAATGCATGAAAGTGAAAAGTGAAAGTGAAGTCACTCAGTCATGTCCGACTCTTTGCGACCCCATGGACTGCAGCCTACCAGGCTCCTCCATCCATGGGATTTTCCAGGCAAGAGTACTGGAGTGGGGTGCCATTGCCTTCTCCAATGTAGCCTGCTAGGGAGTGCTAGTACAATCAAACAGTGATAAAAGGAATGCAGAGAATAAAGAACTCATATAACTCAACACCAAAAAGCCCTGAAAAATCTGATTAAAAAATGGACAGAGGAGCTGAATAGGCATTTTTCCAAAGACATACAGATGGCCAACAGGCACATGAAAAGGTGTTCAATATTCCCCACTATTAGGGAAATGCAAATTAAAACCACAATGAGATATCATCTCATACCTGTTAGAATGACTGTTATCAAAAATGCAAGAAATAACAAGAACTAGTAAGGATGTGGAGAAAAGGGAACTCTCATACACTGTTGATGGGAATGTAAATTGATGCAGCCACTATGGAAGACAGTATGGAGATACCTCAAAAATTATAAATAGAACTACCATATGATCAAGCTATCCTACTCTTGGTATTTATTCAAACAATACAAAAACACTAATTTGAAATGGTATATGCATAAGTATGTTCACTGCAGTATTATTTACAAAATCCAAGATACAGAAACAGTATAAGTACCCATCAATGAATGAATGGATACAAAAGATGTGGTGTGTGTGTGTTCAGAGAACAGAACGATGATTACCAGAGGGGATGCTGGGACATGGTGAGGGTGATATGGGTAAAGGGAGGTCAACTATATGGTGATGAATGGAAACTATAAATTTTTGGTGGTGAGCATGTTGTGGTATCTCAGCTGGTAAAGAAGCTGCCTGCAATGTGGGAGACCTGGGTTTTATCCCAGGGTTGGGAAGACGCCCTAAAGAAGGGAATAGCTATGCACTCCAGTATTCTGGCCTGGAGAATTCCATGGACTGTGTAGTCCATGCGGTTGCAAAGAGTCAAATAAGACTGAGAAACTTTCCAAAAAATGTTTATATATAGAAGGAATAATATAATGTTGTACACATGAAACTTATATGATGTTATAAATCACTGTTACCTCGGTAAAAAGTAATTTTTTAAAAAACAGTACAGAAGGAACAGTGGGATGGCCAGATGGGAAAAGTGAACTGCAACTCAAAAAAGGTGACCAATGTAAAGATACTAAAGAAATGCTGGGGCTCCCTGCTAGCTCAGGAGTAAAGAACTTGCCTGCCAATGCAGGAGATGAGACGCGGGTTCAATCCTTGGGTCAGGAACATCCCTTGGAGAAGGAAATGGCAACCCACTCCAGTGTCTGGAGAATCCCATGGACAGAGGAGCCTGGCAGGCTACAGGCCATAGGGTTGCACAGAGGCAGACATGACTAAGTGACTAAACAATGTAAAGTTAAACTTTGTACAAAGATACAAAGAAGGTAAGGAAATCCAGCTGTGTGGATGTCTAGGATGAGGAGTATTCCAAGCAAAAGAAACCACTCAGCAAAATCCCAAGGCAGGAGTGTGTCTGGTGTGTCCCAAGAACAATGCAGAAGCCAGGGTAGCAGAAGTTGAGTTAGAGAGGATAAGGAGAAGGAGATGAAGTTGGAGCAGCAATAGAGGGCTAGACCCTGTAAGAACTTTGGTTTTTACTCAGAATGGAGTAGGGAGGCATTGGAAGGGTTGAGCAGAATGATGCAATCTGACTTAAAATTTTAAAGGCTATCTCCAGCTGTTTTGTTGAAAATCATCTACTGGGGCCTGAGACTGGAAGCAGAGAGACCAATTAGGAGATTGTTACTATAATCCAGGCAAGAGATAATAACCATGGTTCCTACCAGGATAACAGTAAAGCTGGAGAAAAGTGGGCATATAGCAGATGTGTTTTGAAGTTAGAGTTAACAGAATTTCTTGGCAGTTTTGATGAGGCTTAGGAAGGAAAAACAAGAGCCAAGAACAACTCTAAGGTTTTTGGCTTGAACAAGTGAAATAACAGAATTGCCCTCAACTGAGATTGTGAGTAAAAGTAGGTTTGGGAGAGATATTTTTAAGAAGGAATAACAGATGGTAACTAATCTTGTTGTAGTGATCATTTCATAATGTGTTAAAAAATACTGAATCACTGTATGGTATACATGAAACATTTAATATTGAATGTTAATCACAATTCAATAACAAAGTTAAAATTAAAAAAAAACAAGCACATTCAATTTGGATTGCATGTTAAACAAGTAAACTGTAGGATGTACAACTTGTATGCATAAGTATGAAGTCCAGGGTAGAGTTCAAGGCTAGAATATACATTCCATTGTAGTCAGCAGTTAGATAGTATTTAAAACCATAGGAGTTAAGTTCCCCAGGGGCAGATGAGAGGGAAAGAGTTGAATATAATGTAAAGAAGGGACCAAGGACTGAACTCTGGAGCACTCTGAAGCCAACAGGCAGAAAGAAGAGAAAAGAAACAGAAAAGGGCTATATATATAGCATGAACCCCTATCATAGTTACATGGTCCTTTCTAAACCTGTTCAGTGTGTCAGCATGCTCTGTGGGTCTGTGCCATCCATTACAATATGGGATGCTTAAACTCCCAACATTTGATTACACTGCAAAATAATAAATGTTAAGTCTCTTTGCTTACAGTGTCTGCCATGCCCGCAGGGGACAGGAAGAGGTCAAGAGCAGAGGTGGATGTCATATAAAGCTGCCAACTGGTCACCCTCTGAGGATGAGCACCTTATTGTAAGCCATGCTGTGCCAGCATCTGGTCTCAGCTTTTGCGGCACAGAAATGAATGCAATTAATATACCTTATCGTTCAGATGGTAGAACGTCTGCCCTCAATGCAGGAGACCTGGGTTCAGTCCCTGGGTCAGGAAGATCCCCTGGAGATGGAAATGGCTACCCACTCCAGTATTCTTGCCTGGAGAATCCTGTGGACAGAGGAGCCTAGTGGGCTGCAGCCCATGGAGTTGCATAGTTCCGTTCAGTCGCTCAGTCGTGTCCGACTCTTTGTGACCCCATGAATCACAGCACGCCAGGCCTCCCTGTCCATCACCAAATCCTGGAGTTCACTCAGACTCACGTCCATCGAGTCCGTGATGCCATCCAGCCATCTCATCCTCGGTCGTCCCCTTCTCCTCCTGCCCCCAATCCCTCCCAGCATCAGAGTCTTTTCCAATGAGTCAACTCTTCGCATGAGGTGGCCAAAGTACTGGAGCTTCAGTTTTAGCATCATTCCTTCCAAAGAAATCCCAGGGCTGATCTCCTTCAGAATGGACTGGTTGGATCTCCTTGCAGTCCAAGGGACTCTCAAAAGTCTTCTCCAACACCACAGCTCAAAAGCATCAATTCTTCGGCACTCAGCCTTCTTCACAGTCCAACTCTCACATCCATACATGACCACAGGAAAAACCATAGCCTTGACTAGATGGACCTTAGTCGGCAAAGTAATGTCTCTGCTTTTGAATATACTATCTAGGTTGGTCATAACTTTTCTTCCAAGGAGTAAGCGTCTTTTAATTTCATGGCTGCAGTCACCATCTGCAGTGATTTTGGAGCCCCCAGAAATAAAATCTGACACTGTTTCCCCATCTATTTCCCATGAAGTGATGAGACCAGATGCCATGATCTTCGTTTTCTGAATTTCGAGCTTTAAGCCAACTTTTTCACTCTCCTCTTTCACTTTCAACAAGAGGCTTTTTAGCTCCTCTTAATTTTCTGCCATAAGGGTGGTGTCATCTGCATATCTGAGGTTATTGATATTTCTCCCGTCAATCTTGACTCCAGCTTATGTTTCTTCTAATCCAGTCAGCCTTGGTAGCGTAGTGGTTAGGCGGGTAGGTACGCAGGCAGGCTAGGCTCTGTAGATCAAAGATCAAGTCCCAGATCCTTAGTCTTAGTCACATAAAACTCTTTTATCTTTAAGCCTTGAACTGATGATTATATAACAAACAACTCAGTTTAAACTCCGTACTAAGGATTATATAACAACAACTGCTTGAGGACAGTTTCTCCTTTCTGAAAAACCTTCTGGCTAATCCTGTTATTTTAAAAATTTAAATTATGGGAGTGGGTCTAGTAAGATCTTTACAGCTTCCAGACATTCTTTTGATTCATTTTAATAACTAATTAAAAAGTAAAAATTCCCTTGCTAGCACTGGTGAAGGGGGCACTCTTTCTGCCCCCTTCTAATGTCTATGTCAGAAGCTTTCTCTCTTTTATACTTTAATAAAACTTTATTGCCCAAAAGCTCTGAGCAATCAAGACTCATCTCTGGCCCTGGATTGAATTCTTCTCCTCTGGAGGCCAAGAATCACAGCGTCTTTTGTGGTTGAGCAACAACTTTTCAAAGTTGGCTAACTGGCACAATAGGCCTAGTTTTCTGCCTGTCTCAGCTTTTGGCACGCCTTCCTCACTAAGCTTAATCAAGTATAGTTTTTGATTTAGAGTGGGAGACACAGGACTCTTGATTTGAACACTTAGAAGTCACTATAGGGTTATTAATTTTTAATATTTACCTAATTTTAATATTGTTGTATCTCAGGGAATAGGGAGATCTGAGAAGAGGGAGTCAGTGAAGTAGCTATGAGGTCAGTGGAGCACTCAGAAGTTACAGCACTTAATTCACTATCTTATATGGGCATGGCTTATGGTGCCCCAAAATAATTATAACAGTGACATCAAAGATCACTGGTCACAAATCATCATAACAAATATAATAATAATAAATAATAATAATAATGATAATGGTGTACACTTATGGTTACTAGGGGGTAAAGGAGTGGGATAAATTGGGAGGCTGGGATTGACATATACACACTATTATATAAAATAGATGGCTAATAAGGGCTTCCCAGGTGGCACTAGTGGTAAATAACCTGTCTGCCAATGCAGGAGACTCAAGAGATGCGGGTTTGATGCCTGTTCAGGGTTCAGTCCTTGGGTCAGGAACATCCTCTGGAGGAGGAAAGGGCAACCCACTCCAGTATCCTTGCCTGGAAATTTCCATGTACAGAGGAGCCTGTGAGGTTGTAGTCCATGGGGGCAAAAAGAGTCAGACATGACTGATCAATAGAGTACATTTCCTTCCCTAGCACAGCAGAACTATAAGGACCTATTGTATAGCAGAGGACGCTCTACTCAATACTCTGTAATGGTCTATATGAGGAAAAAAAAAAAAACTAAAAAAGAGGGCGAGCATGATAGTTTGCCTCCATTGTGTCTGACTCTTTGTGTGGATATAGGTATTTGTGGGCTTCCCAAGTGGCTCTAGTGGTAAACAACACATCTGCCAATGCAGAAGACAATAAAAGACTAAAGTTTGATCCCTTCGATATTGCACTCTGAGTTGGAGTGGGCATGGCAACCCATCCCAGTGTTCTTGCCTGGAGAAACCCATGGGCAGAAGAGACTGACAGGCTATAGTCCATAGGCTCACAAAGATTTAGACCTGACTTGAAGTGACTTAGTATACACATATAGGTATTTGTATAACAGATTTGCTTTGCTGTACGTCTGAAACCAACACAACATTGTTAATCAATTGTACTCCAATACATTTTTTTTTTAAATAATAAAAATTTTGAAATGTTGCAAGAATAACCAAAATGTGAGACAAAGTGAGCAAGTGCCATTGGGAAAATATGCCAATAGACTTGCTCAACTCAGAGTTGCTGCAAATCTTCAATTTATAAAAAACACAGTATCTGTAGAGTGCAATACCCCACGAAGTGCAATAAAATGAGGTGTTCCTGTGTAACTTGCGTAAATCATGAATTGCAGGGTCTAGCACATAGAAATCACTCGTATGTAAAATTGAATTATTTTTCATGTTTCCTGGAAATTGCGGCTCAAGTTCCAGTGCTTAAGAGATGGGACCTGGGAACACTCCCATTCTAAGAGGAAGAAGATGATGAGACAGTCTGTGTTAACTCATAATTTCACAATATATATAAGGCAATTTATGCCCTACAGCTGAAACTCATGCAATGATGTATGTCAATCACACATCAATAGAGCAAGAAAAATTAACGCTGCTATTTAGAGAAAGAAAAGTTCTCCATGACTCACTAAGAAATCATAGAACTGGATCTGTCTCTTCTCAAAGGTCATCCTAATTCACTGACAATCCTGGGCTTCTCCAGTCTATGTAAGCAAAAGATAAAGAGTTTAGAAAACCATCTTCGAAGCTGGTTCAACATGGCGCAGCTGAACAATTGTAGAAAAACAAAACTACATCACAGTGAATTCACACAGTTCAATAAATCAGTCACGTGTTCTATTCTTCTTCCTATAAAGGTCAAAAGAATAGAATTTCTGTGCCTAGAATCATTTTATTCATCCTAGTATCACTTTGGTACCCTAATTTATATTCTAACATTCAGTAACAGTATTTTCTCAGCATAGCTTTTAGTTCTCCAGGAGTGTATTTTGTTTTGTAATTTAGAATGCATTTTGGCTCATCTCATTTAATCTTAACATTGGATATATTGTGTTATATTAAGAAGGGTAAAAAAGTTCTTATTTATATTTTACACAGAAGAAAATCATTTTCTAAGATATTAAATGACAGATCATGCAACTGGAACTAGGCTGAGCTCAGATCTTTTAATTCAACATTTAGCAACTATGTATTAAATATGATGACATGTCACACACTCTCCAAGCAGTAGAGGTATGAGTACAGTGGTCAAGATGACATGTAAAATACTGTCTCTTTTAGCACTTCCGTTCTAGTAGTGGGAGAGAGATAAAAAACAAAGAAGCAAGGTTATCTCAGCTAGTTATAAATTCAACAAAGGGAAAAATCAGAGTACAATATAGAAAGTGAACAGAAGTCAGGGTGGGGCCGCTTTGGGCTTGGTGGTGATTTCACTGGAGAATAGTCCTGTGTAAGGAAGAGCCAGCCACACAAAATAGCTACTGCTGCTGCTGCTGCTGCTAAGTCATTTCAGTCGTGTCCGACTCTGTGTGACCCCATAGACGGCAGCCCACCAGGCTCCCCGGTCCCTGGGATTCTCCAGGCAAGAACACTGGAGTGGGTTGCCATTTCCTTCTCCAATGCATGAAAGTGAAAAGGGAAAGTGAAGTCACTTAGTCATGTCCAACCCTCAGCAACCCCATGGACTGCAGCCTTCCAGGTTCCTCCATCCATGGGATTTTCCAAGCCTGAGTATTGGAGTGGGGTGCCATTGCCTTCTCCGCACAAAATAGCTAGGGGAAGAATATTCCAGGCACTGGGTACAGCAAGAACAACAGATTGGAGGTGAAAGTAAGTTTGTACTTTGCCAGCAACAGAATGTGACTGAGCTTGAGTAAATAAACTAGGAGAAGAGTGGGAGGGAAGACTTAGGTGAGGAAAGTGAGAGCCAGGTCCTCAAAGACTTTGGGCAAGAGTTTGCATTTCCTTTTCAGTGCAATGAATGAGAAGCCACGGAAACATTTTAAATTGGGGTGTTTACATTTTAAGGGGCTTCCCAGGTGGTTCAGTAGAAAAGAAACTACCTCCCAATGAAGGTGGAGAAGGCAATGGCACCGTACTCCAGTACTCTTGCCTGGAAAGTCCTATGGGCAGAGGAGCCTGGTAGGCTGCAGTCCATGGGGTCACTAAGAGTCGGACATGACTAAACGACTTCACTTTCACTTTTCACTTTCATGCATTGGAGAAGGAAATGGCAACCCACTCCAGTTTCTTGCCTGGAGAATCCCAGGGATGGCGGAGCCTGGTGGGCTGCCATCTATGGGGTCACACAGAGTCGAACACGACTGAAGTGACTTAGCAGCAGCAGCAGCAGCCAATGAAGGAGACTTGACATGGATCTCTGGGTTGGGAAAATCCCCTGGAGAAGGAAATAGCAACCCACTCCAGTATTCTTGCCTGGAAATCCCATAGACAGAGAAGCCTGGAGGGGTACAGATCACGGGATCACAAAGAGTCGGACACAATTTATCGACTGAAACAGCGACAACACTTTTAGAAGTTGTTCTTGCTGTATAGTTATCTCCTTGTTGGGGAACAAGAGTGTAGATAAGGCACCATTTTGAAAGTCTTCTAAGCCAGAGAGGATCCTGGGCTCTAGAGGTAGCAGCCAGACTGAATGAATGGGAGTGGGATTTTAAAGCCCATTGTTGGATTAGATATCCAGCACTCCTTTCATTAGAACCCATGTGGCCTCAAAGTTTTCAGATTTATCATCTAGCTCCAGTAGGACATTGGCAACACACCTCTCTCTTCCTCCCACTCATGTGGTCCAGTAATTTTAACCTTCGCTGATTCCTGGAACCCAGTGAATATGTTCCTTTGGACCACGCTTTGCTCTCGTCCCTGTCTTCTCATCTCTCAGAGCTTAACATAAGAGATGGTCCCTAACTACCCTGGAGAATTACTTAGCCTGCTCCTGCTCTTGTCTATCCCTTCTGATTCTTCCTATCAATCATCATAATGTCTAACAATGTATCTATTTACTTGTCTGTATCTCTCATGAGTATAAGCTTCTTGGCAGGGACTATGTCATTCTTATTCATATTTATGTCCCAGCACATATGGTTAATGGCAATAGCTAGCACTTTGGATCACTAAATATATGACAAAGAGTATTCTAAGCGCTTTACAGATATTAATGTAATCCTCCCAACAACCCTAACAGGTTGCACTATTGTAATTCACCTTTTATGGCTGGGAGAATCACAGAGTTGGAGGCACTTGCTGAAGTCCCCAAATTAGTGAAAAGGTGAATCTGGAATGTGTATATAGGCAGCCTCTCTCCTGAGTTTGCATTTTTGACCATTACCTCAATCTGCCTTGAAGATGATGGATAAATCAATAACAATGATACTTAATCCTCCACTTAGCTCTGAATACGGCTTTAAGTCTATTTTTTTTTTAACAAAGATGAATGAATGAGTGAATGTGTTTATGGATAAACAAGAACAAAACCTAAAAGGTTCTCAGCTCCATGTATGCCTTTGTTTAAAAGACTCAACAGAAATGATACCACTTTCCAATTTCTGCTGCTGGAGTTTTTTTTTTTTTTTTTAACCTTCAAATAATGTGGTGGGTAGGAAAAATGTTGCACCCACTGCTTCTCACCCCATGATTTCTATAGATCGTGTAACATTTTACATTTCATTGAGTTCTGCTACATCTAAGCTGCCAGGTTCACTGTCAAATTCATCTCTTAAATTCTTTGACCAAGTTATTGAGCAATAAAAAAAAGCAACCTTCAAAAATATTTATAACACAGTTTTCACCATAGCCTGTTGGTTACAGACTGATTTACATGTACAGTCATGACTGGGTGAGTCTAAGCCAGGTTTTCCTCATGTTTGTGGCCCCGGCACCCAGCACAGTGCTTGGCACACAGTGGAAACTCGATACCTATTTGTTTGATGAATAATAAACCCAGCATATGAAACCTATTAGATCGTCTTGGCCATGGGTCTCACTTGGTGAAATCACATAAAATGCATCCAGCTGAGGACTGCTACCTGCTTAGGTCCCGGCTGGTCGAGAAATCATTGCACTGGTGACTTTCGGCGGATGGGAATCATGGGGTAAGTTGCCGTGCTGCCTTCCTGCTGGTCTAGCAACACCGTGTTTCCTCTCTGACTCTCTGGTCACCCACCTTTGCTCATTCCGTGGCTGATTTCCTGCTCAGCTTCTCCAGCCTGACTCATGGTGTGACCTACTTTCCAGGCTGTGCGCCTTCCTTCTGTTTCCCAGACTCTGACGGGATTCTCCTTCCTGGCATCGAGCTTCTGCGGACAGATATCTGGGAACTACCCCACCTTGGCACGGCCTGGGGGATCTCACTTTCCACCCCACCTTCATCTTGAGCCTACCGTCAAGAAAAAAAAAAAAACGAAAATGAATACCCACTGCCAGCCCTCATGGTTCTTGTCCTGGGTTGGAATGATCTGTTTTCATCAACTGCCAGATTTGTCTTTGTTCTTACAACTTTTTGGATGCTTGAACTTGTTTTTTTATATCTCTCTTGGTCACCTCAATTCTCCTTTTCTTTTCTTATCTACACTTTCATCAAACATCTTGTCTGTTTCAAATATATCTGTGCTTGTGTAAGTTGCTCAGTCTGTGCCTGTTATTAGTTGACTCTCTGGGATCCCATGGACTGTAGCTCACCAGGCTCCTCTGTCCATGAAATTCTCCAGGCAAGAATACTGGAGCGGGCAGCCATTCCCTTCTCCAGGGGATCTTCCTGAACCAGGGATTGAACCTTGGTCTCCTGCATTGCAGGTGGATTTTTTACTGTCTGAGCCACGAGGGAAGCCCAGTCTGAAGGCGAACACCAATGCCTCTCTGCTTGTTGAAGAGCAAACCTCCCTGGCAACAAAGTTTCTCTGTGTTAAGAATTGAACACACAACTGGGCACAAAGCTTGAAAATGAAGAAAGATTTTCAAGCTTTGCAAAGAGGAAACTATAAACTGTACACATGTCAAAAAATGTGTCACATGTCTCTTAAGACTGCAGTCATTTTCTGAAAATGGTTCCTATTGTATTTCCATTTTTTTAATTCTGCTAACTCTTCAGTGCTTTTTTTTTTTTTTCTTCAAAAAGATGATATTCCCAGGACAGTTGTATACAGTTTGGAGAAGTTTGCCTTGTGTATCTCCAACATCAGAACCAAAGTCAATGGCATTTTCTGTTGAGGCAAGTCAGCTCTGAATTGTCTGTTTGGATTATCTACTATTTGTTTGTTCCAGACTTCTTTCTCCAAAACCCAGGCTGTCCCAGAACTCTCCAAGTTCTATCAACTCCTCCAGAAAAAGAATGAGATTAATTGTAAGATTAGCTTAACTAAAACATAATTGGGGAGGTTACTCTACAGAAAAAATGAGTTTCACAGAGTCACATGAATAAGAGAGGAATAATTTTAGATCCACTATCTTTGTTACCATTACTTTGCTCTTACCATCACTATTATTATTTGGCCCCATGACACTTTAAGACAGATTCCTGCCCTTTGTTTTTCTGTAACATCCAGTTGAGCCAAGCACCATTTTGGAACTCTCTTTTGAGTTAATTCAGAAGCCATAATTTTCTCCTAATGTTGAAAAATTGTTTGGAAAAGGGCCATTTCATAGCCTTGCAAGGTTGGACGAGATCTTCAAGTTTACCTCATACAACCACCATCAATTGTTCTGGTCTCCTCTCCAGTGTTCCTGCCAAGAGGGTGGTCTGGCCTCTGATGGAATGCTTTGGGGATGGTCTGTTCTCTAAAACACTAGGAGGTCCTGTCTTTGATCATCTTTCACCTCATTCCTGGAACCATTGTAATTTCACTGGGGTTGGGTGGTGGAACACT
>SJXQ01000362.1:408792-518168 GCA_006408695.1 Aepyceros melampus
GGTCGGAGGGGTGGGGGTGAGGGTGGGGGTGGGTAAAAGGTAAGAATTATCAGACAGGCCAGCCAAATCCAGCTGCAAAAATTCAATTTGCTGTTGCTGAAATTAGTCCAGCACAGATACCATTCATATTAATAGGGATCTTTTTGAATTCGAATCTTATCTCCATGAGCCAGGGAGAACATCCATTGTTCTTCTGTTGTAACTTAACAGCTTTGCATACTTTAGAAGCAATGAGCCTAAACAAAAAGGAATTCTCTTTCAGTGGTTTGTGTTCAAGCCAGTAAGAGCTGTAGTGCCTACCATGTACAGAAGAAGTTTACTGGATTTTAGAGCAAGTCTCTCTGTTGCTTACTGCTTATTTCATTACCCTGAGCCCTTCTACTGTCCTAGTTCTAACCCTTAGCTAGTGCTAACCATTAGGCCAGGTAGAATTTCTTTTCTTAAGCAACAGCTCATACTTAATAACTGCCATGACAAATAATTTGGTACCATTACACTAATTACTCAAAAGAATGGATAGTTTCTCCTATTTTCTTTTAAATGTTCTATTTCTCATATAATTAACTTGTTTTTAAAAAAGAAAGCTACCCTTACCTGTAACAGGATGTGGTCATTTGGGGAATGATGTCTTGCCTTTACAAAACATACTCTGATGTGAAACAAATTCTTCTTCCTCTCTTGCTGTTTCAATCTATCTCACTGGTTAGAATTCTAAAGAGGCAGCCTTTAGAAGTAAGAACAATGATGAAAAGACAGCCTCTGAATTAATTTTTGGGAGCATGGGGTCTGGGAATGCTTAGCTACTCATGGCAGAGTAAGCCTGGTGGTCCCCCAAGCGGGACCACAGAACCACAGGCTTCCAGAATGTTAGACGCTGGGTGTGCACAGCAGCCTCGTGACTCATTCAAGGGTGAGCTGGAATGGGGTGATCCAGGCAGGAGAGAACTTTGAAAGAGCAGCAAAACTGCAGCCAAATGACTAGCAGGGCACTGGAGTCCTGGGAAACCCAGTTGTCTGTTGGACTCCCTCCCCTCAAAAAGGGCTTGTTTGTTTAAAAGGCCCCAGGCATTGAGTTTAGGTACAAGGCTGGGCACATCTGGAAGATGTAATTACCAGGCCTGCAATTAGTAAGCATGATATTAACACACACACAGCAGATTCATCTACTCTGCTTACACCTTCTGGGTGACTCCAGCCTTTAAAACTTAGGTCTTAACTTTTCAGTTGGGAAAGTTGGTAACCATTCAATTGTTCTTTGGAGGTGAATTCTCACTGGGGTCTGGAATGTGGCCACTGTGGAAATGGTTTAATTTAATCAGACCCGTAAGTTTCTAAGTCCTCCAAAAGGTGATTTCTTGAGATACAGAATGTCCTCTGAGTGTGTGCTTTGCCTTCAGAGCCCTATACTATGAATCATTAGACTGTAATTGTATTTCAAATAATGTTAGTCTATGAGTGAAGCAATTTTTGTTTAAAAACGTTACCTTATGAGTGAAAACCCATCGATGATCTTTCTAGAAGACTGAAAGAAAACAGAACTCAGAAGTTTATACATATATAAAAATATATGTATGTGTATAAATTCCAGAATTTAATCTATGTAGAAATTAATATAATTATATAATTGTATATATATACTTTTATAAATTCATATACATTTCAGAAAAAATATATGTGTGTTTATCTGTGCAGGTCAAAATGAAATCTCCGTCTAGATGTGCTTTATTATCATTTGACTGCCGGGCTTTAAGGGTTTAAGAAGAGGTAGGAAGGGGGAACTTCTATGAAAAAAGGCTGTTCTCATGCCGTTTTCAGTCTGGGTGGAATTCAAAAGTATCAGAGTTGGTGAAAAAAAAAAAAAAAAAAAACAGCCTTCTTCTCAAAGTTTTCTTGGCCAAGTTTTGATATCCCAAGAGGCCGAGGAAAACATCTGACCTTCTGGACACATACCACACTGTCCCAACCTTTTTAGGCCAACCCGTCACAGGCAGTGGCCTCAACAAAACCAGCAGTACCTTAAGCAAACAAGACAGTGAGACTCGAAAGCAGGCAGCCTTATACTCTAGTTCCTGTAAGAAATGGTCAACTCAAAAATGTTTTCTTTGAACGGAGTTAAAAATAGTTGAAGCTGAAATAGCTCATCCTATGAAATACTTCAGAGTAAAATGTGTGCTTTACTTTTTTTTTTTCTTTCTTTCTTTCCTTTAAAAAATGTGTTGCATTAGACAAATCAGACTGGGGCAGCCAGGATGGAATGTTAACCATGCCACCGGATGGCAAATTGGAGAGGAACACGCCTTTCATCTGAATTATAGGCTGGACAAGGAATGCACTATATTCTCTGCTATGTATGAGCAGGAGAAAACTTTCCCAGGGTATTTTTCTTTTGCATTTCTGACTCTTATTGGATTGGAAGCTGGTCCATGTGACCCAGCAGGGTCCATTTTCCATAATAAGACTAAAAATATGCCAGAAATGTTTTCTTTTGCACAATGTCTGAGTGTCAAACATGAAAGCGACAGAACTCCTTTTCCTGCGGATTCGATTTCACCTTTTCCTGGAGAAAGTTCCACTGTTATCCTGCCATTCTGTCCCAATGTTATTTTTTTTGATAGGCTCCAGCACCTGACATGTAATCCCAAATGGAATAATTGTAGAAATGTATTCCATGTTCCTGTAAACTACAGCTTTGGGTCTCTCTCTATAGTTAAGTCTCTAATGACTCACCTTCAGTAAATCATAGCCCTCAAAATGTTTTTTCCTGTAATAGGAATGCATTGTCACTGAGTCATTCATATCCTTAACCAGGTCTGTTCTGACCAGTGGATTGCATGTAGAATTAGGGGGAGTCCAGCACTGTTGCAGAGTCTACCTCACTAGATATTAAAGGCTAATGAAGTGATCAAGAGCATGTACTTTAGTCAAGAAAAATCAAGTTGAATCAATTAACTTTATTCCCAAAACTTTACTTCTTCATCTGCAAATTGGGTACAGAAAGTTGTGAAAATTTGATTAACATTGCATCTGATTTATGGTTTCCTTAGAGTATCTGCCCAGGAGTGGGACTGTGGATCATATGGTAGTCCTATGTTTAGTTTTAAAAGAAACCTCTGTACTGTTCTCCATAGTGGCTGTATTAATTTACATTCCCACCAACAGTGTAAGAGGGTTCCCTTCTCTCCACACCCTCTCCAGCATTTACTGTGTGTGGCTTCTTTGATGATGGCGCTTCTGACCAGTGTGAGGTCACTATAGTTTTGATCTGCTAGCAGGAATCCACTGTATTAGAGCACAGGGAGCCCAGCTCAGTGCTCTGTGATGACCTGGTTCTGCTATGTATGAGCAGGAGAAAACTTTCCCAGGGTATTTTTCTTTTGCATTTCTGACTCTTATTGGATTGGAAGCTGGTCCATGTGACCCAGCAGGGTCCATTTTCCATAATAAGACTAAAAATATGCCAGAAATGTTTTCTTTTGCACAATGTCTGAGTGTCAAACATGAAAGCGACAGAACTCCTTTTCCTGCGGATTCGATTTCACCTTTTCCTGGAGAAAGTTCCACTGTTATCCTGCCATTCTGTCCCAATGTTATTTTTTTTGATAGGCTCCAGCACCTGACATGTAATCCCAAATGGAATAATTGTAGAAATGTATTCCATGTTCCTGTAAACTACAGCTTTGGGTCTCTCTCTATAGTTAAGTCTCTAATGACTCACCTTCAGTAAATCATAGCCCTCAAAATGTTTTTTCCTGTAATAGGAATGCATTGTCACTGAGTCATTCATATCCTTAACCAGGTCTGTTCTGACCAGTGGATTGCATGTAGAATTAGGGGGAGTCCAGCACTGTTGCAGAGTCTACCTCACTAGATATTAAAGGCTAATGAAGTGATCAAGAGCATGTACTTTAGTCAAGAAAAATCAAGTTGAATCAATTAACTTTATTCCCAAAACTTTACTTCTTCATCTGCAAATTGGGTACAGAAAGTTGTGAAAATTTGATTAACATTGCATCTGATTTATGGTTTCCTTAGAGTATCTGCCCAGGAGTGGGACTGCTGGATCATATGGTAGTCCTATGTTTAGTTTTAAAAGAAACCTCTGTACTGTTCTCCATAGTGGCTGTATTAATTTACATTCCCACCAACAGTGTAAGAGGGTTCCCTTCTCTCCACACCCTCTCCAGCATTTACTGTGTGTGGCTTCTTTGATGATGGCGCTTCTGACCAGTGTGAGGTCACTATAGTTTTGATCTGCTAGCAGGAATCCACTGTATTAGAGCACAGGGAGCCCAGCTCAGTGCTCTGTGATGACCTGGAGGAGTGAAATGGGGTCGGGGGAGAGGGCGATCCGGGAGGTGGATGGGCGGGTGGGGCGTGGATGGGGAGGATCAGAGAACAGGGAAAGGGATATATGAATACATATGGCTGATTCACGTTGCACACCAGAAACTCACGCAACATGGTAAAGCAATTATAATCCAATAAAAAATAAATTTGCAACTCTCGAAAAATGCATCTGATGTATTTATCATAGTGCTAGGGCTATTTTAAGAAAGTTTGTAGACTTGGTCTTATTTCTCATCAACGGAATCAACTGACCCTAGAAAGATTTCCATGGGTAAAAATGCTCTCACTGTGAAGAGGAATATTGTCTCAGTCTCTTGATTCCTGTCATTCATGCTACTTAGACCAGTGGTTCTCAAATGCAGGCAAATTTGCTCTCCCAGCAGACAGTTGCTTTTGGCTGTCATACATTTGGTACGGTGGGGACAACTGTCATCGAGTGAGCAGAGGCCATGGATGTTGCTAAATATTTTATCATATATAAGGCAGCCCCCTAGCCCAAAGAATTAGCTGGAAACGTCAGTCACACAGAGGATAAGAAACCCCGGAGTAGATTTTTTTCAGAATAAAAGCTTTAAGGTCTGTTGTTGGGTCTGGAAAGCTACCACCAGGAGACTTTTGAAAAAATAAACCCATCAGGGTTCTCTGCGTGCTTCATCTATTCCAGGAACAGTGTTGAGCTCCTACTAAGTTCAGACATACATTATTGGAGGTTGAGATAGAGTCTGGGATTCTGAAGCCCATGTACTTCTAAAGAGGCCGTGATGGTGGGTAAAGGACAGATGGAGGAATTAGCTAAATCCTTCTGATGGTAAATGCATGCATTTAATCCTAGAGATTAAATATAAATTAGAAGCAGCTTTAGATGATTTAGTATCATTCCTAAGACTAAAGGAGAATTTTCCAAACTAAATTCATCTCCACAGCAAGCTGATATTTTTACCGATTTAAGAGGCTTTTGCTAGTTTTCAGTAATACTTAGAAACCAGCCTGTCTACCAAAGAACTGCTTCTTTTCCCAATCCAGGCTCGCCAGATGCCAGGTATGAAGAATGCCAGATTCAAGGCTTAGAAAAATGATATTCATTTCAAAGAAGTGAAAAGGTTGTTTTTATTGAATTCAAAAATTAAAGTTAAATTTTTCTTTTTTAATTCAATAAAAGTGTTTTGTTTGAGCCTCCTGTCTTTTAAAGTCCGGAGTCTCACTTTACTTTTCAGGAAGTGTTATCTACTTCTGTCAAACTGCAGAGAGGCTGGTTTCAATTTAGAGATCTAACTGTATATGTAATCACATGCATTAACCAATCATGGTTTATAGTGTACATTTTTTCTCCACATGTTTGTAGTAAGTGCTTTCAGGGTTTACTCCACTTCTTCCTCACTGCCTGTGCTCTAGAGGTATTTGTCATAATTTGCTTATGATAGCTTCTTTCTGATGTCCCCAAGAGTAAAAGTTCACTCAACTCACCACAGCCAACTAAGGATGACTCAGGGATAAACGAGTCCAGGCTCCTGTCTCTTGAAGTCGGTTTATGGTTCATGGCAAACTGAAAAGTTCTCCATCACCTATTATTCTATTCTTGGTCCCAAAAAATTATTTTGCTTGTGTTCAGGTTAAATTTTTTTTCAGTACTAAAATTGTTCATATTTTAATTAGTTGGAAATTGATTAAAATTAGGAAAAGAACTTAGAAAAACTTAGTGTAAAAATATCTATAGAAAGCTACACTGCACTTTATTTTCACTGGCAAATTAACTTAAGACCATGCGCAGTGAATAAAGATTGTTCGGTGGAAAGAACTTTATAAAGAGGATCCATAGATACTAGTTTTATTCCCAGATGTGAACTAAGTAAGTTCACTTAGTCCTTCTAAGTGTCTCGTAACTCATTTAATGAAAGTGGATGGGTTGAACTTCACGATCCCCCTTTTAATGCTATCAGTCAACAATTCAGTTGAAAATAACCCTCCATTCCAAATACGTGACATTACATAGAAAAGAGGTCTATAATTAAATTTAGAGCACATGGGGCCACTTGATTAAATAGTCAATGTTTCTTAGCAAAATATCAAGAAGGACTCCATGATCTATAAATATCTGTCACTCTCATAGCTCTGTTTCAGAAAGCTGCCACTGATGGCTCCTTCCACATATGCTGAAATTCTTGCCACATGAGTTCATCACCCTGATGATGGGTGATTAGATGATTTGGCCATGGAAGCACATGATACGAAGGCAACAATGTATATTTTGGCCAATGGCCCCTAATAGACCTTAATATATTGTAAAATAAATAGCTGAGCAAATCCTTCTTAAAGAGTTTGTCATGAGGAAAAGTCAGCAGATAGTAAAGTCGCAGGAAAACTAAGAGAACTTTAGGAAAGTGGTTCTAAGTAGAAGGCATGAGACATCAGAAGTCATAAGAAAACAGAATTCACAGAGAAATAAAAGCCTGAGGCAATATTTGCTACAGGACAGCAGAAACCCTGTAGTAACAGTTCCTGTCTAGCCACAGGGACATATTCAGAAAAGAGATAGCCTTGGAAACATATATGAAAATCCAAACCAAATTTTTGTAGATTGTGAAATCACTGTGACCCACGGTATCTATGACATTAATAAGAATTAAAGACAGGAAAAGAAAATAATGGGCTTTTTAAAAAGTCAGATGCATTGTAAACAAATGCTAGTTATGTGCCGATGAGCAAGTTTGATCCAGAGTCTCTGTTGGTGCCTGTATAGTGTGCCTTGATTTTGGCTTTGACCTTGAGTTCTGTGAAGGTTTAATTCCGTTTCTTTAATATGTGGTTCTTCTTCTGTGAAGAAGGCTGAGCGCCGAAGAATTGATGCTTTTGAACTGTGGTGTTGAAGACTCTTGAGAGTCCCTTGGACTGCAAGGAGATCCAACCAGTCCATTCTGAAGGAGATCAGCCCTGGGATTTCTTTGGAAGGAATGATGCTAAAGCTGAAACTCCAATACTTTGGCCACCTTATATGAAGAGTTGACTCATTGACAAAGACTCTGATGCTGGGAGGGATTGGGGGCAGGAGGAGAAGGGGACGACCGAGGATGAATGGCTGGATGGCATCACGGACTCAATGGACATGAGTCTGAGTGAGCTCCGGGAGTTGGTGATGGACAGGGAGGCCTGGCGTGCTGCGATTCATGGGGTCACAAAGAGTCGGACACGACTGAGCGACTGAACTGAACTGAATATGTGGTTGCATCATCTCTAGGTGGTAAGTGTGACCCTTTGGACTGTAGCCCACCAGGCTCTTTTGTCCATGGAATTTTCCAGGCAAGAATAGTGGTGTGGATTGTCATGCCCTCCTCCAGGGTATCTTCCCGATTCGGGGATCAAAACCAAGTCCCCTGCAGCTCCTGCATTCCAAGAGGATTCTTTACCGCTTACTAGGGAAGCCCTTCTCATGTCTTATATATACTTTTTTACATCATAAAGATGGTGCAGTGGAAAGGACTTTATAAAGGGGATCCATAGATTCTAGTTTTATTCCCAGATGTAAACTAAGTAAATTCACTTAGTCCTTCTAAGTATCTGGTAACTCATTTAATAAAAGTGGATGGATTGAACTTCACAGTCCTGTTTTCATTGCTATCAGAAGGGGTGAACCATCCTCATGCCTCTTTGAATTCCCACTGGCAACCTGTTAAGGTGGTTCACACATAGTAGGAATTCAACAAATATTTGTTCAGGCAATGATGAGGTGGCAGAGAGTAGAATTGCTTTTTCCAAACATGCACAATTTAACAATTTAGTTAAAGCACTTTATGGAATGCTAAAGTTTTTTTTTTTTTTTCCTGCATCTTAAAAAAATTTGAAAAAATATATGTGGACTAGACATATTAAACATTCCCTGGAATATCCTGGCTCTGGTTACCTAAAGTCATGGCTGGGTCATGCATTCACCAAGGTCAAAGCTTAGAGAATGCAGCTTTGAAGCTTCTCTGCATAAGGGTGTAATTTCAAGTTACTAATAACTCAGGAACACTTGATCTCTTTCCTTATTCTTGCCCAGATGAGTCATTTTCTTGGTAGTTTACCTTGAGCTCCTCCTATTTATACACAGCAGACTACTGGCATGGAAATACGTGTGCATCTGTCTTTCATATTGAAACATATAGCTTTATATCGTTTCTTCCTCTCTGTAACTGTTCGTTTTCTCAATGGTTCGTTTTCTCCGATCCCATTGTTTTGGCCTAAAACTGGGGAAATTTCTTCCAAGGTGAGTTCACCCTAGATCTATCAGGAAGCCGGGGGCTGTACCTTTGACTGAATTTATTATATAAGAACGAAATAAATAACAAAAAGACTCACTGCATTGTTTCCCAAAGAATGATCCAGAAGAATTTCCACTTTTCAGAGCCTCATTTGTTTTCTAAATCCCCGAAGAGAGATTTGACTCAGCAAAAAATGAGTCTTGAGCCTTCTTCAGCAGCAGCAACGGCAGCTGAGCTGTGGATCTTGGCTCCAAGACTGGCCTAGTTATTCAGCAGATACTGTCCCAGCCAAGCCCTGGAACAGCTTTCAGCCACTGCCACAAATGCTGCCTACCAACTGTTGCCTAGGTGAAGAGAGCCTTGGCCATGTACCCTGGCACTCTCTCGTTCCCCAAATCTGCCTGATTCATTTGTTCACACCACACCTTCAGAGTGGAAGGAATGATTGCTTGCCTTCTTGCTTGCTTATTTTTTCCTTTTCTCCCTCTCTCTTTCTTCTTTGACCTGGCAAGTGATCTTGCCAAAAATGGAATTAGAGAAGGCACCCATGGATCACCAACAGACAAAGCAAGAAAAACTACTGCTGCTTATTTAAAACTGTTTTGGGTTCTTTACAATTTCTTTCACTTTATTATTTTTTTTTTTCTAGAATCATCTTGGGCTTTGAGCAACAGTTTGCTTTTTGTAGTTTTGACTTAGAAATGTGTCTTCTCTGAGTTGCTTATTTTTTCCTTTTCTCCCTCTCTCTTTCTTCTTTGACCTGGCAAGTGATCTTGCCAAAAATGGAATTAGAGAAGGCACCCATGGATCACCAACAGACAAAGCAAGAAAAACTACTGCTGCTTATTTAAAACTGTTTTGGGTTCTTTACAATTTCTTTCACTTTATTATTTTTTTTTTTCTAGAATCATCTTGGGCTTTGAGCAACAGTTTGCTTTTTGTAGTTTTGACTTAGAAATGTGTCTTCTCTGAGTCTATGTAGTTGCAGGAGAGGCAGTTGGTTAATAAATGGTATGACACACACATACAAACTCAGAAGCCATTAAAAAAAAGTTTGATAGATGTGATTACATAAAAATTAAAAAATATTCTGCATGCTAAAAAAAGAGGAAAAAATAGAAAACATCACAAAACAGGTAAAGTAAGAGGACAAATGAAATAGCAAAAAAGCTTGAAGCTCATTCCTCAGGCAAAGGACTCATTTCTTTAATATATAAAAAGCTCCTGCAAATCATCATGAAAAAGATCAACTGTTCTCTTCAAAAATTGCAAAATATATGAATTGAAGCTTCATGGAAATGAAATTAAAGTGGTTTATAAACATATTAGTCCTCAAACTCACTCATAATAAAAGAAACACAAATTGAACCAAGTTCACATACCATTTGTTAGTTACCAGATCTGAGCGTGAGTCTACACTGCACTGGCAAGCTGGATGAACAGGCACTTTCATGCAGTGCTGTGTGCGTGAGTGTTCAGTTGCTTCAGTCGTGTCTCTCCTCGGTCCATGGGATTCTCCAGGCAAGAATACTGAAGTGGGTTGCCATGCCCTCCTCCAGGGGATCTCCCCAACCCAGGGATTAAACCCAGCTCTCCTGCACTGCAGGGAAAATCTTTACCACTGAGCCATCATGGAAGCCCCATACAGTGCTGGGGGGACTATAAATGGTTATCACCTCTAGGGAAACAGTTTAGCAGAATCTATCAAGATAAGTGCATACACATGTTGACTCAGCAATTCTACTTCTAAAAAAATTACCCTATGCATATCCTCACCCCACTGTGTGAAGTGGCACATATTTAGGGCAATTCTTTGAGGAAGTGTTTACACAACAGAAGACTTTAGACAACCCAAATGGAATGCTATTAAGCTGTTAAAAAAACAAGGAAGCTCTTTGTGTACTAACACAGAAAGCTCTCCAAGAAATATTATTAATAGAAAAATTGAGGTGCAGAATAATGTGTATAGTATGTTCCCATTTGTAGAAAAAAAAGAAAAAAAAATCAAAGACATGCAAATATGTATTTGCTTATATTTGCATAAAGTAGCTGGATATAGGATGCACAAAAATTCCCACTAAAAGGGAATAAAATGGTTGGACATTTAAAAATTTATATGCTATATGTGAATGTGTTTCTTAGTTAAAAAAAATAGGATAAAAAAGTTATTAGGAAATAATGTGTCATAAGGCAGGAGCACCTGAGATCCCACACCAGCAAGGAGGTCTACAGCATGCGTCATTTGAAGCTCTGGTTGTATCATCTTTTTTTTTGCCTTTAGCTCAGGCTGTTATAAGAGACTATCATAGACAGGTTAGATTAAGGAACAAACATCTGTTTCTCACAGTTCTGGAAGTTGGAAGTCCAAGATCAAGGCCCTGGCCGATCTGGTGTCTGGTGAGAGCCTGTTATCTGGCTTGCAAATGGTTGTCTTCTACCTGTTTCTTCACTTGGGGAAGAGGATTTGGAGTTAAAGGAGCTCAATCTTGTCTCCTTTTGTGAAGGCACTAATCCCATTCATGAGGACTGTACCCTCCCCGCAGGAAATAATTACCTCCCAAATGCTTCACCTCCATATACCAGCACAATAAGGGCTGTTAGGATTTCAACACTAGGATTTTGGGGGCACACAAACATGTAGTCCATAGCATCCTTATACATGCCTTCTTTTATATTCTACTTTAAAAATTGTGCCCTTCCTTCTCTCTAATTCTCATCAATTTTCTAAATTTCTTTGTCTCATAATTATGCATTTATGACTCTGTGGACCTACACATGCATTTGTTAGCCTCCTCAGAGCTTTAATATCATTAAAAGCTATTTCTAAACTCAAGACAAGTGACTGAATGAGTTTTTAAACCTGGAGGCCTTATTCTGAGACGCAGTGGAGAAAAGAGTGTGATTTAACTTATACAATAGAATTAAACATGAACAAAAGATTTAATCAAGGGGATCCCTTATTGCCCAAGGAAAGTTTCTTATAAATATCTGGGCTTAATCTAAATATGTTGGCCAGGTCTAATCAAATTGAGAAAACCTTTCAGTTCACATCGTATTTTTCAGAAGTTTTCAGAGCTGCCACTGAGTAATAAAAGAAGATTTATGGATGGTTCGGTTCAGTTGAGTTCAGTCGGGCAGTCGTGTCCGACTCTTTGCGACCCCATGAATCGCAGCACGCCGGGCTTCCCTGTCCATCACCAGCTCCGGAGTTCACTCAGACTCACGTCCATTGAGTCCATGATGCCATCCAGCCATCTCATCCTCGGTCGTCCCTTTCTCCTCCTGCCCCCAATCCCTCCCAGCATCAGGGGAGTGAGTTCCAAGTCACTGTGACCAGGAAAACTCCAGTAACAAAAACTTACTAAAAACGTAACCTTGTTCAAGTCACTAAGTCTCCCAGAAACCCCAGCATCTTCATTTGTATGATCGAGATGTTTCTGAGAGACCAAATAAATAATAAAGACGACAGCAGTGACCACTGTGGAGGCCAGTCTCCAGGAGGACCCTCAGCGCTCCCTAGGTACCCTTGTGTCAGTCCTCCTGTGTTGGACCAGGGTTGCTGCTGCCGCTGCTAAGTCACTTCAGTCGTGTCCGACTCTGTGCGACCCCATAGACGGCAGCCCACCAGGCTCCCCCATCCCTAGGATTCTCCAGGCAAGAACACTGGAGTGGGTTGCCGTTTCCTTCTCCAGTGCATGAAAGTGAAAAGTGAAAGGGAAGTCGCTCAGTTGTGTCCAACTCTTAGCGACCCCATGGACTGCAGCCCACCAGGCTCCTCCGCCCATGGGATTTTCCAGGCAAGAGTACTGGAGTGAGTTGCCATTGCAGGGTTGGCCTGTGACAAATAGAATATGGCAAAGGTGATAGTATGTCATTTCTGAGGTTAGGTGATAAAGTTCTTTGTCTCGCTTCCTCTTTGTCTCTATCTTTCCCTAAAGGAAGCCAGCTGCCATGTTGTGTGCAACTTATGGAGAGGCCCACATGGTGAGGCAACATGAGTCAGCTTGGAAGTAGAATCTCTAGCCTGGTCACAGCTTTAGATGACTACAGTCCTGACCAACTTACCTGAGTATTGTCTTCAGAGATACTGTAACACAGAACTGCCTGACTAAGCGGCTCCTGGATCCCTGATCTTCAGAGATTTTGTGACATAGTATTATATTAAGATGCAAAGTTTGGGGTAATTTGTTAGGGTGCAATAGATAACTCATACAACCACATATCACTGCTTAATAACCAATCAATTCCTTCTCTTCTTCATAGAAAGAACCTCCTGGTGTTGCAAAGGTCAAGATTTGGGTACAGTGATTCCAGTGGAATGAATGTTCTTCTCACTCATCATTTAACTACTGGAGGATATGTTATTCACCTTCTCAAATCATTGTCTCTTCTGCCACGTGTTCCTGATTAACTGCCACTCTTGGAACCCAGCTCACAAGTCTCATTGGCAGCTCCTCAGGAAAGCAAGACCCCTTCTGAGAACAGGTATTCTGTTTTTTGTTGCTGTTGATTGTGAACAACAGATATGTTGCCTTGATTCAGATTCAGATGGTTTTCATGAATTACATTCAGTTTTAGCTTGCAATGACCCTTCCTAGAACACATACAAGGGTTAGGAAAACGAAGAGCATTTACACCTCAGTCCTGAACCACATTTTCCACCAGCTTGATTCTTCACCTTTTTAACCATTTTCTTTTTTTTTTTTTTTCCATTTGGGTCCCTTTCTTATCTCTGCTTCCCTAATTCTGGCTTTCTATTCTTTAGGTCACCTTTGATAAAGATCCTTCCTTGTTTCACTTGGCACTGTGGTCCTTCTCTCTTGGTGCTACCTCATCTGTAGAGATTTGCTCATGGTTTACCCTGTTACTTTTGCCAGAGATCCTTGTATACAGTGCCGTCAATCTCTAAATATAGACTTCAGTGGTTCTCAATCAAGGTTGGCATAAAAATCACCTGGAGAGCTTGAGAAAACTATTCAGATGTCCAAGTCCTGTGAAAGTGTTAGCTGCTCAGTCATATCTGACTCTGCAGCACCATAAACTGTAGCCTGCCAGGCTCCTCAGTCCAAGGAATTCTCCAGTCAAGAATACTGGAGTGGGTTGTCATGCCTTCCTCCAAGGACAATGGAATACTACTCAGGGATCTTCCTGACCCAGGGATTGAACCCAGGTTTCCTGTATTGCAGACAGATTCTTTACTATCTGAGCCACCAAAGAAACCCCAGTTCAAAGCCAATTCAGTTATCTGGTATAAGGAAGGCTCAGGCAGAGTATTTATTAAAAGCTTCCTAGCTGATTTTCAGGAGTAGCCAGATTTTAAAAGCAATAATGTGCGGGGAGGACCAAGCAAGTTCCAGTGCTGTACCCATTAAATGTAAACCATCTGGGAACCAGATTCACTCTCAGTGGTCAGTTTGTGACCTCTGCCTAGAGGGTGAGTTGACAGGCTTGCTGGGAAGCCCAGAGGCTTTGTTTGTGTACTTCCGCAAGATGCTCCAGATGGGTAAAGGAAACAGTGAGCAGAGAATTCAGAAGCAATTAAGTAGTGCATTTGCTTCCAGGGCAGCCAGGCTCCAAGAAGACATCTGATAACCTGCAGATAATTATAAGTTTATGATGAGAAACCATTGCTGAAAGATGGCATCACGCACATCTGTTGTTTAGAAAAAACTGTTGCAGAGTTTTTGACTTAGCGCTAGGAATCTCAAACCATAGCTAATAGTGTTTTGCTCTGAAAAATTCCTTTTGTGCACATGGAGATTCAAAATAGTATGGGCATCAAAGCTATAAAAAAGAAAGAATTATAAGCTTGCCTTTTAGGGGAAGAATAAAAGTACTGGTGTCTCCAAATACAGTTCTTAACCTAAACATCTAAATGACATATCTTTTGCAGTTGCTAGATATATAATATATAATATATATATACATGACATTGAGAATATGGATTTGATCTTTCAAACAGTGTAAACAAAAAGATTATCAAGATGAATAAAATATCATTTAAATGATCTTTTCAAATTTATCTCCTCTTACACATTTATATGGGCTTCCCAGGTGGCTCAGTGGTAGAGAATCCACCTGCTAAAACAAGAGACATGGGTTTGATCCCTGGGTCAGGAAGATTCCCCAGAGAAGGAAGTGGCAACCCAGTCCAATTCTTACTTGTGAAATCCCATGGACAGAGAAGCCTGGTGGGCTACAGTCCATGGGGTAGCAGAGAATTGGATACACTTTAATCACTTAAAGTGTATCCTCTTAAGCTTCTCCTGAGGAAGGACACTTAAAATAGTTTAACAAGAGTGTTGTAAAAAGAAAATTTACAAACTGCTTGTTTTATCACTGTCTTTACAGTTGGCTGTTCTTACAAATGTATCAATGTAGGTTATTTGTTCTTTATCCTAACGTATTGAATAAAAGGAAATGAAATTGTGTCTTAAAGAGATACTCATTTCTCTTTGGTCAAACTTGGAAGTAACTGTGCAGGGTGGTTTCTCTGAGGGTCAAGACCTTGAAGGAGGCCAAAGGGACACCGCAGAATGTCTTGGAGAGGTGAGTTGAGGGACCCCTAAGAAATTTTTTTTCCCGTTCCTATGAGCAACCATGTATTTGACGCCTGATTGTCACATTATTTTTACTCAGTTAATAGCTCCTTTTCCTCTGCCCCTCTGCAGCACCCTTCTACCATCTGATTAGCAAATTAAAGAATACTATGTTGAACAATGAGTTTTATGTGTATACATGGATATATACATGTAACTTGTATATGGAATCTAAAATATGACACAACAATAACACTTATATAACAACAGCATTTTTAAAGGATGCTAATATGAAGAGCAAGTACTTCTTGGATTTCTTTTTACATTTTAACTAGCAGTTTAAAATGTTTTAATATAGCCATTGTCACTTCTCTGTTGATTATTATTTAATGTGTATTAGCCACTCAGTCTTGTCTGACTCTTTGTGATCTCATGGACTGTAGCCAACTGTAGCCCATGGAATTCTCTAGGCAAGAATACTGGAGTGGGTTGCTGTTTCCTTCCCCAGGGAATCTTCCCAACCCAGGGACTGAACTCTGGTCTCCCGCATTGCAAGCAGACTTTTTTACCAACTGAGCCAGAGCAAGTGCTTTTGTTGATTAATATTTAATTGTGCTGATAATTTTAAAAAATTAAGTTAGTTTTATTCATAAGCTAACTGCAAGTGTATTGGTTAAACTCCATTCATAGTCTCAATAAAGAAAATTTATGTATTGAAAATATAGTGAATACACTGAATAGATACAAATATTATCAAGAAATTAAATATTTGAAACTGGGAGTTCTTAAACATTTTCGGTATTCCAGGCTCATTCTGACTGATGGTCCAGCTTACTGGACGTGGGGGCTCCTTGTGGGGTACCTGGGGTCCGTCTCTCTCTGAGAGGTACCAGGCTGTAGAGGCACACAGACCTTCTTCTGGATCCTGGCTTCAGCAGTTTTGTGACTCTAAGCAATCACTTCCCTCATGCTTAGTCTCCAAAAGAAAGGTGTAATATCTGCTTCCACAGGTGACTGTTATATCAAACACTGTGAATGTAAAGTACAGACATGCTATTCAATGAGTATTCCCTCTAAGCAGATACTTCATTAGGTGCTGAAGGGAAGAAGATGTATAAGGCATAGCCATTGTCTTCTAGCAGCTGACAGTATATTTGGAACAATAAAATACAAAGAATCAAAAGGTAATCAATTTAAGAAATGGTATTTTTTAAAATTTAAATCAGTACACATTTATTATCTCATTGTCACTATGGGTCAGAAGTCTGATTTTCACAACATTGCACTCACAATGTCACTTGGACTGTGTTCTCTTGTGGAGACTTTGGGAAAGAATCCAGTTTTAAGCTTACTCAGTGGTTTGATAATTTTTTCCTTGTGGCTATAGGGTTGAGGGCTTATCTATCAGAGGCCTAACAGAATGGAAACCACAGTTACAGGAAACTAACCAAACTGATCATTGGATCACAGCCTTGTCCAACCCAATGAAACTATAAGCCATCCCGTGTAGGGCCATTCAAGATGGTTGGGTCATGGTGGAGAGTTCTGACAAAACGTGGTCCCCCGGAGAAGGGAATGGCAAACCACTTTGAGAAGGCAAAAAGATATGACACTGAAAGATGAACTCCCCAGCTTGGTAGGTGCCCAATATGCTACTGGAGAAGAGTAGAGAAATAGCTCTAGAAAGAATGAAGAGGCTGAGCCAAAGTGAAAACAATGCCCAGTTGTGGATGTGACTGATGATGGCAGTAAATTTCCGATGCTGTAAGAACAAATTGCACAGGAACTTGGAATATTAGGTCTATGAATCAAGGCAAATTGGAGGTGGTCAAGCAGGAGAGGGCAAAAGTGAACATCAACATTTTAGGAATCCGTGAACTAAAATAGACTGGAATGGGAGAATTTAATTCAGATGACCATTATATCTACTACTGTGAGCAAGAATCCCTTAGAAGAAATGAAGTAGCCCTTAACAAAAGAGTCCAAAATTCGGTACTTGGGTACAGTCTCAAAAATGGCAGAATGATCTCTGTTTGTTTCCAAGACAAACCATTCAATATCACAGTAATCTGAGTCTATGCCCCAAGCACTAATGCTGAAGAAGCTGAAGTTGAATGGTTCTATGAAGACCAACAAGATCTTCTAGAACTAACACCAAGAAAAAGAGGTCTTTTTCATCATATAGGACTGAAATGCAAAAGTAGGAAGTCAAGAAATTACCTGGAGTAACAGGCTGGTTTGGCCTTGGAGTACAGAATGAAGCAGGGCAAAGGCTAAAAGAGTTTTTGCAAAGAGAACACACTGGTCATAGTAAACATCCTCTTCCAACAACACAAGAGATGACTCTACACATGGACATCATCAGATGCTCAATACCAAAATCAGATTGATTATACTCTTTGCACCCAAAGATGGATAAGCTCTACACAGTCAGCAAAAACAAGAGGAGGAGCAGACTGTGGCTCAGATCATGAACTCCTTATTGCCAAATTCAGACTTAAATTGAAGAAAGTAGGGAAAATCACTAGACCGTTCAGGTATGATCTATATCAAATCCCTTATACAGTGGAAGTGACAAATAGATTCAAGGGATTAGATCTGATAGATAGAGTGCCTAAAGAACTATAGACAGAGGTTCATAACATTTTACAGGAGGCTGTGATCAAAACCATCCCCAAGAGGAAGAAATGCAAAAAGGCAAAATGGTTGTCTGAGGAGGCTTTACAAATAGTTGAGAAATGAAGAGACCTGAAAGGCAAAGGAGAAAAGGAAAGACAGGTCCATCTGAATGCAGAGTCCAAAGAGCAGCAAGGAGAGATAAGATAGCCTCCCTAAGTGGTCAATGCAAAGAAATAGAGGAAAACAATAGAATGGGAAAGACTAGAGATCCCTTCAAGAAAACTGAAGATACCAAGGGAAGATTTCATGCAAAGATAGGAACAATAAAGGACAGAAATGGCAATGGACCTAACAGAAGCAGAAGATATTAAGAAGAGGTGGCAAGAGTACACAGAAGAACTATGCAAAAAAAGATCATGACCCAGATAACCACTATGGTGTGATCACTCACCCAGAGCCTGACACCCTGGAATGTGAAGTTAAGTGGGCCTTACGAAGCATCACTATGAACAAAGCTAATGGAGGTGATGGAATTCCAGTTGAGCTATTTCAAATCCTGAAAGATGATGCTGTGAAAGTGCTGCAGTCAATATGCCAGTAAATTTAGAAAATTCAGCAGTGGCCATAGGACTGGAAAAGGTCAGTTTTTATTCCAATCCCAAAGAAAGGCAATGCCAAAGAATGCTCAAACTACCATGCAATTGCACTCATCTCATATGCTACCAAAATAATGCTTAAAATTCTCCAAGCTAGGCTTCAATAGTTTGTGACTGGAAAACTTTCAGATGTTTATGCTTGATTTAGAAGAGGCAGAGGAACCAGAGATCAAATTGCTAATATCTGTCAGATCATAGAAAAAGCAAGAGAATTTCAGAAAAACATCTACTTCGGCTTCATAGACTATGCTAAAGCCTTAGACTGTGTGGATCACAACACACTTTGGAAAATTCTTAAAGAGATGAAAATATCAGATCACCTAATCTGCCTCCTGAGAAACTTGTATGCAGGTCAAGAAACAACAGTTAGAACTGGACATGGAACAACGGACTGGTTCTAAACTGGGTAAGGAGTATGTCAAGGTTTTATACCGTCACCTTACTTATTAACTTATATACAAAGTACATCATGAGAAATGCTGGACTAGATGAAGCACAAACTGGAATTAAGATTGCCTGGAGAAATATCAATAACCTCAGATAGTAGATAGCATCACCTTTATGGCAGAAAATGAAGAGTAACAAAAGATCCTCTTGGTGAAAGTGAAAGAGGAGAGTGAAAAAGTTGGCTTCAAACTCAACATTCAGAAAACTAAGATCATGGCATCTGGTCCCATCACTTCATGGCAAATACATGGGGAAACAATGGGAACAGTGACAGACTTTATTTTTGAGGGCTCCAAAATCACTGCAGATGGTGACTGCAGCCATGAAATTAAAAGACGCTTGTTCCTTGGAAGAAAAGCTATGACCAACCTAGGTAGCATATTAAAAAGCAGAGACATTACTTTGCCAACAAAGGTCCGCCTAGTCAAAGCTTTTTTTTTTTAGTAGTCATGTATGGATGTAAGAGTTGGACTATAAAGAAAGCTAAGTGTGTTGAAGAATTGATGCTTTTGAACTGTGGTGTTGGAGAAGATTCTTGAGAGTCCCTTGAACTGCAAGGAGATCCAACCAGTCAATCCTAAAGGAAATCAGTCCTGAATATTCATTGAAAGGACTGAAGCTGAAGCTGAAACTCCAATACTTTGTCCACCTGATGTGAAGAACTGACTCATTGGAAAAGATCCTGAAGCTGGGAAGGATTGAAGGCAGGAGGAAAAGGGGATGACAGGATGAGATGGTTGGATGTCATCACTGACTCGATGGACATGAGTTTGAATAAGCTCATAAGTTGGTGACGGACAGGGAAGCCTGGAGTGCTGCAGTCCAGGAAGTCGTAGAGTCCATGACTGAGCAACTGAACTGAACTGAACTGAACTAAATCTCATGTATTTTGCCTGTCACAAACCAGGAAATTTCCTTTCATTTTATGGGTCTTATCACCCTCACCCTATATGTAAATATAGGGTGATTTAACTTAATTCTCAAAATGACCATTAAGTGATACATTTCATTGATAAGAAGTGAACTGAAAAATATACCTTAACTATGAGGCTTAGAATTACTCTGTGTAATGAGTCAGAGATTCTGAATATGAATCAACCAATTTGTATTAATTGTACGCTGGGATTAAGAATCTGTATGGTATGGGCTGTATAAGCTGTCATTGTCGATCTAAGGCCAGCTGGCGTGTTAAGCCCAAGCAAGTGGAGACAGTGCAAGGAAGCAGATGTCAGTCAGGTTTCCTTAACTACCAGTGGTTTGCTTTTCAAGGGCTGATCTTCAGTACATGTTGACAAAAGTGCTCCTGGAGCAAAAGGTGGGGACTGAGTCATCCTAGGGGCTGGTCAGAGTCAAGGGAAGTAGGGTAACCAAGGTCAGAACAGGGATTCTTCACCTGCAAGTTCTCTTTGAGGAACAAAGGAAAGAAAGGAATTTCATTTCTTTCCTTTTCTATGAAGTTGCCCTATAATGAAACTAGTCATTTTGCACTCCTGACAGCCTAATACTAATAATGAATTGATTTTATGACATTTACACAACAATAGACCTCCTAAAATAATTAAGCTTGATTATAACCTTAGAAAGTGTTTAGTAACTAAGTTTGTGTATGTTTCCTATGCTCAGTTTTTGAAGATCAACCTGAAAAGATAGATCTAAGTCACACATCACTTCATGGATAAGTGGCATGCTTTGTGAGCCCTTGAAGTGTCACTGTGTCTACACAGTTCAAATTGCTTTAATCAATTGAATGAAAAGAATGTACAGTAAAATTTGAGGGGGTTGTATAAGCAGAGCTTTTTCATGTAATACAAAGCTTGATGGGTTATTTTTTCTTCTTTTTGAGACCTGCAGAAGAATAGCTCACAATCTGATGAATCACCTGATATCCATTAGTTCATGCATAGTAAAAAACAAAGAACCCAGGACACATGATTTGTGTACAAGAAGTGCTTCTTCAAAACCTACAGGTCTTTAAAGACAGTAAAATAGCTCGTGAAAGTATTTTTGTCTGAAGGCGTGAACAAAAAATATGACTTTTATAAAGGAGATGATTTTAATGTCTGAGGGCCGCATGAAACAAGGTGCCCTAGAATCCATTCACATTCAAAGGGAAGGTAATGTTATTTGGAAATTACAGTGTCTAAAATGAAGCAAATTTGTGGAAAACAAGCACTATTCGTTTCCTTGGAAGGCCTTGGGGAAAATATGCCTCCAAGTGATCGTGTGGAGCCAGTATTTCAGAGACAACATAAGAACCACATGTCCTATTGCTTGCATGTCCAGTGATGCTTAGCGTGGGTGTTCATTGAGCCTGACAACCAGATTGTCCTTAAAAGCAGCTGATCTCATTCCCTGTGGGCGCCGAGTGCCTTCTTCCTAAAGTTGTGGATGAGTCCAGAAGCTCTGGTGGGTCCCTGCCTGCAGGACCCCTAGAGCTCCCTCGGACCCACGCCACCTTCAGGCACCACAACAGCCTCTGCTATCAGCCTGCTCCAAGAATGCGGATGCAGCCGTTAGCCTGTGCTCTTAAGCCTCTTGTGGTTAACATGAATAGCATTCTTTCAATTGCTGCAGATATGAAATATTCTCCGTCTTCAAGTCAACAATTAAAAATTCAGGGTCATATTTTTGCAGGAGATGCTGGAAATGTTTGAGTTGGGGGGGGAAACATTTTAAACTTGAGTGGTATGTATATTTATTCTGTGTCTACGTGTTGCAAATGAAGTCGAGATTTTTCAGTTATTCAGGTTTTATTAGGAGAGGGAAAGTCAAGACAGATGGTAGGCTCACCAAATAAAATATTTTTTATTACATTACTGAATACTTAACAAATAGTTATTTTTGTGAGTGGAAAAACGGACTGAATGAACTTCTCTGCCCCTTAGTTCTCTCATCTGTAGAGTGGGGATAATAATATATGCACTGCAGATTTAACAAACCCCTCTGTCAGTTTTAATCTCTGTAAAATGGGGATAATAATGCCACCTGTGTAGCCCAGTACCACCTTATTTTTCCTTAGGAATTTAGAAACATAGCCAAAAGGAAGTCTGCTAACATTCTCTGCAGATTTGTTTGCTTTGAAGCCTTTTCTTTCATTTTTTTTCTTTTTAAGTTAAAAAAAAATTCCACAATCTCCACTTCCACCTTCTCTTACGTCCCTGGGCACTTCACTCACCCTCCCTTTTCTTAGGTTCTTAACAGTGTCACCCAGCCTCCGACTCCTTCCTATAATCTTCTCTTTCCCCTGAAATGACTCTCTTCCTCAGTCGAATGATCCACCTCGGCTCCTTTCAAGGTCAGTTCTAGCGTCCTTTGGAGCCCCCTCAGCTGCATGCATCTCCTCCACCCGCTGCTGACCTCAGGGATCTTGCCAGTATTCTGTACTACAGTTGTCACAGCTCTTGTCATGCTAAAACAATAACTACTGATTTACAAGCTTGACTCAACCATGCTTATAATACTGTATATATGCTGATTCTGTGGGTTCTGGCAGAGAGCCTAACATATAGGGCTTATTAAATGCCCATTGAAGTGATCAGTCAAATTAATAAAATAAGTCTAGTATTTTGCACATCATCTAATTACCTGCCTCTTCTGATTCCCTTTTTAATGATCGCTCCCCAAAGAACAAAGACAGAGGAGACATATCCATTTACCTAATACCTCTTTGTTCAGTAACGAGGTGAAACAGCTGCCCTGCAGGCACCTCGTTTGTGTACTTGGTGTACTGAGCTCCCTGCTGCTGTGGGTTTTTTTTTTTTTTTTTTCTGTTGTTGTAATATACATAAGTAGCAAGAATTATTTGCTAATATAGCCATTGCCAGCCATTTCATGTGTTGATTCATGTGTTAAGATAACAAACACTACATTTGTCCGAGAAGATAAACCTATTTCCTTTAAGGAGATGAATAGTGGTCCAAGTTAGTTTGGCCACCAAAATGTTCTTTTACGGGATACAGGATGAGGAGAATATTACCACATACCAGTAGCAAAGGTTTGACAAGTGGGTGCAGAACCCAAGAGGTTGTGACATGATATGTTCTGTTTTTCCTGGAAGAACTCCAGTTTATATGGCTTGTTGGAATATAATTATTTGTAGCACACTGTTTCTGTCTTGCTGTGTCCTAGGTTGGAAAGCAATGGTCACCAGATTGAGAGGGGAAAAATGATGGTGGCTCACACACAAAGGATCTACGTGCTGGTGCGTGTTCCTTGTGTTCCTTTCATCTTATTTCTTGTCCTCTGTCCTCCAAGGAAGAATAATCTCCCCTCTGGTCGCTGCACTAACCAGACCATTTTGCATCTCACTCTTAAATGGTCAACAATCACTTCTCCTAGTATTTCTTTTGTTAGACAACTTTGAATAAACCACATTAATTATTGCTTTAATTAAATTGTGCAAGTAAAACTCAAGGTAATTTGGCTGAAATGTAACAGTGGGAATTGTCTGTTCTTGCATTTGGTCATTTGGTTCAGACTTATAGCTGAAGTAGAAGCACATAGAATCTTCTCCATAGGTAATTCTTCTTCCTTGATCTCTTAAAATGGTAAGTACCAATAAATTCAGAGGGAAAAAAATGGGTGCAGAATCAGGATAGGCACAGAGGACAGCACAGGATAATTATTTCCAGATGGCCACTGTTGTCCAAATTACCAGCTAGGTGTTCCTGGTTTAAAGGAAGAGCTCATTGTGGTTGACCTTGAACATGGTTGGGGTTAAGATTGGGGAAAGGATAGCCATTGGTGGCCAGGAGTTCATCAGTGAAATCAAGCCATTTAGTGTCAGGGTATATGTATAAAACCTTCTGGGAAAATCAGAAAGTTCAGGATGCAGAGTTTCCCTGTTTCAAAGGGCAGTCATCAAAATTAAAATTCAGAGGTTTTTGTTAGGCAGTTGGGAAGTCTGGTAAATGAAGGGAGAAAACACAGTGGCAGAAGCAGTTTAGATGAGTTTTGAAGTGTCTCAAACACGTGAAGAAGCAGAATCAAAGTGTTCTAAGAAAGAAGAAATTTCTCCCCCTTTCTTTGTTCTGAGTTTAAGCCTGTATCTGAAGTTCTTTAAACCATCATGAATGCATGCGTGTGGTGTCTCTTCAGTCCTGTCCAACTCTTCACAGCCCTAAGGACTGTAGCCTGCCAGACTCTTCTCTTCATGGGATTCTCCAGGTAAGAATACTGGAATGGGTTGCCATGACCTTTTCCAGGGATCTTCCCAACCCAGGGATTGAACTTGTGTCTCCTGCATTATAAGTGGTTTCCTTACTGCTGAGCCACTGGGGAAGCCCCCAAACCAGCATGAATAACCTTTCCTTATTTTTAGTGGGACACATATCCAGCACTTTACTTACATCCTTGAATTTAGCTTCTTCTTCTTTTTTTTTTTCAAACATTTGAACACATTTACTTGCTATTGAACATATCAGGCTAAAGACCTACAGCCTCCAAATACCTGATGATTTCATTTGACTTGATCATATTATCAGTACCTTCCCCATTTCCACTCATATTTATGCAGTGTGCGTGTGTGTTAGTCAGTCATGTCTGACTCTGTGTGACCCCATGGACCATACACTACCAGGCTCCTCTATCCATGGAATTCTCCAGGCAAGAATACTGGAGTGGGTTGCCATTCCCATCTCCAGGGGATCTTCCTGACCCAGGGATTGAACCTGGGTCTCCTACATTGCAGGTAGATTCTTTACCAAATAGTAAGACCAAAATTCAGTGACATATTACATAATTGCACAATCAGCCAATACTGAACTTTTTCCTAGGCCAATGATAAAAACTTTTATGTAATAGCTCAAAATGTTTGTTTGATGGTGGATGAATGGAAGTCCATATTTAGCATAATAAAGGCTGGCTATCCATTCCCAGGTGGTGCGGTGGTAAGGAATCCACTGCCAATGCAGGAGACATGGATGAGATACCACCTCACATCAGTCAGAAGGTCATCATCAAAAAATCTGCAAACAATAAATGCAGGAAAGGATGTGGAGAAAAGGGAACCCTCCTACACTCTTGGTGGAAATGTAAATTGGTACAGCCACTATGGAGAAACAATATGGAAGCTCTTTGAAAAACTGAAAATAGAGCTATCTTATGATCCAGCAATCCCACTCCTGGGCATATGTCCAGAAAAAACAAACAAACAAACAAATAAACATGGTTTGAAAGGATACATGCATTCCAATGTTTACAATAGCCAAGATATGGAAGTAACTTAAGGTCCATTGACAGAGGATAAAGAAGATGTATCACGAATACGCAGTTGACTGCTGCTAAGTAACTTCAGTCGTGTCCGACTCTGTGCGACCCCATAGACGGCAGCCCACCAGGCTCTGCCATCCCTGGGATTCTCCAGGCGAGAACACTGGAGTGGGTTGCCGTTTCCTTCTCCAATGCATGAAAGTGAAAGTGAAGTCACTCAGTCGTGTTTGACTCTTAGCGACCCCATGGACTGCAGCCTACCAGGCTCCTCCGTCCATGGGATTTTCCCGGCAAGAGTACTGGAGTGGGGTGCCATTGCCTTCTCCGAGTTGACTACTACTCAGCCATTAAAAAGAATGAAATAAGGCCATTTGCAGCAACATGGATGGACCTGGAGATTATTATACTAAGTGAAATAAGACAGACAAAGAGAAATATCATATGGTACCTCTTATATGGAGAATTTTAAAAAAATGATACAAATGAACTTATTTACAAAACAGACTCCCAAACTTAGAGAATGAACCTATGGTTTCCTGGGGGGGAAGGGTGGGGAGGAGGGATATACTGGGAGTTTGAGACTGACATGTATACACTGCTATATTTTAAATAAAATGCCTTTACATGAAAAGTAAAGAAATAAATGAAATGAAATGAGGAAAATACTAGTAACATATTAATGAATTCCATTGAGTATTAAATGAGTTCATTGAAGGACTTTCCCAGTGCCAGTGGCTAAGAATTCGCCTTGCCAGGCAGGGTGCATAAGTTTGATCCTTGGTCGGGGAATTAAGATCTCACATGTCACATAGTGCAGCCAAAAAATGAAAATAAAAAAACTTAAATAAAAGGGATCATTAATGTAAAGTACTTATAATTATTATTGGCACAATAAATTTTATTATAATACTAAACTTTTTATTATATTACTTTTTTATATAATAAAATTATCGGTTATATCATTATAGGGATCTGCAATGATAGTTTCCCTTCAAAAGGGAAACATAACAAAACAAAGTGAGCAGTGTTTCACAGAATAATAAACCATCTTTGTGCTTTCTTTCGGCTTTCTCTTTTTCCACAGTGCCCAATTCAAATGTCCATCAGTTCAGTTCAGTTCAGTTCAGTCGCGCAGTCATGTCCGACTCTTTGTGACCCCATGAATCGCAGCACGCCAGGCCTCCCTGTCCATCACCAACTCCTGGAGTTCACTCAGACTCACGTCCATTGAGTCGGTCATGCCATCCAGCCATCTCATCCTCGGTCGTCCCCTTCTCCTCCTGCCCCCAATCCCTCCCAGCATCAGGGTCTTTTCCAATGAGTCAGCTCTTTGCATGAGGTGGCCAAAGTACTGGAGTTTCAGCTTCAGCATCATTCCTTCCAAAGAAATCCCAAATGTCCATATTCCTCAAATTTCTTAAGCCATCATCTCCCCTTTTCAAAACTTGGTCTAACTTACCAATCACCTGCTTCACAGAGAAGGTGAACGTGGCAGGATGGGTTCTCCACCAACTGCTGCCCACCGCATGGGGTTTCACTGGAACTGCTCGTTTCTTTCTCCCTTTAATTACAATGGAGAGGATGCCCCTTGTCCCATCTAAGATGGATATCTTTTTTGCATTCTCTGTTGCCTTCAGCTCTTCACTGTAGCATTAGAGCCCTTGATAGGTCTTTCTTCAGGTCTGCAGCAATACCCTGCATGAAAGGGACAAGCCTAGCGTGTGTGTGAGTGCTAAGTCTCTTCAGTCCTGTCTAACTCTTTGAGACCCTATGGACTGCAGCCTGCCAGGCTCCTCTGTCCGTGGGATTCTCCAGGCAAGAATATAGGAGTGGGTTGCTGTTCCCTCCTCCAGGGGATCTTCCTGACCCAGGGATTGCACCCTTCTCTCTTATGCTTCCTGCATTGGCATGCAGGTTCTTTACCATTAACGCCACCCAACAAGCCCAGGCTGCATGACTAAAAGATTAGCTGCTGTGTGCCTACTCTGTCATTCACTGTGCTCACCAGGGGCATATGGTTCACAAATGCCTGCTGACATGGATCTTATATTTTTTACTCACAAGATAAGCTCTTAGAAAAAAATTACCAGAAGAAAGTTAGATAATGGCAAGTTATTTAAACAAATACAGCAGAATAAGGGAATAGGAAATATATACTTTTATTTAAAGACGATCAGGACATCTGAGGGAAAGTTCCTGGGCAGAGATTTCAGCATGCCTTGAGGCAGAAGCGTGCCTGGTATTTCAAGGAATGACAAGTTAGGTAGCTAGTGGGACTTCTGTGCCCAGTGAGATGGGGAGAGGTGGGAACAGAAGAGGTAGACTAGATTATATGAGATATTGTAAAGTTGTATTGGGAGAGAGTTATGATATCTGCCAAGAAGATGGTGGTGAAAAGATTGGACCATCTAACAGCTGGTAGTGGATGGAGTGGGCAGTTTTCCAAATTGGGATATATTTTAAAGGTTGTTGTTTAATGGCTAAGTCATGTCTGGTTCTTTTATGATTCCATGGACTGTAGCCTGCCAGGCTCCTATGTCTATGGGATTTCCCAAACAAGAATACTGGAGTGGATTGCTATTCTGTTCTCCAGGGAATCTTCCTGACCCAGAGATTGAACCCACATCTCCTGTATGGGCAGGCAGATTCTTTGCCACTGAGCCACTAGAGAAGGTAGAACTGACAATCTGCCTGATGAATTAGGTGTCAAATGTAAGAGAAAAAGAGGAGTTAAGGAGACATATTGCCAGGAGGTCCACCAATCTAATCTGGAATCTTGCAAGGACAGAAATGTCTCCACCTCAAGGGGAGCTTGGTGACGATAGAGGTTGGTGATGATAGACACAGGGAGCTGGGAAGATTTTGGAGCCAATGAAAGTGAGACCAGGCTTCTTCCAAGCTCCTCCTGCTAAGCATTCTTTGCTAGACAGAGGGAACAGTCCTGCTGTGAAGATACAGCTATAGAGTAGCTTAAAGATAAGACATATTTTTAGGACCTCCATCCATAAAAGTAATTTTTCAAATTGTTTCAAAGCACAGGTCAAGAATACGGTTGCAGGCATTAAATGAGAGACTATCCCATGGAAAAGAAGAGAAATATGCTTCTAAAAGATAGAATTGCTTGGATTCATATAGCTATGACCTGACAAGGGAGTTGGCTTTAGTCCTAGCCTGGAATTGATCACAAGCACATAAACCCAAAGCAAATAGACCAGCAGCCTACTAAATTTTTAACTGAGCTGTACTGCCAAAAAAACCCTTTGACTGGCCAAAAGAGCCTGTATTTCTCAAACCGTAAGATAATCCCAAGGGTCCAGGAATCACATCAACAGGAAGAGGGCTGCTCAAGTGGCCAGGCCCCAGAACTTGCATCCTTTCCAAAGTCTATCTCCCAGGAAGACAATGGACAAGGGAAATCCATTCATAGGTTAGAACCAGGGGTGTTCTGATTAGTCAACCAAGGAATGCCTTCCATTGCCAGGGCAGGTTGTCCTTGTTATTTGTGGCCAGCACATTATGATATATGCCATGTACTGGAGACTTCTGCATGTTTCACACTGCCCTCTTTTCCAAATGGAAGTTTTATTTCATTTATGCAGCTCGCTACTAACGTTTGCTAATGGGAGTGCCAGGATCTATTACATATTATCTTGGCCTGTGTTTTTCAGAAAGTTGAACCTGAAACAAAGGCACATGTGCTATTGCTTTATTAAGATGTGCAGACCTTGAGGCTTAAGAACAAAGGAGTTAGTCAGGTAAGATTGTGCTGCTGTAGTTTAGTCACTGTCATGTCTGACTCTTTTGTGATTCCATGGATGGAAGCCCACCAGACTCCTTTGTCCATGGAATTTCCCAGGCAAGAACACTGGAATGGGTTGCCATTTTCTTCTCCAGGAGATCTTCCCGACCCAGAGATAGCAACTATGCCTTGTGCACTGCAGGCAGGTTCTGTACCTCTGAGCCAGCCACCAGGTAAGCCCAAAGAAGAAAGAATTCCCTGGCTGGGAATTGAACCCAGACTGCTGCAGTGAGAACACTGAATCCTAACCACTAGACCACCAAGGATACATCAATTGTTTTGAATGGGCTGCAACTAAGTGCTCGTAGTATTTAATGACACAGAGTTGTCCTCAGGGAAGCCATATAAAGCATACCTTATAGGTGTGCCTAGGAGAGGTGCTGTGATGGAGAGTGAGAAAACAGTTTTTCATTAGTTTACCTTCGGAGTGCCAACAATTTTGCATTCTGAGTTGTGTATGCATGGGCAACATGGGCTCTCACCCCTCAGTATCAGCAAGGAAGCCATGGGGCAGGGGAGGTGGTGCTGGTTGCACCTGCATGATGCTGATAGAATCCCACTTACTGTGTGATGTGATTATAGAAGGACAAAAGGCAAGTGAAGCTGAGCGTATCTGAAGCACTATAAAGAAGGGTGGGAAACATTTTAGGACTAGTTTTCGGGATTGAGAGTAACATATTTGCATCTGATGAAGGGGGCCATTGATTATCCAGTAATCCTGGACTCAGAGTCATGCTCACTAGCTAGGTGAGAACTTACTCGTCTGTCTTTTTGGTGGGACTTCATGTAGTGCACATAATTGAGAATTTTTGAAAGCACGTGTACAGAAGCTGGTTTAAACGGATGCTGTATAGTTAACAGGTAGACAGAAGTGGTCTCCCCAGCAACTGTTACACTGGCCCCCATGATTTTGTAGCACCCATATGATTCTGTGGGTTTGACCTTAGACCTCTTCCAGTGGTGAACTCCAGTTGGGGTGAGCTCCCTGACATTGTCTCACACCTTATGGGCTACAGTGATTCTCTCTGGAATGTTAAGTTATCCACGTCCGAGTCAATCCAACTCACCAACAAATGTGTAAGACTTTTGCTTCATGGAGAATTGCTCTGGACTGTATGGTTTGCAAATGTGAAGCCTGGAACCACTGTAGCCATTTTGTTAATCTTGAAGGAAAGCAGTCTGAGGGTGAGGCCAGCTCATGGAAAAGCACAACAATGAGAATACAACAGAAGAACATGGTTGATGCCCTAAACCAGCTGCCTGAAAACTACCCTGCAGTTTATACAATGTGGTAAGTTCTCTTTACTGTTCAGACTACTTTGATGTGTTTTTTCCCCCTTGTACCTTAAAACACTCTGCTGCTGCTGCTGCTGCTAAGTTGCTTCAGTCGTGTCCGACTCTGTGCGACCCCATAGATGGCAGCCCACCAGGCTCCCCCGTCCCTGGGATTCTCCAGCAAGAACACTGGAGTGGGTTGCCATTTCCTTCTCCAATGCATGAAAGTGAAAAGTGAAAGTGAAGTTGCTTAGTCGTGTCCAACTCTTAGTGACCCCATGGACTGCAGCCCACCAGGCTCCTCCGTCCATGGGAGTTTCCAGGCAAGAGCACTGGAGTGGGGTGCCATTGCACCGTCGTTGATATACTAATTGGTGGAGTAAAGCTGAGGATAATTTTGCCTGAGTTGTAAACTACTAAATGATGCGTTTATAGAGTCATGACAGTAACTCAGGAGATTATGACCGTGTGGTGGAAGACATCTGCCAACCACCAAGGTCAGTTAGGGTGACTAGGTTATAGATTCCTGATATAGTTGCAAGGAGGCAAACTAGAACCTGGTCTTAACTAGCTGAGTTAAAAATGAGTCAACAAAATTTCACATATACAGAGAAAGAATATGTTATCAGAGGGATATGAGCAGCATGGGACCTATAACTGGTATTTCTTAAGGAAAAAGGATTTTCAGTGGTTATCCAATACTATTCATGCATCTGAATAGAGTCATAAGCACTCTCACTTCCCAAATGATATATTAGAATTTCCAAATAGTCATCAAGCCTGTCTATCTTTCTTTCTTTGGAATCTATGCTTTCCAAACAATTTTTAGAAAAATAGAACTAGTATAAACTCACTAGAAAGAAATATCTTCCAGTGTAATTTCTTCTTTTGGAAGAGCAGCTATAAAATTAATGTTAAAATGTAAGCATATCAAAATAAAGTCAGTTATTAGTTTTTCGAGTGACTAGTTTCAAAATACTAATTACTTACAGTGCATTAGAAGAATAGTAACATTTTGTCCTCAACCAACAAGCTAGTACTTCTAGACATTGTATCCTTGTGAAATATAAACTTCATAAATTTAATAATGATTTAGTAAATAGGACTCACATTGTTACGACTCTAACTTGGCAATAAGTATAGTCATCACTACCATCATCATCACCACCATTTTAATGCTGGGAGATGGATTATGGCGGTTCTGTGATATGTGCCTCATGCATTTATACATCCTATCACAATATACCGCATATATTGTGTTCGATAAGGGCTTCCCTGGTGGCTCAGGTAAAGAATCTGCCTGCAGTGCAGGAGGCCTAGGTTTGATTCCTAGGTTAGGAAGATCCCCTGGAGAAGGGAATGGCAATTCACTCCAGCACTCTTGCCTGGGAAATCTAATGGACAAAGGAGCCTGGTGGGCTACAGTTCCTGGGGTTGCGAAGAGTCAAACATGACTGAGGGACTAAACCACTACCACCACCATTGGGTCTAATAAGTATTTGGAAATTATTTGGATGGATGAGTTAATGGATGAATGATAAAAATGAAAGCATGGATAAACCAGGATCAAACCAAAGCAAAACTGAATCTTACTATATAGAAATATAAAATTATAAAATGACTTTATATGTATCATCAGGTTTAATCTGCACAACATGTAAGGTCACTATTACCCACATTTTATAGATGACAATGAGGTTTGATGAGACTGACACAAGGATGCAAGATGGTAATTAAGTGGACCCTAGAGTAAAACTAGTTGCACTGAATCCTAGCCTTACTTATACTTACTAAATGGACCAATGCCACAGCTCTCTCGTCTGTAAATGGGTAGAAATAATGAAATCTACTTCATAATTCTGTTTGAAAGGTAAATGAGAAAATTCATGTAAATGCTGAAGATGATGTCAAGGATGTAATAAACATTAAATTTAGCAATCATTCTTTTGTGGCTGAGTGCCTTGTATTACGGTCTTCCCAGCGGTGCTAGTGGTCAAGAGCCCACCTAAAGCAGGAGAGGTAAGAGACGCAGGTTCAATCCCTGGGTTGGGAAGATCCCAAGAGGAGGGCATGGCAATCCACTCTAATACTCTTGCCTGAGAATCCCATGGACAGAGGAGCCTGGTAACCTGCAGCCCATGGTCGCAAAGAGTTGAATATGACTGAAGTTACTTAGCATGCACGCCTTGTATTATGTTGCAAGTCATTGTTTTAATCAAAGCTTCAGTAAAGAGCTATATTTTGAAACTAAAATGATATCTCATGGAAATAAAGCATTGCTGACTCTGGACATGCAATAAAAAGCCATCAGGAGTCTTTTGTGTCTTGCTCTCACTGTGGCCACATACTCTCTAACTTTGGGTTCTCTTGGTATGTCTATTCCATTGCTTCTCTCTGCAAAAGGAATCTCTCTTCAAGTCATCAGTAGAAAATAGCAAAGTGGTGGTCTCAGCCTTACTTTTCTGTATCCTTTCACTTTAAGCACCTACCGATCCCTACCCAGAATTTCTGTTTCTCTAGGCTGAATTTTTCAGTGTGAGAATCCCACTGACTTTTACCACTTAGACTAATTTTCTCTCCAATTAGGCTAATCAGATGATCACAAAGTCCCAATATGAACACAAAGACCTGCTCCTGGGGTCATTTTCTTCCCCCCTTAGGGAGGGCAATAGCAGAAAGCTGGGAAATTCTCCCAAAGCTTGACTTTAGTGAATGATAGATTGGGTGCTGAAAACCAAATTGACTTCCTCGTCACCATTCTGACGCAAAATAAATCCTGTGTCATTTGACTCCATTCTGACTTTATATACTCCTGTCTAACCTTCTGGAATGCATTAAAAAAAATTGAAATATAGCTGATTCACAATGTTGTATTAGTTTTAAGTGTACAGCAGAGTGATTCTAATATATAAATATATGTATTCTTTTTCAGAATCTTTTCCCTTACAGGTTATTACAGAATATTGAGTATAGTTCCCTGTCCTACACAGTAGGTTCTTATTTGTTATCTATTTTATATAGAGTAATGTGTGTATGTTAATCCCAAACTCCTAGTTTATCCCTCCATTTCCCTCCTTTGGTTATCATAGGTTTGTTTTCTATGTCTGTGGGTCTATTTCTTTTTATAAATAAGTTAATTCATATCTTTTTTAAAAAATTTCACATATAAATGATATCATATGAAATTTGTCTTTCTCACTTACTTTAGATAATCTCTAGATAATCACGTCCATGTTGCTGCAAATGGTATTATTTCATTTGTTTTTTATGGCTGAGTAGTATTCCGTTTGGAGAAGGCAATGGCACCCCACTCCAGTACTCTTGCCTGGAAAATCCCATGGATGGAGGAGCCTGAGAGGCTGCAGTCCATGGGGTCGCTAGGAGTCAGACATGACTGAGCAACTTCACTTTCACTTTTCACTTTCATGCATTGGAGAAGGAAATGGCAACCCACTCCAGTGTTCTTGCCTGGAGAATCCCAGGGACCGGGGAGCCTGGTGGGCTGCCGTCTATGGGGTCGCACAGAGTGGGACACGACTGAAGCGACTTGGCAGCAGCAGCAGCAGCAGCAGCAGTATTCCATTGTGTATGTGCGTGTGTATACATTGTTGTTGCTGTTCAGTTGCTAAGCTGGGTCTGACTCTTTTCAGCCTCATAGACTGCAGCAGGTCCAGGCTTCCCTGTCCTTCACTGTCTCCCGAAGTTTGCTCAGACTCATGTCTGTTGAGTCAGTGATGCCATTCAATTCAATATATACCACCTCTTTTGTATCCGGTTTTCTGCTGATGGACATTTAGTTTGTTTCCATGTGTTGGCTGTTGTAAACAGTACTGCTGTGAGCATCGGGGTGTGTATATCTTTTTGAAGTCCAGTTTACTCCAGCTATGTACCCAGTGATTGGATTGGTGGATCATAAGACAACTCTATTTTTAGCTTTTGGAGCTCCTGTTTTTGGTGAACTGGACACAGTGAAAGATCACCCGTTTTCCTTCAGTGGTTCAGAGAGAGTCCTGTGCTTCTGTCAGCTCAGATCTTACTACCTACATCGTTCAGCTTCTGAGTTGGTGCTGAATCCAGGCAACATCTTGAAGAGCTGGCTTCTGCCCTTCCTGGACTCATCTCCAGGCGAGCACCACCACCTCCTTGTCCCACTGTTTCTATTGTTATCCTGACACCCCTTGAAAAAGTAGTAAGGCTGGTCTATCGTTATTCATGAACATGTAGTAGCAATGTGGTTTTCTCCACCTAGGAAAAATTTTTTTTTTCATTTTCATAGATCCCTACATTATTAATATGCTTACATTGAGGAACATGAAGTCAAGACTTTGACCTGTTATTATTATCATTCTAAAGGCATCTTTTGTCAAAACTTCAGTAAAAAATAAGTTTGATACCCAGCTGCTGCTGCTGCTAAGTCACTTCAGTCGTGTCCGACTCTGTGTGACCCCATACATGGCAGCCCACTAGGCTCCCCTGTCCCTGGGACTCTCCAGGCAAGAACACTGGAGTGGGTTGCCATTTCCTTCTCCAATGCATGAAAGTGAAAAGAGAAAGTGAAATCGCTCAGTCGTGTCTGACCCTCAGCGACCCCATGGACTGCATGCAGCCTACCAGGCTCCTCCGTCCATAGGATTTTCCAGGCTAGAGTACTGGAGTGGGGTGCCATTGCCTAGAGTGCATATTTTAATTTCATTGGAAACAGTATCTGGTAGACTCTTTAACCATGTGGCTTCTCAAGTGGTACTAGTGGTAAAGAACCTACTTGCCAATACAGGAGACATAAGAGATGAAGGTTTGATCCCTGGGAGTTGGGAAGATTCCCCTGGAGAAGGGCGTGGCAACCCATTCCAGTGTTCTTGCCTGGAGAATCCCATGGACAGAGGAGCTTGGTGGGCTACAGTCCATGGGGTCGAAAAGAGCAGGACATGACTGAAGCGACTTAGCAGGCAGGCACATGAAAACTTAAGCTGCGGGATTTTATTTGGGTCCTAGAGACTTATCCTTATACAGGAACCAGCAGCATTATTTTGAACTATTCTGATGGATTAATCTTCAATTCAAATGACTACATGCCTGTGAATATTACTGATTTGATGATTTTTTTTTTTTCTGAGTTGGCCAATTGTTCCAACAAACTGTTAGAAATGTGTTAGTCTTTTAGTGTGTGTGAAGAAAAACAATGTGAAATCTTTCCGCACCTAGTCTACTGGAGGAGTGAATCATTGCCTTAATCATAAACACCAGGATGTTCATTGAGACAGTAAGGAAATGAAAAAGCTTAAGGGGAAAAAATGAGGAAAAAAACAAACTCTTTAAAAATTGTTTACTTTATCAAATGAGAAGTGGCAAAATAATCAACTCATATTTTAAAAGGAAAATATACCCCAGTCATTCTAATCTAAACCTTCAAGCTTAGAAAACTAGGCAAAATGAGTGTGCATCAATAGGTCCAGTGTTTGAGATAGTTAAATACATGAGATAATTAATTAGAAAGGAAAAGGGACAAATAGGATGCCCAGCTTTGGGCTCCAGTTTTTACATCCCATTTATGTCTCTTCTGATTTTGATTCTTACGTACCCTTCAATCATAGCTTATCTCAGACATGGACTTTAGTAAAATGAAATACTTGGAGTTGCTTACATGTATTATCTCTTTCTGCTGTTTTCAGGCTCTTGGTGCAGTCACTATATTTGTTGTGTTATTAAATCTGATGGACTTTTTTTTTTTATTCCTCTCATTACTTGATCTCTCAACAGTATTGGACACGGTTGTTGACATGGTTGTACATGCCTTCCTTCTTGAAACATTCCTCTCCCCTGGCTTCTGTGACTCACTGCTCTCTCATATTCCCTCCTACTCTGGCTGCTCTTTCTTGGCATCCTACCTAAAACGACCAGCTTCGATCAGATCCTTAAACGTTGGAGCCAAAATCTGAGTCTTCTTTTCTTCTCACTCTACTGTACTCCCCTAGATGAATCAGTGACTCTGATTATCATGAATTCTCTCAAATTTACAGTTTTCCCCCAACCAAGCCCTAATGCCTCTGTCGGGTTGCATAGCAAATCCTGTAGACTGTGTGGCTTAAACAATAGACATTTATCCCTCATGGTTTTGGAGGCTTGAAAGTCAAGATCAAGGTGCCCACAGATCTGGTGTCTGATGGTCTACTTCCTGGCTTCCACTATTCCTTATACAGTGGGAGAGAGAGAGAGGAAGCAAGTGCTCTTGTATCTCCCTGAAAGATCAATAATACTATTATAAGGCTCCAAACTCATGACCTAATTGCTTCCAAAAGGCCCTACTCCAAATACCATCATAGTGGGGATTAGGTTTCAACATAAGAATTTGGGGAGGAGGCACACACAAACGTTCTGTACATCACCTAGTATATCCAGTTGCCTTCTTAAAATCTGCACTGAGATATTCATCAGGCACTATTGTTATTGCTATTGTTGCACTAATATTTTACTGTTTTACACAAGAGCTTTTTGTTTTATTTTCTAGTAGCTATATTTCTTGAACTGAAGTATAGTTGATTTACAACATTGTGTTAATTTCTACTGTACAGCAAACTTTCCATTTCATACACACACACACACATACATGCTTCATCATATTCTTTTCCAGTATGGCTTATCATAAGACATGGAACATAGTTCCCTGTGCTATACAGTAGGACTTTGTTTATCCATTCTCTATATAATAGTAGTTTGCATCTGCTAACCCCAAGCTCCCAATCCATCCCTCCCCTAATCAACCTCCCTCTTGGCAACCACAAGTCTGTTCTCTATGTCTGTTAATCTATTTTTGTTTCATAGATAAGTTTATTTGAGTTATATAGGTGATATCACATGGTATTTGTCTCTTTCTTTCTGACTTACTTCACTCAGTATGGTAATCTCTAGGTCTACCTGTGTTGCTGCAATGTCACTATTTCATTCTTATACTCTATTCTGAGTAGTAGTCTATTTTATATATGTACCATATCTTCTTTATTCTTCATTTTAATACACCTTTCTGAACCCAACTCCCTAGTTGGAATTCAGGGAAGACCAGGGCTTAAATGAGTTTCACATCTCCTTTACTTTTATCAACCCCCTCATGTTCATACCTAATTAGCTTCTGCGTATAGCAGATTGGCAGATGCTGGGGGACAGAATAATTTCAGAGTCAGCCAAGTTCATAGCAATCTTGAAGAAGTGATTTGTACTTTATCTCCTTTAGTCTGGATAAGTTCTGGGGGCTTTCATCAAAGAACCTTGCAGTGAGCATCAAAAGGTGATGGGTATGAATCATGGTGAGAATTCATTCAGATGCAGAGATCTTGGGAGGAAAGACAGCAATGGCATACAGGAGTATAAGCTTATACCTCTCTGTTTCCCTGAAGAACCAAGGAGGACCTGAAAGGATGGTGAAGTCCTTGAGATCTGTGAGGTTTGGGAGCAGGTGCTCTTCATTTGAGAGGAATGGAAAGCAGCAGGCTTTTACCAGCCAGCAAGAGGTGATGACCAGCTGGTTGTACTGACACCTGCCCACAGGAGAGATGCTCACCCTCACCTCTGGCTCTAACCCCAGCAGGCCAACAAAGATCCTGCCTCTGAGGGAATCCAGCGATTAGAGAGAGGGGAAAACATCAACATGAAGAACATGACTCACATAGAAATGCTGTGAAAAATGAAACATGAGCCATTTGCAGTGAAAATTCAAGATTTTCAGGAACTAAGAAAAATAGGATTTTTCGAACTCACACAATATAGCCTTTGACACTGAAGATGATTACTGCTGCTGCTACTGCTGTTTAGTTGCTAAGTCATGTCTGACTCGTCACAACCCCATGGACTGTAGCCCACAAGACTCCTCTGTCCATGAGATTTCCCAGGCAAAACTATTAGAGTGGGTTGCCATTTCCTTCTCCAGGGGATCTTCCCAACCCAGGGATTCAACCTGCGTCTCCTGCTTGGCAGGCGGATTCTTTACTGCTGAGCCACCTGGAAAGCCTGAGGATGAGTACTACCAGACAATCTTAAATTAGTCGCCTGAAAAATATTGAGGGAATATTGAGGAAAAGTTAAAAGAATTTGAGGCTAGATCCGGAGACCTAAGTACATGCATTAAAAGAATATCAGAAGCAGAAAGGGAAAGAACTTTAAAATCATATTAAATAATTTGACATGTTGAGCTACCTTTATATGTCCCTCTATATTTTAAGCTAGTGTTATATTAAGATTAATGGATATACAAATAGAAAACCATATTTGAGAGAAAGCGAGGAGGCCAAAGGGGCTTCCCAGGTGGCACTAGTGGTCAAGAATTTGCCTGCCAATGCAGGAGAAATAAGAGATGTAGGTTCAATACCTGGGTCAGGAAGATCCCCTGGAGGAGGGCATGGCAATCCATGCCAGTGTGCTTGCCTGGAGAATCTCATGGACAGAGGAGCCTGGTGGGTTACAGTCCATGGGGTCCCAAAGAGTGGAGTGAAATAGCATGCATGTACATGTGAGGAGACCAAAATAGCTGGAGGACAGTGAGGGGCACAGTGTGAAAGAGGAGATTGCAGAGGCAGAGTGATTTGGGATCACCTAAGAACTCGTGAGTTATTCCACAGACTTCCACTCAGAGCGATGGGGCAGCCACGGGAGGGTTTTAAGAAGGGGTTGATGTAGTCTAATTTATGTTTTAACAGGCTCCCTCTGGCTCATGGACTGAGAATAAATTGTAGGAAGGCAAGGGCAGAAGCAAGGAAACGAGTTAGGAGGCTATTGAAATAATTCAGGAAAGAGACAAAAGGCTACTGTCATCATTCAAGCTTGAACAACGATTTGGAGTTGGCAAAAATCTGGTCACATGCTGAAGAGAGAACTGGAAAGCTAATCTGATTGATTGGGTGTGCAATGGGAGCTAGAGGTAATCATTCAAAGGACTCCAAGTTCTTTCCCCCAAAAGAAAAACTGTTGGAAGAACAAGTTGGTGGGGAAATCAGGGGCTAATTTACATATTATTCATTTTTAGGTGTCTAATAGACTCTCCTGGTGCTGCCAGAACATTGATCCTGGGTTATCACCAACCCAGAATCTGCCAAAAAGTCTCTCCTATCTTCCTTTTAAGTCTTCTCACTACCTACCCCTCTAGCTCAGGTAGCTCCCTCTATTGGAGGAAGGTGGGGAAGAGAAAAACCTGTTTTGCTCTAATACATTCTGTCTCTCCTCACAGAATTTCCACTTACCTCGCCACAAATCATCCAAGATCTCCTAGCATTTAAACCTTTGGGGAGAAAATCCACAAAGACTTTTAGGTACTTTGGCTAGTGCCTCACAACTTACTTCTCTGGAGGAAATGAAGAATATCACTCAAAATGTTCTCTAGACCCATTAATATTACTTAGCATGCATTAAGGGCATATTCTATTCCAGACCTGTGCATTATTTTATTTAATTATCTCTATAAATCCTTGATTGAATTTTGCTAGTGGCACTTGCTACTCTGTGAGTTTTGGAAATCTTCCTGTTATTTAAGTCTCATTTTCCTGGATGATTAACTAGATGGAATATTTATCTTCTTAGCACTGGCATTAGAATGATATGTGAACTGAGTCTAAAACACCTAGCAGCTCCTCTAGTTTATTAATTCTCTAGCTTATTTCTGGCAAAGGATATGTTTCTTAAATGAAGTATTGTGTGTGTGTGTGTGTGTGTGTGTGTGTGTGTTTGTGTGTGTGTGTATGAGTGTGTTAGTTGCTCAGTCGTGTCTGACTCTTTGTGACCCCATGGACTACAGCCTTCCAGGCTCCTCTGCCCATGGAATTTTCCAGGCGAGAATACTGGAGTGGGTAGCCATTTCCTTCTCCAGGGGTTCTTCCTGACCCAGGGATTAACCTGGGTCTCCTGCAGGTCTTTTTCTGGCAGGGAAGCCCAAAGTGTTATATAGATACAGATAGCACTTTTAATTAGGAGAGAGGTAATTGTAGAGATGAATTCTCAACATCCTTATTATTTCAGGATAGTTTGAGAAACAAAAAGAATAGACATTAGGATAGGTCATGTGATAAGTGACAGTTTAATGCAACAGACCAGAGAAGGTGGCAGTCAGGCTCAGATAAAAACAGGTAGGACTGAGGTACTTGAATAGATTATGGAGGAGTTTTGGATATTGGACATTGAATAAACCAAGATGTGGGTAGAGAATTGTGGATGATTTCTTGGGGAAAAATGGATAGATAATTTGACTCAAGTAGTGTTTTCAAAGAAAGGAACAGTGGCACATGAGGTTTAGAAATGTAATGGGAACCAGATAATTGTTGTCATCTAATTCTGGGTGAAAGGTTTGGAACTTTCCTTAGAGGGAAATAGTGTAGTTACCAAAAGCTCTTGAATCAAAGATTTACTTATAGAACACATAGGATAAAGTAACTGTCATACTCAAAACTTTGCATTAATTATGCAAAGAGATATCATGGAAGTTTATTTTGGCTATGATGATTCAGTTTGCTTGGTTGGAGTTAGGAATAGAAACAGGGATCCCTGTCAGGAAACATATAAGAGGTGAGGTTAGAGATGATTAGGGCTGAGCTAGGATGCTGACGGGAGAAGGCAATGGCACCTCACTCCAGTACTCTTGCCTGGAAAATGACATGGAGGAGCCTGATAGGCTGCAGTCCCTTGGGTTGCTAAGAGTCGGACACGACTGAGCGACTTCACTTTCACTTTTCACTTTCATGCATTGGAGAAGGAAATGGCAACCTGCTCCAGTGCTCTTGCCTGGAGAATCCCAGGGACAGGGGAGCCTGGTGGGCTGCCGTCTATGGGGTCGCACAGAGTCGGACATGACTGAAGTGACTTAGCTTAGCAGCAGGATCCTGACAGTGACCAATAAAAAGGGAAGAGGAGGGACTTCCCTGGTGGTCCAGTGGTTAAGAATCCACCTTTCAATGCAAGGGACTCAGGTTCAACCCGTGCTCAGAGAACTGAGATCCCACATGCCAAGGAGTATGTGGCATGTGGCTCTCTCAAGCCACAACTAGAGAGCTCCAAGCACTGCAATGAAGATCCTGCATGACACAGCTAAGATCCCATGCAGTCAAATTAATTAAGTAATTCTACAAGGGAAGAGTAGCTTAGAAGCACCGAAGAGCAAGAAGTGCCGGCACCTGTAGAATGAATGGACGTAGAGGGAGAGAAGGGGGACAAGGAGTGGGGAGTTTATTTCAAGATGCTTGGTTTGAGTGATTTGAGAATCATGATGCCATGGACAGAAAAAGGGAAGTTGGAAGGAAATGGCTTGGAGAGGGAGATAATGAACCTTTATGAAGTAGTAGGTGTCTGTTGTAGGTGATAATTCAGAATGGAACCACAGAGTTCTCTTTCTATCTCTTCTCTGAGTCTTTTCAATCAGATAAGAAAGAATGACTTATAAATTATTGAGAAAAACAACTTATATATTGTTTGTCTTGCTTGAAAGTTAAAATCAGGATTTCTATTATTACCTAAATGTATTATTTTAAAACAATATATTTATTTTCAAAGCACATTTCATCACCTTCTAAATTTCAGCTAATACTAATTCCAGATGATTTGGTAAGGTCTAAGAAATGCCACTGCAATATTGATTATCCCCCCCACCCATTGTCATCTCCATGTATCAGATCTGACCAGTGAGTATACATTGGGTTTTACACGCATACATTTAATGAAACGATAAAAATCCCTGGAAGGGGATCCTGAGGATCACGTGGGATTTGGAGGGAACCTTAATGACTATCAAGTATTGGTCCGTACCAGTGGCTTTGTGTTTTGGTTTTGTAAGTTCATGTTTTTTGTTTTGAATCTAGATGGGTTTCAGTGATAGAATTCCCTTCAAAGCATATCACATTCTATGATTATAGCTTATCCTTCTGTGAGGTTTCCTCTCCTTATTCATGGCCCCTGTCTGGTTCTACTCTACCAAACTACAGGGTTTTTATTAGCTCCAAATCTCCCAACTGTGATTTCCCCCTCTACACATGTGTGGTGACAGGTATTACTGCTCCAAAAGAGAAATAGTCTTGTCAGAGATGCGTCTTTCAAAGGGAGAGAGGAAAAGTAAGACAAAGGGAGTAAAAATCTTTACCCCTTTCACAGGCATTTTAACAGTTCTTTTAACAGTCTTTTCTTGATGTATGCATAGCATTCAGGAAAGTCATGGCAAACCTAGACAGCATAGTCGAAAGCAAGAGACATCACCTTCCTGACAGTTCTGTATAGTCAAAGCTATGGTTTTTCCAGTAGTCAAGAACAGATGTGAGAGTTGGACCATAAAGAATGCTGAGCATGGAAGAATTGATGTTTTGAATTGTGGTGCTGGAGATGATGCTTGAGAGTCCCTTTGACAGCCTGGGGATCAAACCAATCAATCCTAAAGGAAATCAACCCTGAATACTCATTGAAAGGACTGATGCTGAAGCTGAAGTGCCAATCAGCCACCTGATGTGGAGGAGCTGACTCACTGGAAAAAACCCTCATGCTGGGAAACATGGGCAGGAAGAGAAGGGGGCAACAGAGGATGAGATGGTTGAATAGCATCACCAACCCAATGAACATGAATTTGAGCAAACTCCTGGAGATAGTGAAGGACAGGGAAGCCTGGCATGCCACAGACCACGGGGTCACAAAGAGTCAGACATGACTTAGTGACTGAACAATAACAACAACATTTTGAGAAGGAAGAAAATATTTCTTGTTTGTGAAAAAACCACAAACAGCAAAATATATTTGCACCCTGTTATCTTGCCTCTTTAGTGTCTCTAAGAGGTCAGGGTGTAAGTAACTCAATTACATTAGCGTGGGGAATGCATTGACTTTAAGTGGCAACAGGTGGAAACATGCTATAGAACTGAACTGGGTATGACCATGCCCCTTAAATTTCTAATAAAAATTCCATAGGTACATTTGATCTCTTTAAATGTGGTGGATTTTTTGCATGTCTCTGAGACAGCCTGAGAGAAGAGATAAATCATGTATTTTATGATTTTTTAAAAAAAAGATAAAACTTAGTCTTAATTTGATTTAGAATGAGGGATAGGATGGGGAAAATACTGTTTTTCAGCTTCATGGTCATATGATTTAGAAATGCCACGCCATGTGGATCTAAAAGCTTTACCAAAATGATTATTTCACTTTTTTCACGTTGGTTAACTTGGGCTGAATGGCTTTTTTGTTGGTTTCTGCCTCCCCTCTTTTCCCTGGGACTCTAGGGCCAAATGTAAAAAGAAAACTAAGTTCCGAATTAGGATATAAAAGGGAAAAAATGCAGATAGGTTTCTGGCACTCGCTGCCTTGGAAATTCAAGCCAGGGAGTGCTTTGCATTTGTTCGGAATATTTGGAAGTGGACCTAAATTTCAGAGATGCCTACCGCTGGGAACCAAAGCACCAGGCGAAGGAATCTGCCAGTACTTGGGAACAACTCTGCCTGGAGCCAGCAATGTTTTTCCTGTGGAATGGTGAGGGCTGCTCAGAGTTGCCCACCCACATCGCCAACTCCCACGCACAGCACTGCAAACTTATTTCTGAGACCCGAACAAAATCAAAACCGGGCAGGGCCCTTTTCTTTGGCAGAGTTGAAAACACATGAGGAGGTGCTTTCTGGTTTTTGGAAGCAGCGAGGATTGGTGATTTACAGCTGATCTAAGATAGGGACCAGGCTCATCTTTTGGATGGAGGGCACAAACTGTGTGTCCTATCTAAGCAGAAGGCCTGACAGCGGAGGGTGAGGGCTGAAGACAGCAGGCAAAAAGAGTGTTGTCTTGGTTGCTTGGCTTGGATTGAATCGGCACCAGGACCCCGAGAGCAATTTGTCTTCCGGTGCCTCGGTTTCCCAGTGCATAAAGCCCTTGGTGTTTCTGAGAGATGCCTGGGAAATAAAGCATGGCTTCAATTTCACCTCCGTTTGTTGTTTCTTTTTGCTTCCTGTTTGCTCTTTTCCTCTGCATCCTAGTTTGGCTTTAGAGGTTTATTTTTAGGAGGGAAACAAGGAACCACATGAAACAAAAGGATGAGGAAAGGTGTGGTGCCAAGTTTCGAACCCACTCAACCTTGTGGGTTTGGAGTTTTTCAAGCAACCTCCTGCCTCTTGAGCTTTCAGTTTGTTTATTCTTGGCAAAAATGCAGCTTCCTGTTTTTAAGAAAAACAGCTTATAAAAATGCTTGAAAAGTCTTCTTGGACATCAAAACACCCCTCCCAAATAATATTGTGATGATTTATCATGTAAATGAGTCAAAACAATGTGAACAACATTTCCTATAAAGTATGTGTGGGTTTTAAAAATTAAGGGGATAGTGCTTAGCTAAACATACTCGGGTTATAGAAGATCAAAAGCATCGGAAAACCAGTTGAGATGTTTGCTGAGTCTAAAATGAGGCCAATCCAACCACTCTCAGCTGAAATGCAAGCAAACAATTTATTATTAAAAGAGCTCATGGATGTGATTACTCTTCAGTCTTTGGGTTTGTGACTCTTGCAACCAAAATAACCCCCAGGAAGTGATTGTACTAAAGTTCTTGAGTAAGCCTGGGACCAGAGCTCTTGGCCTTGTGTATGAAGATGAGGCAGGACTCAGGATCCAGCAGCTCAGCCTCTAGGCCCACTCATTCTCAGGTTCAAGGGCTCATCTTGGAGACATGATATTCTCATCACTGCTAATTAGAAGTGAGTTGGTTTTGTCGGACAAGAGCATATTTGTCAGCTCTCAGACTCCTAATTCAAATCTCTACGTCTACTGCTAGATTCAGAAGCCAAGAAAGCTAATATTCTACTGGATGGATGATGACTCTGATATATAATTTCTCCCATTTGGGATTCTGTATGTCCATGGATATACTGGCAAGTACCCCACATCCACGTTATCTCCAGAACATCTCCTCTAAAGCATCCATAGTGACAATTGCAGAGGTTAACAGATTTAGGTTTTGAGCCAATCCACAGATTTGATTAAGCATCTGCTATAGATGCATTACTATAATAGGTAAAATTCTGAATGAAAACATGAAGGAGTCTTCTGACCTTGAAGAAGCTGGAATCTAGCTGAGGGAATTCTGTGACAGTAACAATAAGAGACTCTGTGTGATAGAAGCTTATGGAGAATATCTAGAAAAATCTAGAATTTCCAGATGGGAGAGAAATTTCTCTCTTGAGAATATCACAATCCTTTTGGAATATATGGCAGTGAAAATAGGAAGGAGGGGTGAAGTTTAAGCATTTAAATGGAATAAATTATAGTCAAAGTCATAAAGAAGTGAAGCACATGGCAAGTTATTGAAAAGGTTTGAAAAAGCTGGACTAAAGGTCAGTAAAATGATTTCCAACTGTTATCCTCTGAATAATGTATGATCCTGGAGGAAGGAAGTTATATGATTAATTTATTTGGGAAGTTTGTGTTAAAACTAACAACCAAAAAAATTGCAGAATTTTGGAGTCATGTTAACAGACTTCTCTCCAAGAGAAGGCATAAAAATGCAATCCATTGGACAGAGATATGTAACAAAAAGACAGTATTACTAGACTGGCAGATTAGAAAAATCTAGTAGTTGTAGGAGTTATTGTAGACTTCACGAGCTTTAATATGTAATTTGACATCATTTGTTCTTAAGCAGAGTGCCTGGCACAGACATAATAAATTTTTGTTTTTGTTATAGTTGCGTTACTTGGACGAGGAGTTTGACAAAGACATCCATGATATCTTTGTAGACAAAGTAAATACACACCATTTGAATGATCTAAACAATGAAGGGGCTTTGTAATGAGTCGAATGGCTAGGTTTAGAGAGTACTCATAACAGATGCTGTGAACTCAAAAGGAAACCTTTAATCTTGTGCCAAGGGCTTTAATCATCATCTTTAACCTAGTCAACATGTTAATTGATGACTTTTTAAAAACTTTTTATTTTATATTGGAGTATAGTTGATTAACAACTTTGTGATAATTTCAGGTGTGCAACAGTGATTCAGTTATACATACATATGTATCTATTCTTTTTCAAGTTCTTTTCCCATTTAAATTATTACATAATACTGAACAGAGTTCCATGTTTTATACAGTAGGTTCCTGTAGATTATCCATTTAAAATATAACAGTATGTACGTGTCCATCCCAAACTCCCTAACTATCCTTTTCCCCCTGTAATCATAAGTTCTTTTTCTAAGTCTATGAGTCTGCTTCTGTTTCATAAGTAAGTTCATTTGTAACATTTCTTTTTAGATTCTGCTTATAAGTGACAGCATGGTATTTCTCTTTGTCTTTTTGACTTCCTTCACTCAGTATGACAGTCTCTAGGACCATCCATATTGCTGCAAGTGACATTATTTCATTCTTTTTAGTGGCTGAGTGATATTCCATTGTATAAGGGTGCCCATCTTCTTTATCCATTCCTCTGTCCACCACATCTGTTGCTTCCATATCCTGGCTGTTATAAAGAGTGCTGCACAGACCATTGAAGTGCAGGTATCTTTTAAAATTGTGTTTTTTTTTTTCTTTTTCTGGATATATAAGTTCAGGAGTGGGATTACAGGGTCATGCAATTCATGGGGTCGCAAAGAGTCGGGCATGACTGAGCGACTGAACTGAACTGAACTGATGGTAGCTCTCGTCTTAGTTTTTTAAGGAAACTCCATACTGTTTTCCATATTGGCTGAACCAATTTATAGCCAATAGTGTTAATTGATAATAATGTATAAAAGTGTGTTAATCAAATTTGCAGATCATGCGAAGCTGGGAAAGTGAGTTGTATTGGTTCACAGGATCTTAATACAATAGTCTCAACAGACTGAATAATGGTATAAAAATATATAGAAAGGAAAAAATATAGTCTTGTTTGAACCTTAAAACCAACCCACATAGAAAAAAGCAAAAGGAGCTTTGCCAGGAATAAAGTAGAAAAAGACTTAAGGGGTTTGTCGATGGATGTGAGTTTGAGTGAACTCCGGGAGTTGGTGATGGACAGGGAGGCCTTGCGTGCTGCAATTCATGGGGTCACAAAGAGTCAGACATGACTGAGTGACTGAACTGAACTGCACTGATAAGCTAAATATCTGGAAACAAGAAAAGGTGGTTCATGGAAAGTGTAATATAATTTCAGGTTGTATCAATAGATATATGGCATATAAATTAAGGGAGAAGGGAATCCTATTTGATCTGCACAGGTCATATCACACATTGTAACATTTAGTGCATGCAATATTTGTAAGAGATGAAGACTAATTAGAGCTAACTGAAGGTCTATGACCCAAATGGTGTGTAGACTTTAATAAAAATGACCCACCCACAAATAATAGGGGCATTGGGAATTTTTAGTCTGGTGAAGAGACGATTTAAGAGAGGGTAAGGCTAAGATCATGGCATCTGGTCCCATCATTTCATGGCAAAAAGATGGAAAAACAATAGAAACAGTGACAAACTTTATTTCTTGAGCTCCAAAATCATTGCAGATGGTGACTGCAGCCATGAAATTAAAAGACGCTTGCTCCTTCGAAGAAAAGCTATGACAAACCTAGACAGCATATTAACAGAGACATTACTTTGCCAACAAAATTCCGTCTAGTCAAAGCTATGGTTTTTCCAGTAGTCATGTATGGATGTGAGAGTTGGATCATAAAGAAGGCTGAGCACTGAAGAACTGATGCTTTTGATCTGTGGTGTTGGAGGAGACTCTTGAGGGTCCCTTGGACTGCAAGGAGATCCAACCAGTCAATCCTAAAGGAGATCAGTCCTGAATATTCCTTGGAGGACTAATGCTGAAGCTGAAGCTCCCATACTTTGGCCACCTGATGTGAAGAACTGACTCATTTGAAAAGACCCTGATGCTGGGAAAGATTGAAGGTGGGAGAAGGGGACAACAGAGGATGAGATGGTTGGATGGCATCACCTATGCGAAAACATGAGTTTGAGCAAGCTCCAGGAGTTGGTGATGGACAGGGAAGCCTGATGTGCTGCAGTCCATGGGGTTGCAAAGAGTTGGACACGACTGAGCGACTGAACTGAACTGAAGGCAAACTGTATTCGATTATTTGGTGGTCTTGCATTTGAAAAAGATTTGGTTTCTATAAAACCATATGGTAGAATTAAGGCAAATATTTCTATGACAATTTTTTCAACGTGTGCATGCGTGTGCATGCCAAGTTGACATGCTTCAGTCATGTCAGACACTTTGTGACCTTATGGACTGTAGCCTGTCATGGATCCATGAGATTCTCCGGGAAAGAATACTGAAGTGGGTTGCCATGCCCTCTTCCAGGGGATCTTCCCAAACCAGGGATCGAACCCTGGTTCAATCTTCTGTCTTATGTCTCTTGCATTGGCAGGTGGATTCTTTACCAATAGTGTTACCTGTAATGCCAATTCTGGGTCAGTATGCTAAGCAAGGAAGCAAACACAAACAAGAGAGCTCTTGCCCCTAAAGAGACCATAGTCCATTGGAAGACAGAAGATAGACAGCCACACCCCAGCACCATGCCTGGGACCCTATCAATTAACTTTGCCTAAAGGTGATTTTTTTGACCAATATTATACATCACATAATTTAAACATTGACATAGTTTTTTAAGACTTGTAAAAGAAAAAAAAAAGTTTTCTAAAAGTCCAGCATTTTGTACCTCTTGTCCAATAGTTTTCTCTTCCCCAGAGGCAGCCACTGTCAATTCTTGTAACTGAGTGTTATATTATTTATCTCCATGTCTCTAAGTGGCATGGTTGTATCATGACTTCTTGAGTTTTCAGTTGCAGGCTTTATCTGTTGACTTTCCCTTATGGAAAATGAGGGTTTAGCTCTCTCCTTCCATCGCACATGGGCACCCTTACAGCCTCTTCCGTTCTCTTAATATAAGCATGTTGTGTTATTCTGTTATCAAGGCTATGAAACTATTCATGGCTGTGTCTGTCGAAAATATGGTCACTCTTCCTTTCCTACATCACTTTTTATTTTTCCTAGAATTCACATTTTTTTCTCATTGTTAAATTTACTTCATTTTATATGTAGTTGCCACTAATTCAACCCCAAACACTCCATCATGTGTCTAAAGCTTTTCTTGAGACATTCAGGGCCATTTGATTGCCATTTATGTTCATCTTCCAGAATTTCTTCCAAAGCCTTCTTGGGTACACACACTGGCCTGGTTGCCTTGCTCCTGCATCTCCATCCTGTGATCTCCCTGCACAACTCCCCAGTGGGTTCTTTTCGGCTTTCTCCTCTGTTAGGTCTCCTCAATGCCAGGATCACATGTCTTCTCTTGGTTAATCTTTTCTGGATGAGCCCATGCTCTCGTTGTTTTCTATGGGTGAGAGACTGAGAGATTTGACAATATTTTAATTTTACCCTCATGTTTGATTGATAGTATGTCAGGGTCTAAGACATGTAGACTGGAAATCATTTTCCTTCAAAATTTTGAAGGCATTACTTTGTTGCCTTTTACCTTTCAGGTTTCCTGAGAAGTCAAAATGTTATTCTGATTCTGATTCTTTGCCCGGAATTTTTTTTTTTGGTCATTGAAAACTTTTAAGATTTTTCTCTTTTTCCTTCAAATGGGTCTATTTTTGTTTATCTCACTGGGCAGTTGGTAGGCTTTTACAATCTTTTCCTTTCATTTGGGGAACTTTTCTTGAGTAATTTTATTGATATTTCTGTCCTCTCTATTTCTTTATTCTTTCTGGAACCCTTGCTTTTTGGATTTGGAACCACTTGACCCTGTTATATTTACATTTTTATCTTTTATTTACAGCTTCTTTTCTTTAATATTTTAAATCTCTGATTCTTATTACATGGTGGCATTTATATTTTATTTCATTGATAATATTTAATAAAAACTTGAGATATGGGTGTTTTCTTGGCAAACCATCTTCTCAGCTAAGTTGCTTTGTATGATGGGATGGGAGAGTTTCTTCTATTTCAAAGTTTTTCTGAAAGCTCTCATAATTTTTATACTTAGGAGTAGGGCACCAATGAGTTGATTTGCTGTTCTGAGTGTATGAATGGGGACTGTGAACTGTCAGCTTCACTGTAGAGTGCTTTGGCTGGGTGCTTTTTAGTGGAGAATCTCTGCTGTCAGTACCTTTATATCCCTCTTTTTGGCAAAGAAGTATTTCCCATGGAAGATTTTTTTTCAATGGCCAACCTGGGAGTCAGTGTTCTGAGAGCCAAGTGGACAAAGAGTAGAGAGTATTCACTTTCAGAGTGCTTGGGATTACTTCTTTCAGTAAGAAATCTGCATCATCCATTCTGTCTGCTGCTACTTAAGGTCCTAAGTTTTGTGTTTTCTAGATATAAACTGGGGAGTGACAGTCTAGCGCAGTGATCTAGGAACTGGTGATGGGCCTGTTTCTTAAAAAATACCCCCTTTGTTTTTTAGTCTACTCCCTTCACTCCTACTTCTCAAGGTACTTGATAAGGTCACATTTTGAGCCTTTAGGGATTACATAGTGTAAATCTGGGTTTGTTTTCAGTTTCCCCTACTGCTGGCTTAGTACTTCTACTCCTTGGTGTCTAAGTCATTTACTTAGCTACAAATCAGATGTTCACCCATCTGCTTTCTAGCTGCCAAAATTATTTTTTCCCTCTTGTGAGTGATCTGGGATGTTTGCAGAAAAAAAAAAAAAAAAACTGTTGAAGATAATTTCTGACAATAAGTCAGATTTTTCCAAGCAGTGGAAACAGGAAGGAAGAATGATGCAAACAACAAAAGTGATGTGAAAATGTCCTTGGAGAATTCAGAAGATAATGAATGAGCCTAGGACACCAGGTAGCTTGGGAGGAGGAGGAGGCAGGAATCAGGAAGACTGCAAATGAAGAGTAAAGGTGCTCTGTGATTGTACAGAGATGAGGGGACAGTAGAGAAGTCTAAGGTGATTCTGCAGCTTCTAGACTGGAAAAGGCAGGTAGCCAGCAATTAAGGAAACCTTAGAGAGCCATTTTTGGGCCACACACTATTGGCCATATGTATCCCACCATGCACTAGGTTCCCTCAAGTAGCTGTTAAGCCCTTAGGTGCAGCTGTTAAGCCCTTGGGTGGACAGTGGTAGGAAAGATTCCAGATTGCTTCGGCTGTGAAAAATGCCAACAATTTTCCAGGATATGTATGGGCCTCTTGATCTTAGCTAAGTTTTGAGAAGCACAGGAAAACCAGGGAAGAGAGGCAAAGGAGAAATAGAGGCTGAGAAAAAAAAGAGACATGAAGAAAAAAACCACACGGTGATGACATCACTGCTGTACTGTAAAACTGAACCTTAAATCTGTAAGAATCATTTCTGTTCTATCTCAATAGGGAGAAATGTGCTGAGCTCTCAGGGTCATTGACTAACATGTCTGCCAGATGGATCCTGGGTTTGGCTTCTGGGCCAGAGCATTCCATCTCAGGCTTTAAGATACCACAATGTATTATTAAACCTGTTTGTAACACAATGTGCAAGATGACATCATATCCCTGGGTGTGTGTGACCTCACCAAAAATGTGTGCCCTGCTGTGTAGGAAAAGTGAAACTCCGGGATACAGACATTTAGGTAAAGTTATTGTGGAGACTTACAAAGAGCTGCCCTTCCCCCAGTCTGGTTCTCTTTTCTCTCAAATTCAAAACGTTCTTTAAAAGAGGAAGAGCAAACATTTTATGTAATCCTGCATCAAAAAAGATGTAATAAAAAATATTGAGAAAAAAATGCATCTGAAATGAATGAAAAACAGAGATAGCTTTGGGAGATGGCGATTTTTACCCTGGGATCTCAGTCATGGTCATTCAGGAAATAAAAACCACTGAATATTTACAACAGTAGGACCTTCACATAGGGAACTGGTTATACTGGAGATAGAAGAACTAAGAAGTCTGGAGACAGGGAGACCATTCTGATTGGTAAAGGCAAAAAGATGCCACCCCCTGTGAGCTGGATGCAGGGAGTATGCGGAGCCAATCAGGTAAGCAGAGGAGATGCAGCTGCTGCCAGAGCTACTACAGGAGGCAGGGAAGAGGTGCCTTGGCCTCCTCTCCCTTCCTTGGAGCCTCCAATCTCTCATCAGTGTTTCCTTCTCAAAGGCTGAGTCCAGGGTGAGATTGGTTGACTTAGGAGCCTGTTCAATCCCCTGGCAAGCAAAGCAGAGCAGAGGAGCATGAAGAATAGATCTAAAAACAAAGAGATCCAGAATGAGCACACAGGGAAAGACAAATGCTGCCTTCAAAGGAAGATGATCATTGTCTGCAAAATCATCACAGATCTGTGCACAATGAAGAGATGAACATCCATCAGATTCAACACCGGAGGTGGGAGAATTAGGAGCTGACTGAACATCACAGAGGGCAACCACCTCGACCTCCTTCATAGCCAGAACTTTGGATTGGATGTCAGCCATGGGCCTACCCAGTAGGACTTGGTGTCTTTTAATTATCATTCACTGATAAAATTAAGCATGCACAACAGTAATAGAAAACATGATTTTGGTAGGAAAAGTTAAAATGTGTGTTTTATAGGTGTGGTTTTGGTCACTGATGTTATTGCTAATAACAATGATATCCAATACACACTCATTTATTTACAACCCGAAACTCACTGCTGGGTGATCACATTGTTTTCCCAAGTCAATCCTGTTCCTGAACATTCCTACTTCAAGATTGAAGTAATTTCTGTAAAAGTTATATTCAACAGTTGACTGTTGACGCCATGTTCTATCATTAACTAACATGCAATTAGTTCATTAAAAAATACCTCAGCTGAATAGTGTGTAACTTAATACAATCTACCCAAGTGGAGAAATCCACAGTTTCTCACAAATGGGAGCAAAATTACAGTGCAGGAAAACTGGAAACGAGAAGATGCCAGCTGGCAGGACACTAAGTGTTTCAGATTACTGTGTGTTTATGACCTCTGTGTTCTAGAAAAAAAAAAATTAATTAGATTATGCTATTTGAGAATCTTGGAATGTTGTGGCTCCATGCCAGGCTTATCAGAACCATACATCTGAAGTATAATGAAGCTGTTTTAAATTTCACCTGTATTTCTAAGCTTTGAAATGTTTCTCACAAATGGGAGCAAAATTACAGTGCAGGAAAACTGGAAACGAGAAGATGCCAGCTGGCAGGACACTAAGTGTTTCAGATTACTGTGTGTTTATGACCTCTGTGTTCTAGAAAAAAAAAATTAATTAGATTATGCTATTTGAGAATCTTGGAATGTTGTGGCTCCATGCCAGGCTTATCAGAACCATACATCTGAAGTATAATGAAGCTGTTTTAAATTTCACCTGTATTTCTAAGCTTTGAAAAAGCAGTAAATGTAGGAACTAATAAATAACAGTGAAAGAATGCTGAGATTCTCTCACATGGCAGCGTTCAGTGTAAAATTATGGGCTGTTCCAAAGTACGATACACTTGTTTGCTTGAAAATGAATGTGATATGAAGCAGGGCTCTTGCTTTAAGAATATTTGGAAAATAAACATGTGCAACGTGGGAACTCTAACTGTTGAAACTTTGCAAGTTGTTTTGGAAAATACGAATTATTCATTAACAGTGCATCTGTATCTCAGGTTGGGGTCAAGATGGAGAACACCATGAGGACTACAGCACAGGGAAAGGGAAGCAAAGGAAAACTCACTTCTCATTCACCTTGATTCGGGAATCCTACTGACTGACCTTTCAGCTGGTAATCATATGAGTAGGCCTCATCTTTTTATTGTTTACTTTTTAACGATGTATAGTTGATTTATGGGCTTCCCTGGTGGCTCAGATGGTAGGGAATCTGCCTGCGATGTGGAAGGCCCAGGTTCGATCCCTGGGTCAGAAAGATCTTCTGGAGAAGGGAATGGCAACCCACTCCAGTATTCTTGCCTGGAGAATTCCATGAACAGAGGAGCCTGCAGGCTACAGTCCATAGGATCACAAAGAGTCAGACACGATTGAGCAACTAACACACACACATAGTTGATTTACAATGTTGTGTTAGTTTAAGGTGTACAGCAAAGTGTACATATACTGATTTAGTTATATTTCTATTAACATCTAATGGAAAAATCTGAATGAACTTTTTGGCCACTCCAATATATATGCATTCTTTTTTCAGATTCTCTCGATATCGAGTACAGTTATCTGTGCTCTACAGTAGGTCCTTGTTGATTATCTATTTTGTGTATAACAGTGTGTATCTGTTAATCCCAAACTTTTAATTTGTTTCCTTGTTAATTGTGGTTACATATACATTACACAAAATTGACCACTTTAACCATTTTTAACTGACAGTTCTACAGCATTTAATACTTTCACATGATTATGTAATCCTCACCGCTGTCCATCTTCAGAATTTGGCTTACAGTTCTTACATTGATTGATTCCTAAAAATCAAAAAACAATGAACAGTTTCTCTAGGGCTCTCTGGTCACTTTAGTCAAGGGTTGAAAATGTGCAGTTCAGGACATCTCTGCCTGCAGGTGTGGGAGCCAGATGGTTCTGCACAGTTCTGCCACTGAAGTGCCTAAGGAGTGCCACCATGGCATCAGATGAGTTGTAAGTGAAGAAAACTACTGTTCACTCAGACTTAATAGAAGGAGAATATTGGCTCCTTTTGAGAAAACAAACAAACAGGATGAACCAGAAACTAGTATCACTTTCATGAAGCTATTTCATTAAATAATTAATTATTAATGAATATTCAAAAATACTTACTGAACACCTACTCATGTTAAATGTTGTTTTAGGTTGTGAGGGATTCATGGTGAACAAAGATTAAGACCTCACTCCTACAGAGCTCCTATTCCAGTCAGAGAGGCTGCAGATACACAGATAAAGGGGGAACACGCAGGTGAAAAGTATGGATAAGAGAATAAAAGCAAGTTTGGTTTCCTTTTTCCTATTTATTCCCACATAATATTCCAGAGACCAAAAAGAATAATGAGACTTCAGAGAAGAGAAGGTCACAATGCAGAAGAGGTGACCCATATGTCCATTGCTGAAATATTCAGGAATAAGAAAACTGAAAAGAGTCTGGTCACAAGTCAATGTGTTTTGAAGTGGTTTCTGTATGGTCAGGAAATACCTGGCAGAAAATTAATGTTCAATGAGTAAATTGTTTCACGTGGTGGTGGTTTAGTCACTAAGTCATGCCTGACTCTTTGCAATCCAATGGACTATAGTCCACCAGTCTCCTCTGTCCATGAGATTTCCCAGGCAAGAATACTGGAGCAGGTTGCCATTTCCTTCTCTAGGGGATCTTCCTAACGTAGGGATCAAATCCATGTCTCCTGCGCTGCAGGCAGTCTACGCATTGCAGGTGGATTCTTTACCAGCTAAGCCACCAGGGAAGCCCATTTTATCTGTATAACATCAATTCACATATTTGACTGATTTCACCACTGAATTAAGCTCATTGAGTCTTTCAACAGATATTAACGAATTACCTAATTTGTGTCTATCCTGGGGATACACATATAGTGAACAAAACAGAAAAAGCACCTGCTCTCTTGGAGCTTTACACACTGAAGGAGATAGATTTTGAACATTGCAGTAAATATGGCACATTCCAAATAGTTTATGACTGCTGTGAAGAAAGGAAAGTCATGTACCAGGGAATGGAGCCTTGACCCTGAATACGGAATGTGCCTGGCATCTATAAGGAACAGAAAAGCTCTGTGTGACTAGAGCAAAACAGCAAGATGGGGAGGACAGAGGACATGGTCTAAGGAATCAGGGATCAGATCTTGTAGAGCCCTGTTGTTACTGTTGTTCAGTCGCTGGGTGGTGTCCAGCTGTTTGTGACCCCGTGGACTACAGCATGCCAGGCTCCTCTGTCCTCCACTGTCTCCTGGGGTTTGCGCAGATTCATGTCCACTGAGTCAGTGATGCTATCCAACCGTCTCATCCTCTGCTGCCCCCTTCTCCTCCTGCATGCACACACAGTATACACACACATATACATACGCGTGCTTAGTTGCTTCAATCTTGTCTCACTCTGTGTGACCTTATAGACTACAGCCTGTCAGGCTCCTCTGTCCTTGGGATTCTCCCGGAAAAGAGAGGGGAAAAAGAAAGAGAGTGCTTTTGTGACTGTGGAGCTGTCTAGACAAGCCCCAAATCCCGAGGGGGCAGGCAGGCTGTCAGGATGGGCAGGGTGGAAACTCTAGGCAGGAACTGATGCTTCAGTTCACAGGTGGAATTTCTTCTCAGGAAGAGGTGGAAGATGTTCTGTTCTTAAGACCTTGTAATAGATTGGATGAGATCCACCCAAATTACCCAGGAATCTCCCTGATGCAAAGTCAACTGATTGTAGGTGGTAATCACGTCTATACACCCCTTCAGGGTAACACTGAGATGAGTATTTTGATTGAGGAACTGGGTACCAGAGCGTAACCAGGTTGCCACATGAGTGATCATCACAGATGACTGATCAATTTTTATCCAGTTACAAGCTGACTGGCTTTGTTTAGACTGTGACGACTCCTTCCCCTACCCTCGGCTTTTTCAACAAGCTCTTTTGAATTATGCAGACAGCCTGAGAGTTGGATTTCCTGTCTGATAGGATAGAATCAAGTTCCAAATGACAAAATATTAATTAGGAGGACTGCTCTTGCTTGGGAACTCACTAGCACTGGGAACTTGGCTTCTACAGCTAAACATTTCAGTGCCAACCGGGTTCAGCCCCAAATAGAAGCCCCCTAGATCTTGTGTCCAACAGGCCACCATTCCAATCATCAATTCTGTTTTTTTTAATTGAAGGATAATTGCTTTANATGCTGGGAGGGATTGGGGGCAGGAGGAGAAGGGGACGACCGAGGATGAGATGGCTGGATGGCATCATGGACTCAATGGACGTTAGTCTGGGTGAACTCCGGGAGTTGGTGATGGACGGGCAGGCCTGGCGTGCTGCGATTCATGGGGTTGCAAAGAGTCGGACAGGACTGTGCTACTGAACTGAACTGAACTGAAATTTACACAGGGTGGTGTATATATACAAGGGCTTCCAGGTGGCGCTAGCAGTAAAGAACTGGCCTGCCAATGCAGGAGATGTAAGAGTCACAGGTTTAATCCCTAGGTCGGGAAGATCCTTTGGAGAAGGGCACAGCAACTCATTCCAGATTCTTGCTTGGAGAATCCCACGAACAGAGCAGCCTGGCAGGCTGCAGTCCATAGGGTGGCAGAGAGTCGGACATGACTGAAGTTACTTAGCACACACACAGGGTATATATAATCATCCACTCTTTAATATAAGAAGGTACTACTGCTGCTGTCCATATTCAATATTCAAATACCTCTTTTAAGAACAAAACAGTGCCTGTGTGACTTTGTGTGGGTCGTGGGTAAATTCTAGGCATGAGGAATAACAACCCTCCAGTTCATCCTATTGACCCCAATGAACTCCGCTCAATAAATATTTGCAGAATGACTGAAGGCCAAAGCAGGCCTTGAGTTTATGCAACTTGGTGACATTTCTACCACGAAAAATGTGCTACTACAAACTTTATCTTGGAAAACTCCTGATAGGTGGTAAAGTTGTTCTGAACCTAGGAAGCTGATGTTGGCCAAATTATGTGCTCTTGGAAAGAAACATTTCCTGTGTATTAAAAAAAAAAAAAGACCCCAGCATGACTAATATGGTAAGAATGTTCTCACCTTCTCCAGGAGAAGAAAGGAGTCAGGTAGAGCTTTGCAACAATCCCTGGTCGCAAACCTCAGTAGACACCCGATCATTAGCTAACCACACGCATGTGGCACTCAAAATGGAACATCCCAGGCTCCGAAACCACAGGCATCTATCTGCTGGATTAAAGGAAGCAGTTTCACAGGCCTGGACAGAAAAAGGATGTGGTGAATTTTCAAATGCTTCTGATTTATAGGCAAGAAGGTGCAAGGTTATGGTACACAGAGAAATGAACCGTTACATTTCTCGTCACCACCCCCTTCCAGAAACCCCCACTGCTGTGGTTTCTAGGAAGATACCAAGAGTGTCGCATGACAATCACCAGGCCTGGTCCTGTTCCCATGGTCCAGTCCCACATCCTTGCAGTGATTCTTCGGGAATAGCCTGAAACCCCTGATTTTGGTGACCAGCCAAGCCAGGGTGTGATATTTTTTTCCTGTTTAATTAAAAAGAAAAAAAAAAGCTTACCCATTTGGTTTCACCAGCTATCTGAAAGTTCAAAAGGTAAAGAACATTTCCCTCTGCAAATAAGCTGTGGAATGTATTTGGAAGTTGAGTTTTCATCAGCAGTTGCTGTTTTTGATCCACTTATTCCACTGCCAAGGAAGGTGAAATAGGCAGTTTTTTCCTGAAAAAAAAAAAAAAAAAAGAGCAACATTTTATTTATAATTTGACATCAATGGGAGGGGCTCCAGGAATTTCGGGTCATCTTTCAGACCTTAATAGAGGCCAGGAACACCCTCCGATGGGAGGGACTTGTCATGTCCTCTTGGCACAGGAAGAGTTCAGGTTTCCCTTAACAGGAAATAATAAAATGAATCGAGGCTCACTTTGAGGCCTCTGATGATGGGTTATGATGGCACTTTATAAACCAACCTGTCCTTAGTGAAAGGCTCTTTTCATAAAATTATATCCTTAATTTATTACAATGTAAGACTGAATGTCATATTTACTGCATTGGGATGCCCACAAGGTCCCACAAAAGACCAGGGCTCCTGTTCATGGAATTTTGTAGGATAAACTCCCAAAGGGTTTTCATGCTGACCCAAGGACGGACGTGAGTTTATGGAGGAAATGATATTTGAATGGGGGCTTGAGGCAGGTGATCTGAACGATAGAAAAGGACATTAGCCTAAGCACATGATGACCATCTGATCTCATCTTCTCACTTGCTGGGGCTGGACTTATTTTTCAGTTACTGAAGAAAACTGGCTTAAATTCCTCCCCTCCACATTGTGGAGAGTTGCACCCTCCTCAGTCTGTATTCCAGGTCTTTTGGGGTTTACTTTCTCATGATCATTTTCCTACACTTTCTTGCTTCACTGAATTCTCATCTCTTCTCTGCATCTCATTTGATTCTCCAGGTATTTTTCTCTTTATTCCCTACATCACTACTACTCTTAATTTTTCAAAACATCACTGATATAAGGAAGCTCCATGTCTAGATTTTAAGATAACCAAGAAGCAGCACAGCCTGGGACACCGCTGGCAGCATTTTAAATTCTGTATCAGATATTCCTCACCCAATTTCTGTGGTGCCATTAGATACGAGATACCTAACTAGCCATTCTATCTGGGGTGCCCGTTATCATTAATCTGGGGCCATGGCTAGAGTAAGGCAAAGCTAATATAGAAAGAGATCTCCTGATAGTATGATGTGAAGAACCAAGAACTCTTTTTTATATACCAGTGTGAAGTTAGATTTCCAGAATTGCCTTTGGTCCTGCTCTACATGATTATTCACGTATCTGGTAGGGAACGAGATGTTTCTTCCTTGTCCTCCAGGCCTGTATTCATGTGGCCAAGGCTGTCACATGCTCATAGTTACAGCCACAGGAAAAAGGAAGAGAATAAGAGAGAAGTTCTACTTCCTATGGCCCTCAACAAGGACTGCCACCAGCTACTTTCATCAATGCCGTGGGTGAGAGTTCAGCCTTCAGGCCAAACTAGTTGCCAGGAGCTGGTACAGTTACTAAGTATCCAGGTAACCATGCACCCATCCCCATTTCTTTTACTATGAAAGGAGGTGAGAACCACTAGGTGGAAAATGAGCAGTCTCTGCTACACTTCCCTTCTACTTTTCCCCTTACATCCATCTTTCCTTCCCTACTTCTGAGCAGCCAACATGTAGATTTCTGCCACATTTTTAAGGAAAAACAATGAATGATGCAAGCATTTGGAAAGATAAACTGTGTTCTTGGATTGGAAGAATCATTATTTTCAAAATAACTACACTATAGATTCAATGCAATCCCTATCAAACACCAATGGCATTTTTCATAGAACTAGGACAAAAACGTTTATATGGAAATGCAAAAGCCTCTGAATAGCTAAAGTAAGCTCGAGGTTAAAAAGAAAAGGAAAAAAACATAGCTGGAGGAATCAGTTCCTCCCAGAAAAGACTAAGTGGCTTCCACTTCCATCACTAAAACAACCTGCTAAGCTCTCTGCACTGGAGAATCCGATGTATCTCAGATAAATGTTCCTTGTTTCTCTGTATTGCATTCACCCAGCAGTTATTTCACTGTGTGCACATGTGTGAGCCCACTCACGTGCAAGCACGTGAATGGAGATTTCTTCTTTCTGGTACATGAAGGATTGAGGGTAGGGCGGCGGGTAAAAGGGGACATATTCTCGGAGAAAGAAACAGTGAAGCTAAGTAGAGAGAAGAGGAGAGCATGATCACTTCCGGGTAATGGATGATCAAGTTTTCCTGGCTCATAGGTTATAGGAAAGGGAATAAGGGTCTTAGCGAGGAAGCCTTCCAGTGTCAAATAAACAGAGGCCAAATGCAAACCAGCACCATCTAAAAAAGGATGGTTATATAAGAGGTCATAGAGGTAGTTTTGGTCCCATCCAAGCCTTGGCTCCATCCAAGTCTCCAAAATGTGTTAACAAGTCTTCACCTCTATCTCTGAGCCAATTGGTCTCTGTCTTCCTAGACAGGCTCTCTTCGGAAGGACCTCGTAGCTCTAGGCCATGTATTATCTGGAAAATGTTTAAGCTGATATTTCTAGCAAGTGGCTAAGGCAAAATAAAGGTGCCAATCCAGAGTCAGGTCATCCTGTGCAGAATCTACCAGGTAAAGGATAGAGGGCTGGTTCTGGCACTCCTAGATTCTCCTGATAGACTGAAGATTTTTAAAAGGGCTGCAGTACACAGTGGGGGAAGATTCTGAAAGTGAGAAGGGGAGGATTTTTTAAAAATTTCTCTGGAGACAGCTGTTCTCCATAGCCTTTTTCATGCTGTGACCTCCTCATGTGTGCCAACTTTCACATGTCAAGCTTACTGAAGTGGTCTGTCCGTGGACCACTCTAAATGAGGACACATGAATAATGGATGTCTGAGTCATAGCTGACCATGACAACAGGCTAGAGAGCTGTCCTGGGGTCAGCCAAACAACCCAGAGCTTGTTGAGACAAGAGATGCTTGAGTGTTTCTGATAGACTAGGAGTTGACCAGTTGAGAGGCAAGTCAATGTGGGCTCAGCCTGAATATTGCCCAATAAGGCCACCAAAAGGCAGAGAGGAAATCTTAGTAGCATGAAACTGAAAGTGAATGGTGTGTTTTGTGGGCACTGCAGAAGGACTCACAGGAAATCTATTCTAATGGGTTAGAGGAGTTGCAGGAACTAGGTCTCCAGTAATGGGCATTTCCAGAGAACCCCTACAAGAGGTAGGGATGGTGTTATACATTTGCCACCCAGACAGCATGAAGCCAGCTTAGGAGAGGATCATTTTAAGTAAGAGTGTTCCTCACTCTTTAACATCCCTCCTTCACCCATAACTCTGATTTCAAAAGGATCAGAAATTTAAGAGGTGGACAGATGGGATGAACTGGGAGACTGAGATTGACATATATACACTATTGATACTGTGTATAAAATAGATAATTAATAACATACAGTATAGCACAGATTACTCAATGTGCCATGGTGACCTATATGGGAAGGAAATCTGAACAAGAGGGGATATATATATATATATATATATATACACATATAACTGATTCACTTTGCTGTACAGCAGAAACTAGAGCAACCTTGTAAAAGCAGCTATACTCCAATAAAAATTTTTAAAAGGGAGATATGTATGTGGTAGAGAAATGTAGTCAACCATGTCATTCCTATTCACTCCAGCTGCCTCTCAGCCTGAGGCAGCTCTAAGTCAGGGGATGGGAGAATCTGACTTAAATCCGTTAAAAATCTTCATTAAAATTTTGGATACCAGGTTGCAATTTCTAAAGTGTTTTATGACTTAAATTGTATTTGTGACTTAAATGGACTCTAGTATCTAACTATGAATAAAAAGAAATGGCCTATAAGAATTTTTATCTTGGTCAAATAAAATGTTAAATGGATAGTAGAAAACAACAAAAATTTCATTTGCTTGCATTATAATTCTGCTTGTTCAATGTTTACATCTCCCTATACATCATGATCCAGAGGGGAAAAAAAAAAGATTCTCACTCTTCCAGAAACCATAAAATTCCCTAAAAAGACTCCTAGTGTTCTTTCTTGAGTCAATGCCTGCACCCCAACCAAACCTGAGACAAAAGAGTCATATGGTTATGAACAGTCTCATCTGGGCCACATCTGTGAAAGCAAGGGGCAGAGTCTAAAAGGAGAGGATGCTGGCCGTCATAGACACCCATTATGACAAGAAGTGATGGTACAGGGATTCTGAAAGCTTACAAGAAGAGTCATTCCAGCGAAAAAGAAAGCCCGTAGTTGAAGCAGAAGCTCAAATTCCATTGCATAGACTGGGGTACAGTATGTTGGGAACATTCCATTTGGAATGCCAGATCTAAAATGTTAGAAACCTAGCGACAGGAAACAGTGCCTGCTGGGACCTTCACTGTGACCCCGGTCATTCCCATGCCTGCCATGGTAACACTTAAGCCAGTGTCACCAGCCTGGTCCTGGGGGTTGTGCTGTCTTCCCTGATATGCCTATGAGTCAGGTGCTGAGTTGAAGCCACAGTGGGTCCCTAGATAGGCAGCAGGTAGGGGTGAGGCCCATAATATTCTGAACAGTATTTTAGGAAAAAAAAATGGAAGTATTTAAGTGACATTTAAAAAGCTCACTCTGGATAACAGTATGGAGGTTTCTCAAAAAAATACAACACCACGCATGCATATCAAGTTGCTTCAGTTGTGTCCAAGTCTTTAAGACCTTATGGACTGTAGCCCACCAGGCTCCTCTGTCTAGGCAAGATCCGTGTCTCTTATGTCTCCTGCATTGGCAGGAAAGTTCTTTACTGCTGGCACCACCTGGGAAGCCCAGAACTACCATATGACCCAGTTATTCCACTTCTGGGGGTATATCCAAACCACTAATTTGAAAAGATAAAAGCACCCCATGTTCATAGCCATTATTTACAATTGGCAAGACATGGAAGCAACCTAAATGTTCATTCACAGTGAATTGATTATGAATGTCCATTCACAGATGAAGGGATAATGAAGATGTGTGTATATATATATATATACACACATATACACATATGGGTGTGTATACATATACACACATACGTATATATACACATATAGGGTGTAAGATAAGCTACAAGGATGCTACACGTGTGTAATTATAGCCAATATTTTTTAAATAACTAAATGGAGTATAACCTTGCAAATGTATACAAAAATAAAAATTATAAAATAAAAAAATAAGGCATCTCACTCTTCATAAACCATGAAGTCACAGGTTCTTTCACTATTCAAAGCATAGTTAGGTAGTTTTTACATGCTGATTATATGACAAGCACAGTGTTCGAATCTGAGAACATAAAGCTATTTCGGAAAATGTTAACAAGTTTGTCTCCCTCACCAGAAGTAAGTTCCATCAGAGCAGGAGTCTTTGTCCTATTCACTCCCTGAGTCTCCAGTGTCTGAAAAAACATCTTATATGTAGAGTAGGAGCCGCATAAATATTTTTTGGATGGATAAAGTCGTATAATCACTGCCTTCAGGAAGCTTAAAGTCCAGTGGAGGCGAAAGTCAGGCAAACACAAGATAGTAAAGTTCAATGAGACAGGAAATCATAAAACTGTCTAACAGCAGAGGGTGGGGGTGGGTGAGAAGGGAATAAGGCTTCCAAGGAATGATGCAACATGGGACAGTAAAGGATAAACAGCGCCTGGCCCCTTCAGGCTGTTGTTTCCCTTCTCCTTGAGGGTTTCTCATGTTTTGTCTCTTCTTTTGATGGGAAGGAACAATGGACAAAGAGTGAGAACTCCGGACTGCCTTCTTCCTGGGTGTGGTCCTTTCTGAAGCTACGCCAGGGGAATGACTTTACAGGATGTCAGCACGAAGCCTGTGGGACTCTGGCTCTGTGGGACCTTGGCAGAACCTACCCAGGCACTAAGGTCGGACCTGGGGAAAGATGTGGTAATCGCTGTAAAGGCACGTGGGCTCAAAGGCAAAGCCAGTGCGGGGCAGAATCTTCCTGCAAACTGCACTTGCAGAGAAGTGCTGGGGAGATTTTCCTGTGTGTGGCCAGTTCAGTGGGGTTAAGATATGATTAAGCCTAAACGTGTAAACAAGCGAGTTCCCAAGTTAATGATGATGTAACCTTCTGTTAGGGTTAGGCTGGATTAGAGCTCACTGTGTTGCCTCATGTTGGAATCCGGTCCAAAATGTTGATTCCTTTTATAAAAACTGTAGTCATCCTCAGGAATAACAGGAGCCACCGAAGAGAAGCCTTTCTATGGTTTCTAGAGTTTCAGTGAGAGATTCCTTAGCATCACCTGGGAAGACCCCAAGCAACATGGCCTGGCTCTTAGGGCCTGGGGAAAATAGCACAGGACTAGAGAGGAGGGCCGGAGTGTGGTACCCTGGGCAGGAACACGGGCAGTGCATGAGGCGTGCTCTAAATCACATCCTGACAGAGCCATCGAAAGGCAGTTCCACATAAAGGAAAAATAACACCCCACTTGGTTGAAATCACATCCATCTGCGGCCGGGGCCCAATGTGCAATCCTTCATCCTTTCTGGTATTCATTCAGCTGCTATCGCAGCCCAGGGCTGGATTCTTCCTCCAGGGCAACGAATGCTCTATTCATCAGGGAACGGAAGCACTGCTCCTGTGCTGCTGCTCCAAGATCTTCAAAAGCTTTGAGTAGAAATGGAAGCCAAAGACAGATTATTTTCAGAAATGGACATATTTTCACTCTAGTTTCAGCCTGTTGATGATCCTTATCGCTTCCTTCCACATGAAGACCGTCCCTGCTCTGTACTGCGTTCTCGGGTGATTTTAACACGAGCCTGTAAGGAGCCCCAAAAGGTGGGCTACCCGACTCTGTTCCAACCACAGCCTTTCTGAAGGCAGTGAAGTGTGAAAGCAAATGTGTCATCTAGGTGAGGATCTAAAATGATGGAGCTCATTTTTGTTTTCTTTCTCTCTGTTTTTAGCTCCCTGAAAGAAACATGCTTGGGGAAGTCATAACCATAATAGTTATTGCGAATTAATATGCAACATCTAGATGTCTAAGGATGATAACAGGCATGGCAGTCCTCCTAAGGCCCTGAAAGTGAAAGTGTTAGTTACAAAGTCTGACTCTTTGTAACCCCGTAGACTGTAGCCCTCCAGGATCCTTTCCATGGACTTCATCCAGGCAAGAATACAGGAGTGGATAGCCATTCCCTTCTCCAGGGACCTTCCTCCCCCAGGGATTGAACTTGGGTCTCCTGCATTATAGGCAGACTCTTTACCATCTGAGCCACAAGGGAAGCCTAAAGCCTTAGACACAGTTATATCTCAAATCCAGATTAATGAAAAAATGAAACATAGTTCTTTAAGTTTGAATCTGAGTCAGTTTTTATTAATAACACTTTGGAATTGAACTAAAAGCTGGTAAACCATCCCATAATAATAAGCGAGCTGATTTCCTATTTTGTAAAATCAGACAGTAGACTCTAAACACCTGAGTTTAATACAGGAAAGATTTCAGAATGAAATGCTGGTTGTTGTCAACACCATTCCCAGACTCATCTGGGAAATTCCCACCCACATAACTTCTCCTGTGACCCTGTTCTTGTGGCTAACATGTCTCTCAGCTTCTCCAAAGCCATCATCTCCCTGGCCTGCTGTCAAAAGAATAATGGAAAAAACAGGGGTCTGAAGAATGGAACTCGAGTCACCCTCTCCCCCTTGCTGATTACCTGGTGACAAGTTAGTTGGCCCTTTCAACCTCGGTGACTTCATGGGAATAATGATATTTTGCCTGTCTGAAGGCAGGAGGTTAGACAAGATGAATGATGTATCTCAACTCGATGCATATACTTTATCTATTTTATCTTAAAATAGTGCCTTGAATCAACCAAATGACTATGCTCTGAACATAGAACTTACATACCCACACACAGGAATTAAGCAAAGGTTAGAACTCATGCAATTTTGCTTACACCCACTTATTTTCATTTGAGTAACTTGATATTTTCTCAGTTGATGGTGAGGCTTCTTTTATCATCAGATCGTTCCTTGAGTTTCATCCAGCTGAAAGGACCACAGTTCTATTGTTGTTTTTTCTTTTCCAGAGGAATTTATAATAAATGTGAAAACAAATGGGCTTTGTATAGTTAAGCCACTCAAAATGGCTGTTTTCTTGTTCTCTGTACATTCTCTGTGGGAGCAGTGCCTGCTTCACCTGCACTCCACTCACATGATAGATCTCCCTATATACTAGTCCCCACCCCACCTACGAACTGTTCTTATCAAAGAGGCAGGGAAGGGATTGCCCCTCTGCTGGTTTCCTTGGTAACTGATAAGCCAACTTGAGTCAATTCCCCTGTAACTGGCAACCTCTCTCTGCCCCCAAGGGCTAAGACTGCCCCACATCTTGTCCACTGTCTGCTGCCTATGGATGGTGGAGTGTTGCTCCAGGACCCTGCTTCAGATGTGTAAGCTCCCCCATCCACTAAACCAGGGGTCCCCAACCTCTAGGATCTAATCCTTGATGATCTGAGGTGGAGCTGACATAATAATAATGGAAAAAAAGTACATAATCAACATAATGTGCTTGAATCATTTCAAAACCATTCCCCAGCCCTGCCCAGGTCCATGGAAAAAAATGTCTTCCTTGAAACCAGTTTCTAATGCCAAAAATCTTGGGGGCCACTGCATTAAACAGTTGATGTCTCTGGCTCTTGAACCTTGGCAAGTATAGGCCTCTTAGGCCTGTGGGGTGCACTCCAACAGGCCAAAAGTCAGGTTGGTTACTAAGATATCTCTGGGGGTCACCCCCTCTTTTTTGGTTTTTATAGCACTTCTTATCTTGATGAATATTTTGTTTAGTTGCTTAATCAAGTCCAACTCTTTGAAATCCCATGGACTGCAGCATGCCAGGCTTCCCTATTCTTCATTATCTCCTACAGTTTGCTTAAACTCATGTCCATTGGTAATGCTATCTAATTATCTCATGTTCTGTCACCCCCTTTTCCTCCCGCCCTCAATCTTTCCCAGCATCAGGGTCTTTTTTAATGAGCCAGTTCCTTGCATCAGTTCAATTAGTTCAGTTCAGTCGCTCAGTCATGTCCGACTCCTTGCGATCCCATGAACCACAGCACAGCAGGCCTCCCTGTCCATCACCAACTTCCAGAGCCAACCAAACCCATGTCCATTGTGTCGGTGATGCCATCCAACCATCTCATCCTCTGTTGTCTCCTCCTCCTTCCCTCAATCTTTCCCAGCCTCAGGGTCTTTTCCAATGAGTCAGTTCTTCGCATCAAGTGGCCCAAGTATTGGAGTTTCAGCTTCAACATCAGTCCCTCCAATGAACACCCAGGACTGATCCCCTTTAGGATGGACTGGTTGGATCTCCTTGCAGTCCAAGGGACTCTCAAGAGTCTGCCAACACCACAGTTCAAAAGCATCAATTCTTCAGCACTCAGCTTTCTTTATAGTCCAACTCTCATATCCATACATGACCACAGGAAAAACCATAGCCTTGACTAGACGGACCTTTGTTAGCAAAGTAATGTCTGCTTTTCAATATGTTGTCTAGGTTGGTCATAACTTTCCTTCCAAGGAGTAAGCATCTTTTAATTTCATGGCTGCAATCACCATCTGCAGTAATTTTGGAGCCCAGAAAAATAAAGTCAGCCACTGTTTCCCCAACTATCTGCCATGAAGTGATGGGACCAGATGCCATGATCTTCATTTTCTGAATGTTGAGCTTTAAGCCAACTTTTTCACTCTCCTCTTTCACTTTCATCAAGAGCCTCTTTAGTTCTTCTTCACTTTCTGCCATAAGGGTGGTGTCATCTGCATATCTGAGGTTATTGATATTTCTCCTGGCAATCTTGATTCCAGTTTGTGCTTCTTCTAGCCCAGCGTTTCTCATGATGTACTCTGCATATAAGTTAAATAAGCAGGGTGACAATATACAGCCTTGACGTACTCCTTTTCCACTCTCATATCCATACATGACCACAGGAAAAACCATAGCCTTGACTAGACGGACCTTTGTTAGCAAAGTAATGTCTGCTTTTCAATATGTTGTCTAGGTTGGTCATAACTTTCCTTCCAAGGAGTAAGCATCTTTTAATTTCATGGCTGCAATCACCATCTGCAGTAATTTTGGAGCCCAGAAAAATAAAGTCAGCCACTGTTTCCCCAACTATCTGCCATGAAGTGATGGGACCAGATGCCATGATCTTCATTTTCTGAATGTTGAGCTTTAAGCCAACTTTTTCACTCTCCTCTTTCACTTTCATCAAGAGCCTCTTTAGTTCTTCTTCACTTTCTGCCATAAGGGTGGTGTCATCTGCATATCTGAGGTTATTGATATTTCTCCTGGCAATCTTGATTCCAGTTTGTGCTTCTTCTAGCCCAGCGTTTCTCATGATGTACTCTGCATATAAGTTAAATAAGCAGGGTGACAATATACAGCCTTGACGTACTCCTTTTCCTATTTGGAACCCAGTCTGTTGTTCCATGTCCAGTTCTAACTGTTGCTTCCTGACTTTCATATAGGTTTCTCAAGAGGCAGGTCAGGTGGTCTGGGATTCCCATCTCTTTCAGAATTTTCCACAATTTATTGTGATCCACACAGTCAAAGGCTTTGGCATAGTCAATAAAGCAGAAATAGATGTTTTTCTGGAACTCTCTTGCTTTTTCCATGATCCAGCGGATGTTGGCAATTTGATCTCTGGTTCCTCTGCCTTTTCTAAAACCAGCTTGAACATCTGGAATTTCACAGTTCACATATTGCTGAAGTCTGGCTTGGAGAATTTTGAGCATTACTTTACTAGCATGTGAGATGAGTGCAATTGTGCGGTAGTTTGAGCCTTCTTTGGCATTGCCTTTCTTTGGGATTGGAATGAAAATTGACCTTTTCCAGTCCTGTGGCCACTGCTGAGTTTCCAAATTTGCTGGCATATTGAGTGTAGCACTTTCACAGCATCATCTTTCAGGATTTGAAACAGCTCAGCTGGAATCTTTGTATCAGGTGGCCAAATATTGGAGCTTCAGCTTCAGCATCAATCCTTTCAATGAATATAAGGTTGATTTCCTGGTTTGATCTCCCAGTTATCCACAGGACTCTCAAGAATCTCTCTCTTCCAGCTCAACAGTTAGAAAGCATCAGTTCTTCAGTTCTCAGCCTTCTTTATGGTCCTACTCTCACATCCATACATGACTAGTGGAAAAAACATAACTTTGACTACATGGACCTTTGTTGGCAAAGTGACGTCTCTGCTTTTTAATATGCTGCCTAGGTTTGTCATAGCTTTCCTTCCAAGGAGCAAGCGTCTTTTAGTTTCATGGCTGCAAATGATTATAATATCTCTCTTATCAATCTCACTGTTTAGGGACCACCTCCCTTCCATTAAGTTCATGCTTCTATTGTGTGTTTTCTAGACATGAATCTAACAAGTCACCTGTGCTCCACCCTGCTTCACATTCCTGAGTGTAGGCCCCTCAGAAAGCAGCTCTGATTTGACTTTCTCATCTCACTTTCTGTCATCCCCCAGCATGAGATGTCTCACTGGCCATCCCATCATATCCCACATGCTTTCTCATTGCTAAGTCACCTGTGCTACTACATCTCTGTAGGGATTCCCTTCTGTTTTCATTTTCTTTTGCTGTCAATGCTTAAAACAATACTCAGTGGCTTTGTGGTTAAAGCAACACCCTCAATATTAATTCATGAAGGCCAAAAGTCCAGGCTCAGCATGGCTAGGCTCTTTGTTCAGTGTCAACAGGGCTGAGGTCAAGGGCATCCTCTGCTGAAGGCTGGACTTGGGGAATATCTGCTTTCTAGCTTCTTCAGGCTGTTGGTAGAATTAATTCCCTTGTAGCTGAAAGACCTGGTCTCCCTGGCCTTGCTGCTGTTGTCTAGGGGCTGCCTGTTGATCCCAGAGGCTACTGTCAGGTCCTGGCCTGATCCCCCTTCACACACTTCCAAATTCTCTGACTTCAGAAAGAACCCAGTCCCTTCTCAGACAAAGAAAGACCAATACTGTATACCACGTATATGTGGGATTAAAAAAAATACAACAAACTACTGAATATATCAAAAAGGAAGCAGATTCACAGATACAAAGAGCAAACGAGTGATTACTGGTGGGGGAGGGCACAAGGGAGGGGCAACATAGGAGTAGGGGAGAAAGAGGTACAAGCTATTAAATACAAAATAAGCTACAAGAATATATACTGTATACTTCCTTGTAGCTCAAATGGTAAAGAATCTGCCTGTAAGGCAGGAGACCAGGGTTCGATCCCTGGGTTGGGAAGTTCCTCTGGAGAAGGGAATGGCAATCTGCGCATGGCAATCTGCTCCAGTATTCTGGCCTGGAGAATTAAATTTCATGGACAGAGAAGCCTGGTGGGCTACAGTCTGTGGGGTAGCAAAGAGTCAGACAAGACTGAGCAACCATGCAGTCACAGTCACATGTATTGTACAACACAGGGGATATAGCCAATGTTTTATAATAAATATAAATGGAGTATAACTTTTCAAAATTGTGAATCACTATATTGTACACCTGTAAGTTACATAATATCATAAAACAACTATACTTCAATTAAAAGAAAAAACTTACCTGATTAGGTCAGACCCACCTTTAAAAAGCCTCTTGAAAGTGAAAAAGGAAAGTGAAAACGTTGGCTTCAAGCTCAACATTCATAAAACAAAGATCATGGCATCTGGTCCCATCACTTCATGGGAAATAGATGGGAAAACAGTGTCAGACTTTATTTTTCTGGGCTCCCAAATCAGTGCAGATGGTGACTGCAGCCATGAAATTGAAAGATGCTTACTCCTTGGAAGGAAAGTTATGGCCAACCTAGATAGCATATTAAAAAGCAGAGATATTACTTTGCCAACAAAGTCCATCTAGTCAAGGCTATGGTTTTTCCAGTGGTCATGTATGGATATGAGAGTTGGACTATAAAGAAAGCTGAGTACCGAAAAATTGATTCTGGTGGTGCTGGAGAAGACTCTTGAGAGTCCCTTGGACTGCAAGGAGATCCAACTAGTCCATTCTAAAGGAGACTAGTCCTGAGTGTTCATTGGAAGGACTGATGCTGAGGCTGAAACTCTGATACTTTGGCCACCTCATGTGAAGAAGAGTTGACTCATTGGAGAAGACCCTGATGCTGGGAGGGATTGGGGGCAGGAGGAGAAGGGGATGACAGAGGATGAGATGGCTGGATGGCATCATCAACTTGATGGACATGAGTTTGGGTAAACTCTGGGAGTTGGTGATGGACAAGGAGGCCTGGTGTACTGCTATTCATGGGGTGGCAAAGAGTTGGACACGACTGAGCCACTGAACTGAATTGAACCCTGGTTAATCTCCTTTTGCACCATACACTGATAGGGAATTTGATTACACCTGCAAAATCCCTTTTGCCATATACAGTAATACAATCATAAGTGTAATACCTTATTCTAGTACAATTTCTACCCATACTTAATTGGAAGGAATTATACAAAACAAAGATTACGGGTATCATCTTCAAAGTCTACTGCATTGTCCTTTGTTTTCCTCCCAGGCAAACTATTTATCATCTAGAAGCTAGTTTAAATGTGTTTCTCCTGTGTGAAGAAATTCTGATATCCTGAGGCTATTGTGCTGGCCCCATACTCACTGTGAGTTCTTATTTCTCTCCGTACTGCTTTATTTATCACCTCATACTATACCTAGCTGTATATGTATCTATCTGGATTAAGATTAAGAAATAGAGATGCTGTGGAATTCTCAGCTTCATATTGTACACTGTAAATTCCACATTTCCAATAGTGCAATAGTGCGTTCTTTATATCAAACCCTTTTCTAATTTTTATTTTATATTGGAGTGTAGTTGATCAACAATGTTGTGTTAGTTTCAGATGCATAGCAAAATGATTCAATTATACATGTGTCTATTCTTTTTCAAATCCCCAACTCGCAGTCGATCCCTCTGCCTCATCTTGCCCCCTGACAACCGTGTTTGTTCCCTAAGTCTGTGAGTCTGTTTCTATTCTGAATGTGAGTTCATTTGTGTCTTTGTATAAGAGTCTGCATATAAGCACTATCATATTTGTCTTTCTTTGACTGACTTGCTACATTTAGTATGATAATCACTCGATTCATGCATGTTTTTGCAAATGGCATTATTTCGTTATTTTTAATGGTGGAGTAATATTCCATTGCATAAACATACCACATCTTTACCTGTTCACCTGTTGATGGACATTTAGCTTGCTTCCATGTCTTGGCTCTTCCAAACACTGTTTGTACCACTTGAAAGGGTGATGTGTCAGGTTGTCCAGTAGGAAGCATTTTTTCCAGGTAAGAGTAGAGGCTTCATGCCAGGTGATTCATGAATCCTCTTCACCTTGCACTTTAGCTTACACATTCAATAATTCAGGCCCTTCATTCCAGTAGTACAGACACAAGGATTCAAATGTAAGATTAGAACTGTAATTCACATCCTGACACATTCATACTTGCTCATAAAAGACTAGATATAACAAAATAGCCTTAGTTAATTGGATACAAGCTTGCTAAAGAAAGGGTGTAATTTTTTAAAAAAATGAACAGCTATTTTGTGTCTTTTATTTGAATGAAGTTGGCAGTGACTAAAAATAGATAAAATAATTAAGCAAGAGCACCTTGTAATTCATATAAGAACTTCAGAATGGCCATTAGTTACAAAACTAATTCCTTTTTCCTCTGGAAATTTTCTTTCATAAAGGAAATAGACAGAATTCACATTTAATGTGTTTCATTCTTCCACGTTGGAGCCAGTTCGGGTCTCATCCAGTCTTTCTGGGACCAGTGAATCTAGTTTTTTTTTTTTCTGGTATTATTTTCCCTAGGGGCACATAGCAGAGATGAAAATCACACAAGATTATTAGATGGTGCACAGACATCAATGTGTATTCAAGATCTGGAGGAAGCAACTGCTTTTACCTATTTAGCAATGCAAAATATATCCTCTCTGTCAATTTTCTGGAAAGAAAACTGGAATTTGAGTAATTTTATACTATAGGCTGAATTTCAGGATTCTTCATTTCTAAAAGAATGAACATGGGAAATTATCCAGAACCACAGCTCTTTGCTATGAGCCCCTGAAAAGAGCTGGAACTTACCCCCCATATATTCTTTCATGGAGGACAACCCCACTCAGTAACTATGAGTTCAGAATTTCCCAGATAACAGTCAGGAGAAAGAATAAAGAATCACTTCTTACTTTTAACCATGTTTGCAGAGAATTGGGTTCCAAATTCTGCCCATGGAATGCTGGCAATAAAGGCATCCGTTAGGATAATATTTAATGAAGCGTCTTGACGTGGCACCAAGCTTCCATTGATGGAATTAAGAAAGATCTGCCAGTGTTCCAGGGAAGATGATTCCCACACTTCCCCTCCAAAATGTTTTCAAATATGCAGAAGAAAAAGAAAAAAAAAAAAGATGAATCCAGCAGAATACCTCGTGGACAATTTTTCTAAGCTGGATGAATTATGTTAGCTTCTGTTCCCTGATCATTCCCTTCCCTGGGAAATGTATGGATATTTCCATTGCCCTAATCAGCAGAGACAGTTTCAAAATTGATCTGGAAAATCGGCAGTTGACCCCATGACCCTGCACTTTGTCGACACGTTCGATCACATCTGGTCTTGAACTGTAAAATTGTTGGCCTCTTCCCCAGCATACTGCTCTGACAGCTGCAGGCATTTTGTCCGCAGAATAGCTTCTCTCCCAGAGATTTAGGAAACCGGGACAACACAGCTTTCATTGCTAGATCCTCTAACCACAAAGAGAATTTCAATAAGTTTCTACGGAAAGGCCCTTTGGCTAAAGAGTTTCAAAAAGAAGAAGTATTAGGAAGGCGCACAGGCAATGGCATGTGATTGGGTGTGGGGCCATCTTGATTTAAATTCTGTCTATCTTTGACCCTTAGTTACCCAAAAGGGAGTAAGAGATTCACATTCTGTCCTCTGAAAAAGATAATATTGTAGGGATTGGATTAAGGTGCCACGATTTTGAAAACGTTTAAAAAATTATGTAAGTTGACTATTTAACTCAGCAGCATTGTAAAGCAACTAGTTTAGAATAAAAATTAATTTAAAAGTAAAAACAAAAAGCTCAACAGCATCGTACTGTCCCTTTAGTCTAGAACAACTTGGTATTTTATAATAAAAGATATATATAGTCACTAAGTTGACAAGAATTTGCTCATCTTCTCCCCTGTGTCAAATTCATTTCTAAAAATACATGCTATGCTTATATGTGGAATCTAAAATATGACACAAATGAGCTTATCTATGAAACAGAAACAGACCCACAGACAAGAGAACAGACTTGTGGTTGCCAAGGGGAGAGGGTTGGGGGTGGGAAGGATTAGAGTTTGGGATTAGCGGGTGCAAATGATTGTATATAGGACTGATAAACAACAAGATCCTACTATATAGCACAGGGAATTATATTTAACATTCTGTGATAAACCATAATCGGAAAGAATATGAAAAAGTATTGTATATATATACATATATATATTTGTGTGTACACATATATATTAATATATATATATAACTGAATCAGTTTGCTCTATACTGGAAACTAACACAACATTATAAAGAAACTATACTTCAATAAAAAATTTTTTAAAAGAGAATGCATTAGAAGAAGGCAAGGCCACAAGGAGACCACTTAGGAGTTGGTTGCAAAGTTAAAGTAAGAAATGGTGAATGCCTGAACTAAAATTATGGTGGGGGAGGTCAGTGAAGAGAAGTCGCCAGCTTAGGGAGAATAGAGGGGTGTTTTGATTTGGCAGGATGGTAAGTGGAAGTTGGCAAGTGTGGAAATGAATGGCCAGCAAGGGTTTTGTTTTTTTTTTTTTTTTAAGAAAGAAAAAGTGCAACTTTGCAGATGGAAGATAGTAAGTTTATTTTAGATCATTTTGAAGTGTCTATTTTATATCCAGCAAATGGGTACTTATACCAGAGTAGGGCTAATATTGTTTTGGCAACTGTATATGGAAGCATGGCCAAATTTTATACTATTCCATTTATTAAGGAATTTTTACCTAAGGTAGATATATGGTATCCTTCCCAACCACTGAGCAAAGAAAGAACAGGAATAAAGAGAATAGGGAGAACAGACAAGGACTCTATTTTTTATAGTAAACCAGAGCTCATAATCATAGCAGGATCCAAATGCCCATAGGACTCTCCCATGGTACCTCTATTGGCAACTTCTTATCTGATTTTTAGCACAGGACCTAAGAAGGGAGACTGATCAGGGATTATTTATTTTCTTATTGAAAGTGTACTTACTCCTCACTTTGTGACAAGGGAAAGGCAACACGGTTTTGCTTAGCCTCACAAAATAAATTGAATTTAGAAGTCTGCATTTATCCAGTGCCAATTCAAAGCATCAGGAGGTTCTGTGAAGTAGAGAACTCCTCTAGCATCTGGAGTTATGTTTCCCTTCCCAGGAGGGATTATGTGTAACCTATCACTTTTCCTTCCCATACAGAGGTTCCCTTCTCCCAGACAGCTCTGTGTATAACCAGTGAGGCAGAAGGCGGGTTATTACACCTGATGACTCAGACAAGGAAGCATTGACAAGTGAGAGGCAGCCTCTTGATCATTCATCATGTGAGCTGAACAGTCCCCTCACCCTGAAGCTGAACCCCTGCTGCCCAATACAACTCAAAGTTATCCAATCCCATGTGTCTTTGAAAACAGCCTGAGGTTCTCTGGTTTGAACTAATCCTTGAGCCAAAGATCCAGGCCATTTGCAGAGATCTTGGCAATAGGAACCTCAGCTGTCAACAAGCAGAAACACTGAGTTAACATGAGCGCATTCAGTGAAGTTAGGGGCAAGTCCATTTTCTAAATCCTACATCAGGAGGTCTGACATACTTGATGGTGCTTTGGACAGAATCTGGCTTGCTCAAGGATAAATATCCCCAAAGAGTAAAACGTCTTTGTCTTCAACTCTGTTGATGAGAAATTCAGAAAGGAGAGTGACAGACGTTTACTTTTATATTATCTAAGAAAAAATAGTTTGCTAAAAATAATAATGTAGTTTAAAAAAAGTTGGGACTTACAATCATAAGATAGGGGGGTACATTCTACCATATGCTCCTAAGAGAGGACACTTTTATGAAGTCAGTAGTTTACTGACTTCATTGTCTTCCTTGTTTCCTCTTTCCAAGCTCTTTCCAAGTTACCAAGCTCCTTGCCTCAAGGAATCTTGCAAGACAGAAAACAGGAGCTACACAAAGTCAGTGGTAATTTTTGTAAAACCTTAAAGTGACTAGAGAAAGGTCAGTCACAAATTCTAAACTGCTGAAGTTTTGCTTTAATTTTCCTAACTGTCTTATTCTCCTGCACTTCCCAATAAACCAGTGCTGAGCACAGAGAGAAAGCACATTGATATATGTTGGTAGATGTGAGAAAGTCCTATGAACATGATGACAAATGATGTTGGCAGAAATCTAACTTCTTTCTCTAAAAGAAACAAAATCATAGATTTGGTAAATAATAATCATGTAGCTTTGAGACTATTAAGTTGAAGATTTCTGAGCATCACAGAATGTCTAATGTTAGTACTATGGATACTATGGCTAGTTCTTGATAGCTGTGAACCTGTGACTGGACACTGTAACACTGACCACTGATCACTTCACGAATGGCGTCTTGAAGGACGTAAAGCTAGGGGCTGGGCAGCAGAACTCTTGATGCAGAAAAACCCGCATGACCATGCCCATGCCCATGCTTGCTAGCAGAAATCAACCAAAACAGCAAGAGATGATGTTGGTCTCACTTCTGCATACCAAATTTTATGTCACTGCAACTCATTTGGTGGAAGTCAGTATATTACTTCTAGTTTGTTAGCTTCTATAGTACAGGAAGACCAAAAAGGGGTGGAAATTGATGCTGACCATCACCATAGTATTCAACTGTTCCCTGGATGTCTATTTCAGACACTACAATATATCTCAACTTATTATCTTTCTCTTCAAATATGCTTTTCCTCCTGGGTTCTCAATGACACTAATTCTATCCAGTTTTCAAGTCTAAAACCTGTTTTTCATTTCCACTCTCTCTTTCCATATCACCAAGTATGACATAAAGTCTTCCTCACTCTTTCTCACATGTGCCCCTTCTGTTTCGATTTCATGTCCTCATTATTTCTCTTCTGGATTATTACAGTAATTTCTCTTATCTTAATGTACTTTCCCCTCATGGATCATCCACCCTGTGTTCATAGAAATCTCTCTCAATGCAAACGTTACCATTTACATTTCCTCCATTCAAAACTTTGCACTGGTTCCAAATTTCCAGCAAGGCAACATTTCCCTCTCTCAACTGATACCTGACTCCTTTTCCAAATTTATTTGTGATACATACCGTTCCTCATAAGTTGCACTCAGTTCTTCTGGATTAATTGAGATTCCTTGAAAATGTCTTCCATCAATTCATCCACTTTTTAAGTTTCTGTTAAAATTCACTATTTATTAAAAAAATAATGTTTAGTGTTATGAAAAACTTGCTTGATAATTGTCCATAAGGTGTTTACAGTTGTAGTTAAATATAACTGTAATAGATATTGTAGCAACTGTATAGATTGCTACAATAGGGTGTCACAAATAATTTCCCTGTACAGGGGAGGTGGATGTGATAGTCAGAGAAATTTTCCTCATATTGCATTAAGCTCAGTCTTGAGGGATAAGTAACACCAACTATACAAAGACACACGAAAAGAAGAAATAGAAAGCACTTCCAGATTAAGGAGTAATTATAGTCACAGGTAAAGAAGCCAGAGAAAGCAAGATGTTTCAGGTATCAGATTGTTGAAGATTGTATTTGTGGGGCTTTCCAGAAAAACAGAACAAATAAGAGGTAATATGGAGGGACTTATTTCAAGGAATTAGTGCAAGTTTAAAATGCACAGAGTGGCTTGATTGGAGACCCTCAAAAAAGCTGATGCTGAAGTACAAGTTCAAAGGCTGTTGACCTGAAGAATTGACATTGTGTCTCAAATCTAAAGACTATAAAACTGGAGACTGTAGGAAGAGCTGAGCCAACATTGCAATTGAAGTCTGAATGCAGTCTGCTGGCTGAGTTTCTTCTTGCTTTGGGAAGGTTAGTCTTTTTCCAGTAAGTCTTCAACTGATTAGATGTGGCCCACCCACATTATGGAGGGCAATCTATTAATACTGTACTCATTGTGTACCAATTTGAATGTAAATCTTAGTGAAATAAATCCAATACATAAGGACAAATGCTACATAATACATCTTATATGGAGACTCTAAAGTACTTAAACACATAAGGGCAGAAAATAGAATGATGGATATTAGGGACTGGCAGAGGGGAAACCAGAATTAGTCAAAGGATATTAAGTTTTGGTAAACAAGATGAATAAGTCCTAGAGACCTACTGTATGGCATAGCTTCTATAGTTACCAATTCTTCATTATATAGTTAAAATTTTGCTGAGGGTAAATCCTATATTAAGTATTCTTGTCACGCAAAAATTAATAAAGAGTACAGGAGGACACTTTTGGAGGTTATAGATATGTTATGGCATAGATTGTGATGGTAGTTTTTATATATGCCTGTCTCCAAACTCATCAGGTTCTATACATTAAATATGTACAGCTTTTTATATGTCAATCATGTCACAATAAAGTGGTTTAAAAATATAAATCTCATCCAAAACATTCCTCATGGAAACATCCAAAATAATGTTTGACCAAATATCTAGACACTAATGGCCCACCTTAAAATTTAAAATTTTTAAAAGATGCTTACTCCTTGGAAGGAAAGTTATGACCGTCTTAGACAGCATATTAAAAAGCAGAGACATTACTTTGTCAACAAAGGTCTGTCTAGTCAAGGCTATGATTTTTCCAGTGGTCATGAATGGATGTGAGAGTTGGACTATAAAGAGAGTTGATGCTGAAGAATTGATGCTTTTGAACTGTGGTGTTAGAGAAGACTCTTGAAAGTCCCTTGGACTGCAAGGAGATCCAACCAGTCCATCCTAAAGGAGATCAGTCCTGGGTGTTCATTGGAAAGACTGCTGCTGAAGCTGAAACTCTGATACTTTGGCCACCTGATGGGAAGAGCTGACTCACTGGAAAAGACCCTCATGCTGGGAAAGATTGAGGGTAGGAGGATAAGGGGATGACAGAGGATGAGATGGTTGGATGGCGTCACCTACTCAATGGACATGAGTTTGGCTGGCTCCAGAAGTTGGTGATGGACAGGGATGCCTGTTGTGCTGTGGTTCATGGAGTCACGAGGAGTCGGACATGACTGAGCGACTGAACTGTGAACTGAACTGAATGGACCACTCAAATTGACACATAAAGTTTCCCATCTTGGGATAAAGCTGAATTCAAGGTTAAAAGGACTGTATTCTGAATGCCATGCTTGGGAATTTGAACTTCCATTTGGAGATCAGATGGAATCATTAAAGAGTTGTAAGCAGAAAGTCGCTTAAGCAGATCCATGTTTAGGAAAAATATGTTGGGAGAGTAGAAACAGAATGGAGTGATGACAAGAAGTAGGGGTGCAGTTGTAGAGAAGGAAAAGAGAGGAATTGAGAACTGGTGAATTAAACACAAAACCTCCTATAGTCACATATGTAAAGAATCATAATCTTCCTTTACCTCTGTTGTCCCCAGCCTGTAATGTATTTTCACCCATTGTCTACTTGAAAAAAAATCCCTATTTGTCTGTCAATACCCACTTGCTGTAAGCAGAATTTCAAAATGATTTCAAAGAATCTCACCTCATATAACCCCCTCCCCTTGAGTGCTATGTATCTGATGGAATGTTATTCCTATGATTAGATGATGGAATATTATTCCTGAGATTACATTAGATCTGTGGCTGAGATGAAGGATTTTTTACAGATATAACTGAAGTCCTTCATCAGCTGACTGCTAATGGAAAGTTAATGGAAGGGGAGATTTTCTTGGATGAGCCTCATCTAATTAGGTGAGCTCTTTAATAAAAGGTCTAAATGCCAGAGATAGGAGAAGGAAGAGCAAATGTTCTTCAGTCAGCCTTGAAGAAACAAATGACCATGTGTGGAGGGTATCACATGGCAAAGTGTAGCAGGTGACTCTGGTAGACAAGAGCCTCAATCTTTCACCACAAGGAACAGAACTCTGCCAGCCTAGCCTCAGATAAGATTTCAGGTCTAGCCAACACCTTGGCATTAGTCTTCTGAAACCCTGAACAGAGGATGCAATTGGGCCATACCTGGATTTCTTGACATACGGAAGATAGCTTCTTAAGCTAGGAATGTAAGCTTCTTCCTGTTTGGTAACACTATATAGAGACATTTCCTCTTTTGAATGAGATGAGATAGGTGGTGATATGAGAAGTGTCTGAGCAGAGTCTGGAAGAATGGGAGTCCTTGGATTTAATCTGAACAACAGATAATTGTTTGCCTCCATCATTTGAACTAGAAAATGAAAAGTGTGAGCTCTGACTGCTAAAAATCATCATCTGGGGTCTGGAACCTTTTCCATCTCCTTGAGTTATCCTTCAGAAGTACTTGAGTTCTGTGAAGGTGGGTGAAGATGAATACATTCAGTATTCTGACTGTAAAGTCAGATGAGGGCAAAAAGTTGAAGAGTTGCCCCATAAACTCACATGAATTCTAATAGTGATCATGGTAATAAAAACATTGGTTTCTGGTACTGAGGGAAAAGAAGAATTGGGTCATAAATGAGTTAAATGCAAAAAATAATTATTCAGATTTTATCATCTTTCCAGTGCACCACCAGGTATGAAGGGAGAGAAAAGATTAGGTGTTATACTCAGTGGCAAGATATTTGAGAAAATGAATCTGAGCACATTTACACGTTCCACTAAGCTGGTGTATTAACTTTTCTAGAAACTCCAGGAGAGCAGGGCTTGGTTTATATGACTTACCCTGTGTTCCCAGGGCCAAGCATAGTGCTTGGCACATAATAGGCACTCAATAAATATTTGATGGCTGAGTGACTTTCTGGGGAAACACATCCTAAAGCTGAAAATAATAGCAAACTCTTACCCAAATGAAATCACTGAAATCTACAGCTGGCAAACCTCTTCTCCCTCCCTTTTTCCAGGAGATTAATTGCAGTACTTAACATTTGTAAAGCATTTCTGACACATCAAAATGGCCAGAGGGGAATTTGTACTGAAAATCTAATTCATTATTATTAATAAATTGCCTTGTGGTCCCAACTGTCCTCTAGTGATTTGAAGATGGGAGAGAAAGGGAAAGTCACTTTCAATGTTTTTCTCAATGTCTTAATTTGGAAAAACACAGAAGTTTTTTCAGTGGTTCATTCTGAGGTCCGGGCAAAGGTTCAAGCCCATTCCTGAGTTATCTCAACTGATTCATCCTCCCCCGTCCAAAGCCAACAATTGCGAAGGTTTGCAGCATACCCTGCCCTAACTGTACTTAGTGCTGAGAGGTTTTTAATCTTTTTCTTGTTGGTCTCCTTATCTTCTGGTGCTTCTCTGTCTCATCCCCTTTTCCAGAGGCTCCCAACATAATCAGCATCTCCTGCAGCTGATGACAGACACAAGAAGCAGATGGACTAAAAGGTTAATGGAAGGGGAGTGGTAAGTCCAGATACAGAAAAAGAAAAGGCAACTGGAAGTTTGCTGGGTTACACGCAAGCACAGATAACTAGAAACGGCTTCCAGAAACAGGGCTGGAAAAAAGGCTTTCTACAGGTCAGCGGGGCATTCTCTCCACAAAAACTTACCATCTCAGCAAATTAAAAAAAAATTATATTAAAAGAAAAAAAAATCTCCCAAAGTGCTATTGGGTCTTTCTTTCCGTCAATGTAATTCTAGTAGTTTGTCAGCTTTTTCAGTTAGAATATTTTAAGTTGTGATGGTCATTTATTAGTATAATGTTTCCTGCCCAGGATCCATTCTTCATTTTGGAGAGTGATTTCTCTGCCTTTGAGTACATTCTTGGTGAGACTGTCAATCAGAGTACCCAGGGCCAAGTATGTGATCTATGGTGACCCAATTGGACTCTTTCTCTTGGGGGCTGGACAATGGAGTGAAACTAGGTTTAGATTTATAAAATGATTGGAGCTATCTCAACCCAATGGTGGTACTCAGAGAAGACCAGCAAGAGTTTTTGCTATGTAGAAAGAACCTCAGAATATTCAGTAGAGTTCTCTGTGGTATAGAGGAAGTTGATGGTTATAACTTAAATGGGAAAAACATCTGAAAAAGAATGGTTATATGTGTATGTTTAACTGAACCACTTGACTGTACATCTGAAACCAACACAATATTATAAATCCATTATACTCCAATATAAAATAAAAATTAAATTAGAAAAGAAGAAATGGAAGGAAAGAAGGAAGAAAAAAGTAAGAAAGAATGGAGGAAGAATGGGAAGAAAGAAAGAGAGAGAGAAAGAATCTCAGAGTTGCCCTGGTTTCTTTCTGAGTTTGCTTTTGTGATTCTCTCTCCAAGTATGTGCTCACTACCTATCCTTCCAACAAATTTTCTTTCACTTAAAGGTTGTATGGAGTTAGTCCCTGTTGCTTACCACCAAAGATCCCTAACAGATAGTCATGTATCCAGCTTATTCTTGTTATGTGACATTCTTGCAAAGAAATCTGCCATGACTGATTACATGGGCATAGAATGTTATGATGGACAAACTCTGTTTATTTGTGCAGTCTTGTATCATCACAAAACTCTCAAGGTAGAATGATTACAGCAGTTTAAACACCCCCATTCTACACATGTATTATTTATGATTCTATTTAGTAAATTGAGCTTATATAGGTTTGTAATTTCCATGCACTTCTCCATTTTACAGGCTTACTTCTGAAAGAAAGTAGAGTGCAAATGTTTTCATTGAGACACAGGTTCTAGTTGCAGTGGACTTGGATTTTTATGCCTAGGTCTGTAATTTATCAGTTGTCACCCTCCCTGCCCCCCAGAATCAGTGAAATTAAATTAAATGAATTAAAAGATGCTTTCTTCTTGGAAAGAAACCTATGACAAACCCAGACATCACATTAAAAAGCAGAGACATCATTTTGCCATTAAAGATCCTTATAGTCAAAGCTATGGTTTTTCTAGTAGTCATGTATGGATGTGAGACTTGGACCATAAAGAAGGCTGAGCATCAAAGAATTGATGCTTTTGAACTGTGGTGTTGGAGACAACTCTTGAGAGTCCCTTGGACTGCAAGGAGATCAAACCAGTCAATCAAACCAGTCAACTGGAAGGACTGTTGCTGAAGCTGAAGTTCCAATACTTTGGCCACCTGATGTGAAGAGCTGACTTTTTGGAAAAGACCCTGATGTTGGGAAAGATAGAAGACAAAAAGAGAAGAGGGCAGTTGAGTATGAGATGGTTAGATAGTATCACTGAATCAATGGACATGAATCTGAGCAAACTCTGGGAGATAGTGAAGGACAGGAGAGCCTGGCATTGCTGCAGTCCATGGGGTTGCAAAGAGCTGGGCATGATTTAGTGACTGAATGACAATGAGTCAGTGCCTGAGGCAACTGTGGTACTTACTGCATCCTTGGAAAATGGCATGAAAAACTGAATGGGTAAAAAAATAACATATTGAATATTTTGAGAGAAATCTTTGTTACCTGTGATGTCCTAGGAAGATTTTGTGATCAAGGTAGGTCTGGATTTGGAATTTAAGTGATGGATAGCTTTGAAAAAAAAAAAAAGTAGGAAAGCTTTCCAGGCATGAATGGAGTGAGCGAACACATTTAGGTAGAAAAATAAAAAGCAAATCTGGAAGAAAGTGTGTCGTACAGGTAGCATAAAAAGCCAACATGGAATAGTTTTTAAAGAAAAACACAGATTTAGTGACTGAATGACAATGAGTCAGTGCCTGAGGCAACTGTGGTACTTACTGCATCCTTGGAAAATGGCATGAAAAACTGAATGGGTAAAAAAATAACATATTGAATATTTTGAGAGAAATCTTTGTTACCTGTGATGTCCTAGGAAGATTTTGTGATCAAGGTAGGTCTGGATTTGGAATTTAAGTGATGGATAGCATTTGAAAAAAAAAAAAAGTAGGAAAGCTTTCCAGGCATGAATGGAGTGAGCGAACACATTTAGGTAGAAAAATAAAAAGCAAATCTGGAAGAAAGTGTGTCGTACAGGTAGCATAAAAAGCCAACATGGAATAGTTTTTAAAGAAAAACACAGAAAAGTATGTTTAGGTTGTATGGTCTTGAAAGTCAGGCTAAGGGGTTTGGATTTTATTAACAACAAGGTTGTAAGTTTCAGAGTACTGAAGTGAAGGGGTAGAATGATACTTAGAAAGGTCAGTCTAGGGTGGGATATAGAGGAGATAAGCCTAGAGAAACCAAAGTTAGAGATAGTTGGGAACTGTTTATAAAGGGTAAGGTTTGAAGAAAAATGTTATAAACCCAGGGTATTATTTATGATTGTCCTCTGTTTTGTTACCAAATTCCTTCCACCAGTTGGGTTTCTGATGGCTCTCCCACTTGAAGCAAAGGATGGAACAGTTCAATTAACAAAGGATTGTAATACCTTAATATCCAAATAGTCAAGGTTTTACTTTACAGTAAGTCCCCTATGTCTAAACCTTAAAGTTGCAAACTTCCGGAGGTGCAAATGTGGGTCTGCACGTCCAGTCCCATAAGTTAGATCGCACTGTCATGTGCACGCAGCCTCTGAAGCGGTTGTGCTTTTGTGTACTTTGTGTGCAGTGCTGGATAGACTGAGGCTTCCCTGGTGGCTTAGAGGGTAAAGAATCTGCCTGCAGTGCAGGAGACCTAGGTTCAATCCCTGGGTTGGGAAGGTGCTCTGAAGAAGGGAATGTCTACCCACTCCACTACTGCCTGGAGAATTCCATGGACAGAGGAGCCTGGAAGTCCACAGACACACAGAGCCAGACGCTACTGAAGCAACTTAACACGCATGCACACACACACTGTACAGAGTACAGTGATACATCTTTATTTCAAGCTCAGAATATCCAGAAACAAGCATGAAAACAGCGGCATATAGCTGATTGTGTTAGTTAGGTACCTAGGCTAACTTTGTTGGATTTATGAACAAATTGGACTGATGAGGATGCTCTCAGGACAGAATTGTTTGTATGTAGGGGACTTGGTGTAACTTTTGTTGCTTGATCTATGCTGAGTCAAGATAGACCCCAGGTGCTACAGTGAAGCTAAGCTAGCTCAGACGGCACAACCTTGCCCTTCTTCATTACTCTACTTTCAACATTTGAAAGCAAAGTCAGTAAAGTTATTAACTCCCTTTGGGTACTCTCTTAGCTTTTATTGGCCAGATGTCAAAAATTTAGGCCAATGAAGCAGAAAATAAATCTTGTCTTGCACGTAACGCTCAGTCAGTCAGTAGTACTGACCTGAGAACTGGACCAATAAGAATTCTAAGGGTGTGTCTGGGCTCAGTGAAAAAGCATCATGTTTAAGAACAATGTTGACCATAGGTGAATATCTGTGGCCACTCTGACTTAGGGACTCTGGTAGGCTGGTCTTACACTGAGTAAAGCATTATCTCTTCACAGTGGAAATAGTGGGCCCCAAAAAAGCCCTAGTATCCCCAGTTATCCATTCAAATATTCCTGGGAGAACTAAAAGTTGAACTAATTCATCAAAAGCTAGGAAAACTTAGACTTTCTCTCTTATGTGCATGATGTGGGAGGTTAAGATCTCTGGGTCTGAGGAGGAAAAAGGATCTTCACCTTGGAAATTAAAATGGAGTTGGACTTGCTTTGCAAACCAGTTTTTAATATGATTACCTTTTCTAGATCCGAATGTGGGAACACTATTTGACAAGGTATTTTTTAACTCAAAAATTAATTTACAATAACAATTTTTTAATGATAGTGATGAAGTCCCACTTAGTGAGTAAAATAATTGAATAATATGCATTTGAGACTATCCATGAAAATCGAACACGTGTTTAACAAACGACAACAAGTTTTGTTTGACACTATAAGAGATTTTGATTATTATCTGATGTGGATTTCTGAGGCATATAGTGATTTTCCTCCCCATTGTTTGTTATTTTGATGGATAGCCTGATTCATACTTTAGAATCCTAAGACCAGCAAGGAAAACCTATAGTTTAAGTGAAACTGCATGTGCCAGATGTAAGTACGCAGTGATACAAATGGTTTAACTTTTTCAAAAGCCAATATTATAAATCTTTCTAAAACAGACTGATTGGAACTGGAGATTTATATCATGAAAAGTACAAATTGTTACAAAAAGAACATTTTCATTTTTGAAGGTTAAGTTACATTCAAATGATTATTTGTTTGATACAGGACTTGGAATGAATCAGAGATATGAGAAGGACATGCTGAACATTGAAATCTATCAGAAATGAGGAAAAAATGATCTTTATAAAGATAAAATAATTCTTTGTAAACTCAGGTTCAAGTTACAAATATTTGAGTAATACAGAACATCTGTCTGTTCTAATAGTTCAACCACAGGCTAATAATTCAACCACAAATCACAGGTATTGCCACTGTAGCAATATGGTTCTTAGAAGGCTACTCCATAAAGCAGTACTGAATATTTTGAAGACTTTCATCACAATAGCTTGGATTAATACAATACCTCACAAAATTAGTTATCATCATTATCATTATCAAGAAACTTCATTTATTCTTAGTTTTACAGGAGCCTATATACCTTAATGCCTTGTTTAGTTAATGTAAGTGTGTTTTTAAAAATAAATCAGTCTGCAGTGAATAAGGGGAGAAATGCTGTCACATCCAAACCAAGATCAGTCCAGCAGATCGTTCGGAGAAATGCTGCTTTTAAAATGATGTATACCGTTCAGTCATGTTAAAGGCAGTCCAAAATGTTATTTTCCTAGGGTACAGTGGTTGGGCCACTTGGTTTTGTTATTTGACACCTTCTTGGCCTGGGTTCCGTATCCCCCACCCTCTTCCCACTCCTCGCTCTGCCCAGCTGGTGTCTGGGTGTGGGGCAGAGGAGAGAGGATTGCACAACACACAGCAAGAAAGGGACAGGCTTGGCAGCAGGGCCCCCAGAGATCCAGTCCAGCTGCTGTAAAAGGAATCTCATGGCATGTCCCCACCCTGCCCCTGACGAAATCACAAGTGATGCTGGAAAAGCTACAAGACCAACTTGTGATGTGTGCAGATGTGGTAAACACAGGCAGCACCGGCTGCAGCATCCAGGGGGAACCCGGAGTTCTTAGGACCACCTCTGCCTCTACGGTGTTTCTGTGACCACGGGAAAGGTGCAGAACCCCCTCTGCTCATTCTTAAATCAGAAATCGACACAAAAACAACACTTTCCATTCCTAGAGGACATTGTGAGGATGCTCCAGGAATACAAAGGGAGTGCCAAAATGTCATAAATGTTATTGAACATTGTCGTAAAGAAAAAATGAAAAACAAGAAGAGTTACGCATACTTCATTTGGTATATTTTAAATTCCAGGAAACTTTATTTATTATTATTTTTTATTGGGGTAAAATTGCTTTATGTATTTTGTTAGTTTCTGCTGCACAGTGAAGCAAACCAGTGATATACATATATCCCCTTCCTCCCACCATCCCCCACCCCACCGCTGTAGGTCATCACAGAGCCCTGAGCTGAGCTCTCTGTGCAACACGGCAAGTTCCCACCAGCTATTTGTTTTGCACATGGTAGTGTATTTATGTCAATCCCAATCTCCCGATTCATCTAACTCCCTTCCTTCCCCCCTCCACGTCCACACACCTGTTGTCTACATCCGCGTTTCCAATAGGGTCATCTGTACCATTGTTCCAGATTCCACATATATGTTAATATACGATATTTGTTTCTCTTTCTCTTATTTCACTCTGTATGACAGTCCTTAGGTTCATCCATGTCTCTACAAATTACCCAATTTTGTTCCTTCTATCGGCTGCGTAATATTCCACTGTGTACACAAACCACATCTTCTTTATCCAAAATACTCAAAATAGAGCTACCATATGATCCATCAAACCACTATTAGGCATATACTTGGAGAAAATCATAATTCAAAAAGACACATGCACCCCAATGATCATTCCAGGACACTTTAAAAATAAAATTTAATAGGATGAATGTGGTATTAGGAATGTGACGATGTAAAATGAGAAATTCCGTCAGTTACTACTGAGGCACTTAATTAAATAATCTTCAGTGTGTGTATCTGGTGGATTTCAAAGCACAGTCTCAGGTATCTCTGATTTGATCAATTGCAACCATGGGAGGTGGGCAAGGAAGCCAGTGATATTGCCATCTTGTAAATAAAAATACTGAGGCTCAGGGAGTCTTGGCAATGTAGAACAACCAAACAATACCAGCTTTAGAGTTAAAAGTATTTAAGGTGTTATGAGAAAAGTTAGGTTTCCCTCTTGGCTCAGTGGTAAAGAATCCACCTACCAATGTAGGAGATGCTGGTTTGATCTCTGGGTTGGGAAGATCCCCTGGAAAGGGAAATGGTAACCCACTCGAGTATTCTACCCTGCAAAATTCCATGGACAGAGGGACCTGGCAGGCTATGGTTTGTGGGGTCACAGAGAGTCAGACATGACTTAGCGACTGAAAAACAATAACAACAAAGGAAAGTTGTATCAGGGATAGATCTGAGTCCTGAGGAATATTCTTGAAGATGCTATCTGGCATTTCATTCTATGACATGATCTGTAAGTCGGAATAAGGAGGCTCATTTTAGAGTTGGTCAATTGTTCCTTCAGTTCAGTTCAGTTCAGTCACTCAGTCGTGTCCGACTCTTCACAATCCCATGAACCGCAGCACGCCAGGCCTCCCTGTCCATCACCAACTCCCGGAGTTCACTCAAACTCACGTCCATCAAGTCAGTGATGACATCCAATTATCTTATCCTCTGTCGTCCTACTCATCCTACTTCTTCTCCTGCCCTCAATCTTTCCCAGCATCAGGGTCTTTTCAAATGAGTCAGCTCTGCGCATGAGGTGGCCAAAGTATTGGAGCTTCAGCCCCAAAATCATTCCCTCCAGTGAACACCCAGGACTGATCTCCTTTAGGATGGACTGGTTGGATCTCCTTGCAGCCCAAGGGACTCTCAAAAATCTTCTCCAACACCACAGTTCAAAAGCATCAATTCTTCGGTGCTCAGCCTTCTTCACAGTCCAACTCTCACACCCATACATGACCACTGGAAAAACCATAGCCTTACTAGATGGACCTTTGTTGGCAAAGTAATATCTCTGCTTTTTAATTGTTCCTTACAGCACTTATTAGATTGTCAGGTTGAAATATATGTCTACAAAAATGGACCTTTTAAGGATATTTACTCAAAACCCAGGACTGATCTCCTTTAGGATGGACTGGTTGGATCTCCTTGCAGCCCAAGGGACTCTCAAAAATCTTCTCCAACACCACAGTTCAAAAGCATCAATTCTTCGGTGCTCAGCCTTCTTCACAGTCCAACTCTCACACCCATACATGACCACTGGAAAAACCATAGCCTTGACTAGATGGACCTTTGTTGGCAAAGTAATATCTCTGCTTTTTAATTGTTCCTTACAGCACTTATTAGATTGTCAGGTTGAAATATATGTCTACAAAAATGGACCTTTTAAGGATATTTACTCAAGAAGAACCCCCAGAAACAGGAACCACAAAGCCAATGGTAGTGCTTTATGTAAATCATTAAGACACTAAGTATCTCTGCTAGGATGAGATGAAAATGAAGGTATGGCCCACAGAAAAGTAGGCAGGAACATTCTACTATTGAAGGTATTCTTTTCCATTGACTTAACTCCTGCCCCTCCCCCAAACTTCTACTTTGAAATAATTTTCAAATGTACAGAGAAGTTGAAAGAAAAGTGTGTGGTAGCTTGTATCCTAACCTGTTTGTGAACTATTTGTAAATTTATTGTAGGTATTATAACATTTCACATCTAAACACGTCAGTTTGTGTCTCTAAAACCCAAGACACTTTCCTATAATATATAATTTCAGTACTTTCATCACCTCTAAGAAAACTAACCATATTTCCTTAATATCATTCAATATCCTCCATATTCAAAACTTTCAGATTGTCAACCAAATCTTGTTACAGAATTTTTTTTTGAAACACAATCCAATCCAACTTTATACACTAAATTTGATTATGNACTCCCGGAGTTCATTCAGACTCACGTTCATCGAGTCCGTAATGCCATCCAGCCATTTCATCCTTGGTCGACCCCTTCTCCTGCCCCCAATCTTTCCCAGCATCAGATTCTTTTCCAATGAGTCAACTCTTCGCATCAGGTGGCCAAAGTACTGGAGTTTGAGCTTTAGCATCATTCCTTCCAAAGAACACAAAGGGCTGATCTCCTTTAGGATGGACTGGTTGGATCTCCTTGCAGTCCAAGGGACTCTCAAGAGTCTTCTCCAACACCACAGTTCAAAAGCATCAATTCTTCAGGCGCTCAGCCTTCTTCACAGTCCAACTCTCACATCCATACATGACCACAGGAAAAACCATAGCCTTCACTAGATGGACCTTAGTCGGCAAAGTAATGTCTCTGCTTTTGAATATGCTATCTAGGTTGGTCATAACTTTTATACCAAGGAGTAAGCGTCTTTTAATTTCATGGCTGCAGTCACCATCTGCAGTGATTTTGAACCCCCCAAAATAAAGTCTGACACTGTTTCCACTGTTTCCTCATCTATTTGCCATGAAGTGTTGGGCCCAGATGCCATGATCTTCGTTTTCTGAATGTTGAGCTTTAAGCCAACTTTTTCACTCTCCTTTTTCACTTTCATCAGGAGGCTTTTTAGTTCCTCTTCACTTTCTGCCATAAAGGTGGTGACATCTGCATATCTGAGGTTATTGATATTTCTCCTGGAAATCTTGAATCCAGCTTGTAAAATAAGGCAGAGTTTCCCAGCCCTGTTTTATTTCAAAAGTTCAGTCTGAGACTCTATAAATGTTTCAGCAAAATAAAAATTCTATAATCAATTATGGTTATATAAATCATCAGACCAAAATTAGTGAGAACAGACCTATTTTGCAAACAAACTAGCCTTAATTTGGTTATATTTGATAAAAATCAGGGTAACTAAATGTTCCCTTGGTATCTCTAATTTTCTTGAAGAGATCTTTAGTCTTTCCCATTCTGTTGTTTTCCTCTATTTCTTTGCATTGATTGCTGAGGAAGGCTTTCTTATCTCTTCTTGCTATTCTTTGGAACTCTGCATTCAGATGCTTATATCTTTCCTTTTCTCCTTTGCTTTTTGCTTCTCTTCTTTTCACAGCTATTTGTAAGGCCTCCCCAGACAGCCATTTTGCTTTTTTGCATTTCTTTGCCATGGGGATGGTCTTGATCCCTGTCTCCTGTACAATGTCAAGAACCTCATTCCATAGTTCATCAGGCACTCTATCTATCAGATCTAGTCCCTTAAATCTATTTCTCACTTTCACTGTATAATCATAAGGGATTTGATTTAGGTCATACCTGAATGATTTAGTGGTTTCCCCTACTTTCTTCAATTTAAGTCTGAATTTGGCAAGAAGGAGTTCATGTTCTGAACCACAGTCAGTTCCTGGTCTTATTTTTGTTGACTGTATAGAGCTTCTCCATCTTTGGCTGCAAAGAATATAATCAATCTGATTTCGGTGTTGACCATCTGGTGATGTCCATGTGTAGAGCCTTTTCTTGTGTTGTTAGAAGAGGGTGTTTGCTATGATCAGTGTGTTCTCTTGGCAAAATTCTATTAGTCTTTGCCCTGCTTCATTCGGTATTCTAAGGCCAAATTTACCTGTTATTCCAGATGTTTCTTGACTTCCTACTTTTGCATTCCAGTCCCCTATAATGAAAAGGACATCTTTTTGGGGGTGTTAGTTCTAAAAGGTCTAGTAGATCTTCATAGAACCATTCAACTTCAGCTTCTTCAGCATTACTGAAGTAGTAATAGACTTGGATAACTGTGATATTGAATGGTTTGCCTTGGAAATGAACAGAGATCATTCTGTCGTATTTGAAATTGGATCCAAGCATTACCATGCTGATGCTAATTGAAATAAAGCAGGAATAGCTATATTAATTTTGGATTATATATACTACAAAGCATTTTGGACTCTTTTGTTGACCATGATGGCTACTCCATTTCTTCTAAAGGATTCTTGCCTGCAGTAGTAGATATAATGATCATCTGAGTTAAATTCACCCATTCCAGTCCATTTTAGTTCTCTGATTCCTAGAATGTCAATGTTTACTCTTGTCATCTCCTGTTTGACCACTTCCAATTTGCCTTGCTTCATGGAGCTAACATTCCAGGTTCCTATGCAATATTGCTCTTTACAGCATCAGACCTTGCTTCTATCACCAGTCACATCCACAGCTGGGTATTGTTTTTGCTTTGTCTCCATCCCTTCATTCTTACTGGAGTTATTTCTCCACTGATCTCCTGTAGCATATTGGGTACCTACTCACCTGGGAAGTTCCTTTTTCAGTATCCTATCATTTTGCCTTTGCATACTGTTCATGGGGTTCTCAAGGCAAGAATACTGAAGTGGTTTGCCATTCCCTTCTCCAGTGGACCACATTTCATCAGACCTCTCCACCATGACTCACCTGTGTTGGGTGAGAAATCATCAGAGTAGATCAAAGAACAAAACTCAAGTTTATAATTCCTTCAAGAAAACTATGTTAAATATAAAGTCTCATAAGTAAGTAAAGTCACTCAGTCGTGTCCGACTCTTTGTGACCCCATGGACTGCAGCCCACCAGGCTCCTCGGTCCATGAGATTCTCCAGGCAAGAATACTGGAGGTTGCCATTTCCTTCTCCAGGAGATCTTCCCAACCCAGGGATCAAACCTGGGTCTCCCGCACTGGAGGCAGACACTTCAACCTCTGAGCTGTAAAATAAAGTAAAAATAAAAATTAAAAAAAAAAAGTAAAGGGATGGAGAAACAAATACCATGCTGATGCTAATTGAAATAAAGCAGGAATAGCTATATTAATTTTGGATCATATATACTACAAGCAAGGGAAATGATAGGGCATAAAAGGAGGCACTACATAAATGAAAATTGAGACAGTTTTCCATGAAAATAAAACAATCCTTAATGTGCATGTACCTAACAAGAGAGCATCCATGGAGGAAGGGCATGGCAACCCACTCCAGTTATCTTGCCTGGAGAATTCCATGACGAAGGAATCTGGCTGGCTATAGTCCATGGGCTTGCAGAGTTGACATGACTGAAGCAACTTAGAATGCAGAACATAGACTACACATGATAAAGACCTCTAGACCTGCAAGAGGAAATGAATGAATGTTCTGTTACAGTTAGAAACTTTTGATATTCCTCTATCTGATGTGGACAGATCCAGCAGGCAGAAAATCAGTAAGGATAAAATTGAACTCAATAGCATCATCGATCAGCTGGATGATATCTATAGAGCGCCTCACCAATAGCAGTAGAATACATGTTCTTCTCAAGCTCACATAGAACATTCACTATGATAGATACATTCTGAGCCAACACAATATTGAAGGAAAAAAACAAAGTTGGAGGAATGACACTACCCTGCAAGACTTGCTACAAAGCTACAGTAATCCAGAGAGGGAGTGTCATGTTGGTGAAAAAACTGACAGATCAGAAAAACAGGATAGAGATCTTAGAAAAAAATCCATATAAATATAGTCAACTGGTCTTTGACAAAGGCGTCAAAACCAATACAATGGAGAAAAGATAGTCTTTTCAACAAACAATGCTGGAAAAACAAGGCATCCACATGCAAAAATATGAATTTAGGCATAGATAGCACATCCTTCACAAAAATCAGTTCAAAATGGATCATAGACCTATATGTTAAACTCAAAACTATAAATTTTGAGATGTTAATGTAGGAGAAAGTGAAAGTGAAAGTCGCTCAGCTGTGTCCAACTCTTTGCAACCCCGGGGACTGTATCGTCCATGGAATTCTCCAGGTCAGAATACTGGAGTGGGTAACTTTTTCTTTTCCAGGGGATCTTCCCAAACCAGGGATCGAATGTAGAAGAACATCTAGATAAATTTGGATATGTTAATGACTTTTTAAATACAAAACAAATAGCATAATTCATGAAAGAAATAATTGATAAACTGGATTTAATTGAACTTCTAAACTTTTGTTATGTGAGAGACACTGCCAAGAGACTAGAAAGAAAAATTACAAACTAGGAGAAAAATTAGTAAAACATGGTAACAAAATACTCATCAAGAATATAGACAAAGATTCTTAAAATTCACCCCCCATCAAACCCAACTAAAAGTGAGCAAAAGTCCTGGAGAGACCAAAGAAAATACACAAATGACAGATAAGCATGTGATGTCTTTTCTTAATGATATATCATTTATATGTCATTAGGGAAAGGCATTTTAAAACAACAACTGGATATCACTATACACCTACTTCCCTGGTGGTAAAGCGTTTGCCTACAATGCGGGAGAACCGGGTTCAGTCCCTGGGTCAAGAAGATCCCCTGGAGAAGGAAATGGCAACCCACCCCAGTATTCTTGCCTGGAAAATCCCATGGACGGAAGAGCCTGGTAGGCTAAAGTCTGTGGGGTTGCAAAGAGTTATACACAACTGAGCAACTTTCTTTCTTTCTTTTTCTATACACTTACTAGAGTAGCCAAAATCTGGCTCACTGACAATACCAAATACTGACAAGAACATAACGTAAAGGGAATGCTCATTTACTGTGGTAATATATAAATCTGGACAGCCAGTTTTAGAGTTTGGCAGTTTCTTACAAACCAAACATATTCTTACCTTATGATCCAGCAATCATGCTCTTGGTATTTATCCAAAGAAGCTGAAAATTTTTGTCCACACAGCAATTTGCACAAAGATATTTACAGCAACTTTATTCATAATTTCCAAAATTTGGAAGCAACCAAGCTATCCTTCAAGTTGGTGAATGAATAAACTTTGGTAAGCATGTATGTGTGCATGCTAAGTCGTTTCAGTTGTGTCTGACTCTGCAATGCTATGGGCTGTAGGCCATTAGGCTCCTCCATCCATGGGATTCTCCAGTCAAGAATACTGGAGTGGGTTGCCATGCCCTCTTCAAGGGGTTCTTCCCAACTTAGGACTGAACTTGCCTCTCTTACATCTCCTGCATTGGCAGGTGGTTTCTTTACAACTAGCACCACCTGGGAAGTCCCACACTTTGGTACATCCAAGCAATGGAATATTATTCAGCACNAGAATACTGGAGTGGGTTGCCATGCCCTCTTCAAGGGGTTCTTCCCAACTTAGGACTGAACTTGCCTCTCTTACATCTCCTGCATTGGCAGGTGGTTTCTTTACAACTAGCACCACCTGGGAAGTCCCACACTTTGGTACATCCAAGCAATGGAATATTATTCAGCACTATGACCAACCTAGATAGCATATTCAAAAGCAGAGATATTACTTTGCCAACTAAGGTCCGTCTAGTCAAGGCTATGGTTTTTCCAGTAGTCATGTATGGATGTGAGAGTTGGACTGTAAAGAAGGCTGAGCACCGAAGAATTGATGCTTTTGAACTGTGGTGTTGGAGAAGACTCTTGAGAGTCCCTTGGACTGCAAGAGATCCAGCCAGTCCATTCTGAAGGAGATCAGCCCTGGGATTTCTTTGGAAGGAATGATGCTAAAGCTGAAGCTCCAGTACTTTGGCCACCTCATACGAAGTGTTGACTCATTGGAAAAGACTCTGATGCTGGGAGGGATTGGGAGAAGGAGGAGAAGGGGACGACAGAGGATGAGATGGCTGGATGGCATCACTGACTCGATGAACGTGAGTCTGAGTGAACTCCAGGAGTTGGTGATGGACAGCGAGGCCTGGCGTGCTGCGATTCATGGGGTCGCAAAGAGTCGGACATGACTGAGAGACTGAACTGAACTGAAGAAGAAATTAGTTATCAAGCCATGAAAGGACATGGAGGAATTTTAAATGCATATTACCATGTGTAAGAAACCAATCTAAAAAGGCTACATACTGTAATGTTTCAACTATATGATATTCTGGAAAGGCAATACATACTATGGAAATAGTAAAAAGATGAGTGGTGCCAGGGGTTGGTAGGAGAAAGGGTGAATAAGCAAACATGGAGGATTTTGGAGCAGGGAGGATTTTTAGGGCAATTAAACTATTCTATATGATGAGTGTGGATATATTTCATTTCACATTTGTGAAAACCTATAGAATACACCAAGAGTGATCCCTAATGTAAAATATGGACGTTAGGTGATAACAATGTATCAACGCAGGTTCACTAATTGTATCAAAGTATTGAACCATTGTAGTGGGAGATGTTGAAAGTGCAGGGAAATTGTTCATTAAGGGAATAATATGAATGTAGGAATTCTAAACTTTTCTGTTCCATCTTTCTGTGACTCTAAAATTGCACAAAAATTTAAGTTGACAATCCTGCTTTAAAATACAATAAAATAAAAACTTTTAAAAAATGTATAACAATAAAAGTGTCCATGATGGAACTATGCAGGTAAAAAGACAAATAATAATTGATAATTTTCTGCCAATGTGCTTCCAGTAACTCAGTTTAAGACTATATCAAGGCAATATCTTAATTCCTACTGAACTCATATCTTAGTTTGATTTGAGTTCTTCATATATAACTGACAAGATAGTTTTGAAAAATATCAACTGAAATGGACACAAAAAATCTTGTCCAGTTTGTGATCTACATCATTTACAGTAATGCTTACGATAAAAATATTAATTATAAAAGCTGATTTATTGACATTGTCTTTTAAAATGTTATTTTGTAGGTTTTTACCAACAATTAGTGCTGGGTGTTCATTGGAAGGACTGATGCTAAAGCTGAAACTCTAATACTTTGGCCACCTGATGCAAAGAGTTGGCTCGTTGGAAGAGACCCTGATGTTGGGAGGGATTGGGGGCAGGAGGACAAGGGGACGACAGAGGATGAGATGGCTGGGTGGCATCACCGACTCAATGGACATGAGTCTGGGTAAACTCCAGGAGTTGGTGATGACATGGAGGCCTGGCGTGCGTGATTCATGAGGTCGCAGAGTCAGACACGACTGAGTGACTGAACTGAACTACTTTTTATTATTTAATTTTTATTGGAGTATAGTTGCTTTATAATGTTGCCTTAGTTTCTACTGTACAGTAAAGTGAATCAGATATATGATTACATAAAACCCCTCTTTTCTGGATTTCCTTCTCATTTAGGCCATTACATGACACAGCACTAGTTTTCTGAGGTCTACAGTAGGTTGTCATTAGTTATTTATTTTATATATAGTATCAGTAGTGTATATGTCAATCTCATTCTCTCAATTCATCCTCAGTTCAGTTCAGTTCAGTCACTCAGTCGTGTCGGACTCTTTGCGACCTCATGAATCGCAGCATGCCAGGCCTCCCTGTCTATCACCAACTCCCGGAGTTCACTCAAATTCACGCCCATCAAGTCAGTGATGCCATCCAGCCATCTCATCCTTGGTCGTTCCCTTCTCCTCCTGCCCCCAATCCCTCCCAGCATCAGAGTCTTTTCCAATGAGTCAACTCTTCGCATCAGGTGGCCAAAGTACAGGAGCTTCAGCTTTAGCATCATTCCTTCCAAAGAAATCCCAGGGCTGATCTCCTTCAGAATGGACTGGCTGGATCTCCTTGCAGTCCAAGGGACTCTCAAGAGTCTTCTCCAACACCACAGTTCAAAAGCATCAATTCTTCGGGCGCTCAGCCTTCTTCACAGTCCAACTCTCACATCCATACATGACCACAGGAAAAACTATAGCCTTTACTAGACAGACCTCAGTCGGCAAAGTAATGTCTCTGCTTTTGAATATGCTATTAAGGTTGGTCATAACTTTCCTTCCAAGGAGTAAGCGTCTTTAATTTCATGGCTGCAGTCACCATCTGCAGTGATTTTGGAGCCCCAAAAAATAAAGTCTGACACTGTTTCCCCATCTATTTGCCATGAAGTGATGGGACCGGATGCCATGATCTTCATTTTCTAAATGTTGAGCTTTAAGCCAACTTTTTCACTCTCCTCTTTCACTTTCATCAAGAAGCTTTTTAGCTCCTCTTTACTTTCTGCAATAAGGGTGGTGTCATCTGCATATTGAGGTTATTGATATTTCTTCCAGCAATCTTGATTCCAGCTTGTGTTTCTTCCAGTCCAGCGTTTCTCATGATGTACTCTGCATAGAAGTTAAATAAGCAGGGTGACAATATACAGCCCTGACGTACTCTTTTTCCTATTTGGAACCAGTCTGTTGTTCCATGTCCAGTTCTAACTGTTGCTTCCTGACCTGCATACAGATTTCTCAAGAGGCAGGTCAGGTGGTCTGGTATTCCCATCTCTTTCAGAATTTCCCACAGTTGATTGTGATCCACACAGTCAAAGGCTTTGGCATAGTCAAGAAAGCAGAAATAGATGTTTTTCTGGAACTCTCTTGCTTTTTCCATGATCCAGCGGATGATAGCAATTTGATCTCTGGTTCCTCTGCCTTTTCTAAAACCAGCTTGAGCATCTGGAAGTTCACGGTTCACAACCTCCCCTTTTTCCCATTATGTCCACATATTTGTTCTCTACATCTGTGCTTTTATTTCTGTAAATACTACTTTTTAATAAACATCAAAACTTGACATTGTTGATCTCTCCTTTTTGATGCCTATTTTATGTAAATACTAAATCAATTATCATTCAACTGCAATTAGTTTTAAAAACATTCTTTTGATTGCTTTATTATGGCAAATATACACAAACAGGAAATCTTATTAGTTCAAATGTGAAAATTTTAGAAACTTCTTAAATAATCTGATGAAACAGATATTCAATATCAGATTCATGTTCTGTGATTCTTTGTCCTTTTATTAACTATAGGGAAAACTACTGTAAAGAATTTAGGAATACTAGTAAATTTCAGTCTAATATTCCCGGAATTTTATTAATAGTTTATTTCTTACTGTCATAGAACTGTATTTCTCAAATGAACATATTACAAAGAAGCATCGTGCTCAGAATAATGTATCAGGCCAGCTTCTTTCCATCTTGCTGCTGCTGCTGCTGAGTCGCTTCAGTCGTGTCCGACTCTGTGCAACCCCATAGACGGCAGCCCACCAGGCTCCCTCATCCCTGGGATTCTCCAGGCAAGAACACTGGTGTGGGTTGCCATTTCCTTCTCTAATAATAGGGAAGTTTAATTGCACATAAGCAGTGTGCTCCTAACACTATTTCAGTGTTGGTAGACATGGAAGTTGCCACAACAGTCTTGGATACACATCCTCAAAACTGCGACGATATCTAATAAATCACAGTAAAACCGGTGCTCAAGCCTAGAGGAGAGAAAACAAAACAAAAGAAAAGTATAGTCCCTGAAACTGGAAGTCTTTCAACTTAGAAATGTTTGATACTTTCAACATTGGTGTGAGTTTAACTGAAGGGCAGTATATAAATTGAAATTAGCAAACAATGAAATCATAAAGGCTTGAAGCAACTGTAAATGTTAAACTGTATCTAACTGAAAAAGCTAGGGATGTTACAATTAAGAAAGAAAATTTATTCTTAATAGCATACTCTAAAATATAATATTGAAGATATTGACTAACAGTAGTTCTTTTTTTAGATAATTAAGGCATTACTTTACCAACAAAGGTCTGTCCAGTCAAGGCTATGGTTTTTCCAGTGGTCATGTATGGATGTGAGAGTTGGACTGGGAAGAAAGCTGACTGCTGAAGAACTGATGCTTTTGAACTGTGGTGTTGGAGAAGACTCTTGAGGGTCCCTTGGACTGCAAGGGGATCCAACCAGTCCATCCTAAATGAAATCAGTCCTGGCTGTTCATTGGAAGGACTGATGCTAAAGCTGAAACTCCAATACTTTGGCCACCTCATGTGAAGAGTTGACTCATTGGAAAAGACTCTGATGCTGGGAGGGATTGGGGGCAGGAGAAGAAGGGGACAACAGAGGATGAGATGGCTGGATGGCATCACCGACTCAATGGACATGGGTTTGAGTGCACTCTGGGAGTTGGTGATGGACAGGGAGGCCTGGCGTGCTGTGATTCATGGGGTCGCAAAGAGTCGAACACGACTGAGCGACTGAACTGAACTGAACTGAAGATTTTGTTAAGTATTATCTTTTTGTTTTTCCAAGAGTACTTTATAAATCTATAATTTTCTCTCTTGTACTATTATCCAGCTTTCACTTTCAGATATATTCTGTATTCCATCACTGAATGTTGTACAGAGTCGTACACTTGGATACAACTGACTGTTGAAGTACAGTATAGGTCTTCTGTAGCTCTAGTAAGACATTTTCAAGCTCTTTATACTTCTACATAAATCTTGTTTTTTGAGCTTGAGACTAAACTTATCATACCAATAGTCCGATCAAGAGAGTTATCAATGTTTGTTCTTATAATACTGCATGGTGAAAGAATTTCCTTTAAGAACTAATGCCCAGTAGAGGATTTTCTAATTTGGAGGGTAAAATATAACAGAAACTAAGAACAGGAAGGGAAATGGACTGAGATGGGTGAGGGGGGCTCTAGAGTAGGAGCTGGATATCTGATTTCATAAACCAATTAGAAAACATAAATAATCACCGCAGCAATAAAACTTGTAACTGATTTCATTGAAAATAGCTACAATAATAAAAATATTTTCCTTTATTGATCAGATGCTTATCTTAGTTTAATGTATGGACATAATCCAATTTAAGCAGTGCATTTACTATTTTAGAACAAAAATAGGATCACTGGCTTACTCACAAACTTCCAATGATATTATTTGGCATTTGGTTTGACTCATGTGTCAGGTTTGGACTTTGGACTTGGGAGTGCCCAATCATGAAACCTTTGGGTTACATCGTGTTCAATTAAGTTAAAGTTTTATTTATGAGACTAAATATGTGAGATATCTATAAGTCATATGTATGATTATATAAATAACTATATATTACTTTATTTATATGTTTATAGATATAAGTATGCATTATACATGGATTATGATTATTTACATAATATAACAGATTATATTCCAAGCACTGAGGTAATATGCACACAGGAAGAATGAAATAAAAATGAGAATTGAAGTTAGATCCTGGATGGTGTGGAGTAAAGGGAAAAGTTTAAAAAGTAAAAATGATCTCCATTAGAGATCTGGATGTCTCAAATTCAACTTTCTGAACGTTTTCTTCCATAACAAGTGTTAGGCATTTAGATCCCACTAATAAAATCTTGCAGTGCAGTTAATCTTTAAGCTTCATACCAGTGTTGTTCATAATTCTGTTACCTTGAAGTATATTAGGAAGAGTGATTGAGCCAAATTTGCAAAAATTTGCATATTAATCACCAGTTTCAAAACCACTGTGTGATAAAATCTTTTTTACTTTGCCCACTGAAATATGCTATTACAACTTTTTGAGATTTCTCATCCCTATAATATACATGCCCTTTTGTTAGGCTCCTAACAAGTACAAGATTTTAATTTATAACCTTCAAGCACAATTGATAAAAATTAGCAAGTCCTGCTAGCTCAAAGTCACACAAATGAATCTCAACATAACACTAATCCAATGGAAGATGAAGGCCTAAAGTAGCCTAGTTTATATCCAGTTACCCTTCCTGCTGTAGTAATAAACTTCAAGGTCTCAGGAGAACTCCTAGAGTATTTTCCTGGCCTCTTTTGCTTGTAGGGCCTTGAACGCAATGTTCAGTCCCACCATCTATGAATCTAACAAAAATTCTGCTTAGCTTCTCAGCTACCACCTCTGGAATTAGTAATTATCTGGAGGGAAAAAACCATCCCTCTTTGGCTTCCTTTCTCAGCTTGTATTCATACAATTCCTCACTACTTCATTGCCTTAAAATAAAACTTTTAAAGTGTATCTCTTTTCCTTCTCTTTTCCCTAGTGTTGTAAGTGGAAGATTTAGTTTGAAAATATCTAGTGCAATACTGCCAACAATAGACACTCTAGATATGTATTTTTAGCCTAATTTCAAATGAGGAAACTGATGCTAGATAGAATAATTTGTTTCAGTTCAGTTCAATTGCTCAGCTGTGTTCAACTCTTTATGACTAAGTCCAGGCTGAAGAGAAGAGAGAGTCCAGGCTGAAGGAAGTCTGTAGAGTCCAGAGCTTGTCCTGGAGCTTGCTCAAACTCATGTCCATGAAGTCAGTGATGCCATCCAATTATCTTATCCTCTGTCATCCCCTTCTCCTGCCTTCAATCTTTCCCAGCATCAGGGTCTTTTCCAATGAGTCAGTTCTTCTCATCAGCTGGCCAAAGTGTTGAAGCTTCAGCTTCATCATCAGTCCTTGCAATGAATATCCAGGGTTGATTTCCTTTAGGATTGACTGGTTTGATCTCCTTGAAGTCCAAGGGACACTTAAGAGTGTTCTCCAACACCACAGTTCAAAAACATCAGTCCTTCAGGGCTCATGTTTCTTTATGGTTCCAGATCTGACATTCATACGTGACTACTAGAAAAACCATAGCTTTGATGAAATAAACCTTTGTCAGCAAAGCAAAATCTCTGCTTTTCAATATGCTGTCTAGGTTGGTCATAGCTTTTCTTCCAAGGATCAAGCATCTTTTAATTTCATGGCTGCAGTCACCATATGCAGTGATTTTGGGGCCCAAGAAAATAAAATCTTCACTGTTTCCATTGGTTCCCAATCTATTTGCCATGAAGTGATGGGACTGGATGCCATGATCTTAGTTTTCTGAATGTTCAGTTTTAAGTCAGCTTTTTCACTCTCCTCTTTCACTTTCATCAAGAGGCTCTTAAGTTCCTCTTTTCTTTCTGCCATAAGGATGGTGTCCTCTGCATATCTGAGGTTATTGATATTTCTCCCAACAATCTTGATTCCAGCTTGTGCTTATCCAGCCTGGCATTTCACATGCTGTAGTCTGCATATAAGCTAAATAAGCAGGATGAAAATGTACAGCCATTGTTCCATATCCGGTTCTAACTGTTGCTTCTTGACTTGCATACAGATTTTTCAAGTCACTCATTAAGTGGAGGAACAGAATTTGAACCTAGAATTATCTGAAATAGAAATAGATTTATGTTTATTTCACGCCCCAAAACTTCTTACAGCAAGACTGAAAACAGAAGCACTTTCAGCTTCATCTCATACATAAAAAGAGATTGGAAGTCATCATTCCTCTCACAAGAAAAAACTAGGCAAACTGAGTTATCAACAACTTTTCTTGGACTCATCAGAGGAAGGATGTATAAAATCACTGACACCATAAAACCAGCCCATAAGTTAAAAGTTTCTCTACCCAACATTCCAGCACTCTGTAGACTCCCACACACCTTTTGCTTTAAAATTGAGTGGCCTGCATCACACCGCAGAGGCAGAAGCCGGGTAACAGCGGAGATGGTACCTGTGACCCTAGCCCCCTGGCCGCAATGGCTGAGCCTGCAGCCCCAGAGAACATAGTTGAAGCAAGAGAGGTAATACACACAACTCTGGCCTCCAGGCTACAGCAGGGCCAGCAGCGACTGATCTCCAGCCGTGGAGTCACTTGCAACGTTGCCACCACCACTTGCAGTGACAGCACCTGCAAATCCAGCAACCTCAGATGCAGCAGAAGCACCCCCCTATCCTGACTCCCCTGCCCTACATGGAAGCAGAGCCCGAAATTCAATGGCACTGGACATGGCAGCATGCCCAGGTTCCCAGTGCCCGGCGACAACGTCAACAACAGCAGTAACAGGCAGCAGCAAGGAACCAGTGATGCATAAAAAGTGACGAAGGCACACTGAGCAGTGATACCTCTGCAGAGGCTGTGGAGGATACCAAGTGCTGATTCTCCAAGGCAGCCTGGTAAGAGAAGCCAAAACTTGTGCTATAGCACCACCTACTGAAAAACAAAAGAAAGTAATTACTAACCTGTTGATTCGCAGTTATATTGCTGAGCTCATTGAACTGTGTTTCTGAGTTTTCTTGTAGCTCACTGTTTCATTGTGACAGCTATTTTAAATTCTCTGTCAGATCACAGTATTCTGTTACTTTAACCTTGGTTTCTGGATAACCATTGTTTTCTTTTGTGATAATATGCTACCTTTTTTTGTGTGTGCTCCATATGTTGTTTCACTGTTGGTGCATCTAAGTATTGACACTTGTCTTCTGTAGGTAAAGCTTTTTAAACTTGATTCTAACAATTCAACAGGTCCATAATCAGCCTCCAGAAATTCATCAAATTTTATTTTTGATACGCCTACCAGTTTATGGCTCTAGCAGCTTCTGTTCCATGTAAATCAATCTCAAATGCTATATTTCTCTAGATGAACTTGTCTGTCAAGATTTTATGAATGGAAGGAATACTTTACTCTAAAAATGAACCAAACAGAAAATGAACCAAACAGCTCTAGCTCTTCTGGAGCTGAAGAGCTCAATAAATAAGATGAAGAAAGCATTAGAAAGCATTAGAAATAGAAGAGACAATATGGAAGACAGAATATGTGAGCTTGAAGATAAGAATCTAGAAGTAATACAGGTAGAAAAGAGAGAAATAAGATCTAAAAAAATGAAGACATTCTGCAAGGACTATCTAACTGCCTTAGGCAAGGCAACATAAGGATAATGGTTATCCCAGAGGAGAAGAAAAGAAGGAAGCAGAGTTTATTTAAAGAAATAATAGCTGACAACTTCCCATATATGGGAAAGAAACTGGATATACAAGTCATGAAGTTAAGAGAACACCTAATTACCTTAATGCAAAAAGACCTTCTTCAAGATATGTTATATTAAAACTGTCAAAAAATCAATGACAAAGAAAGAATTTTAAATGCTGTCTGGGAAGAAATGACGGTAACTTGCAAAGGACTCCCCCGTCATTCTATCAGCAGATTTCTCTGCAGAAACTCTATAGGCCAGGAGAGAGTAGAATGACACATTCAGAAAAATTTGTTGACACATTCAAAATTTTGAAAAATGAAAACTGTCAGGCAAGAATCCAGCAGTTATCCTTCAGATATGTAGATGAAATAAAGGTTTTTTCCTATTAAACAAAAGCAGAGGGAATTCATCACCAGTAGACCTGACTTATAATAATTGTTAAAAAGTACTCTTCTATCTAAAGAAAAAGAAAATATACAGAAGTTTGAGTAGGGTGACAAATAGAATCAGAAGATTGCATCTCTATATCAGAATAAGTTGTTAAATAATTAAAGCATGAAGGTTAAAGGGAAATTTTTAGATAATAACTATAATAGCTGTAGCTATTTCAGTTTGGTAATAAACTCACAGCATAAAAAGAGATTTCTGCTTCTTGCTATGAGGAGTCAATGAGAACAGACTTACTATTTCACTGTAAAACAAACAAACAAACCGAAAACAGCAAACTGGGCAAATACATCAAATTATTGTTTTTAGTAGTTTCATTGGAGGATCAAAAGTGTAGGACTGTGATCACTTGGAAAGGACACCGTGTCTTGCAACCAACCTGTCTCTTTGTATGGAGGAAGAATAGAGAAATCCATAGAGCAGGCAGAGTGGTCTCATTGAGTTGGAAACCAGGAGACAGAGATCAGAGATCAGCATGGCCAAGGTAGCTAAAATTTGCTGATTAGTCTGTCCTATTTTCCCATACATTTTTAGATAAAAAAGAAAAAACTTGACTTGTTTTTTCGATGACCTCATTCACAGTACATGTTCAATACTGAGCACTCAAATTATTCTAGCTGATTCATATCAATATAGGGAAATATATTTCATAAATATCAATACTTTCATCAAACAATAAATACAATAATTTAACATGGAAAATTTTCATTTACCTTGGACTAAAAAAAGAACGTGTTTTAAGGTATCTAAAACTGGCAAGTAAGTATATTAAGATTTTTCTCTTTAGGTTCCAAAGCACATGGACCAGATAAGCAATCCCCTGACTCCTATATTCCTCATGTATAGTGGGCCTTTGAATGCAATGGCTTTTCTCTTAATCTGAAGGGGTCAGTATCACCTGAAATGTATAAATTAGCTGAGCCTCTGAGAAGCCTTATAATGACCGCAGTCATTTTGTTCAGCAGTTCTTCAAGAGCAGGCCAGGGACTCACTAGTGAGCATGCTTGCAATACTGATGTTTGTACTGTGGAAAATTTTCAGAAGGGAATTCTATTTCCCTGAGCAAGTTTCCAAGCACTAAACTCTCTTTCAAATAATAAAAGAGGTTAGAGACTAACTTAGGGAACAGATTCAATTTTTCAATGTGGCGTTAATAGGAACAAAGCAAAGAGACAGATTGCATTGACAAGGAAACAAAAATGGATAATGGATTTAATGGCTCGAGTTCTAATGGAAAAACTAACATTCTCTATGAGATTGTCATATTTCTAAAAAATGTGGCTACCCATTAATAGTTCCTACATGGACCAAAAAAAAAAAAAACTTATATGGCATTATATAAATCATTAAAAATTTTCAGCAAAATTAAGGTGAAAAAATATTTCTGGTTCCTTTTTTTTATCATTTTCATTATTTATATTCTTAGGGATTTCTTATATACTCAATATCATTGATAGTAAGATTTGCTGTATTGAATTTTCACTTGTGATTTTTAATTTTTTAAAATAAAAATACCAATAAGAAGGTAATTTCCATGTCAGAATAATAATTTGTGGAATAATTTTGGAAGATGTATATGATAAAAACTGGTAGAATTGGTGGATGATCAGATGGCTAATCAAGGGACATTTCAGTTCAAAATTTTATTTGTCCCAGAACAAGTTTCAAGCATGAAACTCTCTTTCAAATAATAACAGAGGTTAGAGACTAACATAGGGAACAGATTCAATTTTTCATTGTGGCGTTAATAGAAACAAAGCCAAGAGACAGATTACAAACCACCTTCCCTGCTTCCTGAGAAACCTGTATGCAGGTCAAGAAGCAGCAGTTAGAACTGGACATGGAACAACGGACTGGTTCCAAGTTGAGAAAGAAGTGTGTCAAGGTTGTATATTGTCACCCTGTTTATTTAACTTATATGCAGAGTACATCTTGTGAAATGCCAGGCTAGATGAAACTTAAACTGAGATCAAGATTGCAGGGAGAAATGTCAGTAACCTCAGATACCCAGATGACACCACCCTTAATGGCAGAAAAAAAAAGGAACTAAGAATGAAAGTGAAAGGGGAGAGTGAAACAAATTGGCTTAAATCTCAGCATTCAAGAAATGAAGATCAATACATCTCGTCCCATAACTTCACGGCAAATAGATGGGGAATCAATGGAAACAGTGACAGATTTTATTTTGGAGGGCTCCAAAATCACTGCAGATGGTGATTGCAGCTATAAAATTAAAAGATGCTTGTTCCTTGGAAGAAAAGCTATGACCAATCTAGACAGTATATTAAATAATCACAGACATTACTTTGCCGACAAAGGCCTGTCTAGTCAAAGCTTTGGTTTTTCAAGGCTGAGCACTGAAGGATTGGTGCTTTTGAACTGTGGTGTTGGAGAACACTCTTGAGAGTCCTTTGGAGTGCAAGGAGATCAAACTAGTCAACCCTAAAGGAAATCAACCCTGAATGTTCATTGGAAGGACTGATGCTGAAGCTGAAGCTCCAACACTTGGCCACCGATGCGAAGAACTGACTCATTGGAAAAGACCCTGATGTGGGAACGATTGAAGGCAGGAGGAGAAGGGGACAACAGAGGATGAGATGGTTGGATGGCATCACCAACTCAATGGACATGAGTTTGAGCAAGCTCTGGGAGATGGTGTAGGACAGGGAAGCCTGGCATGCTGCATTCATTGGGTCGCAAAGAGTCAGACATGACTGAGTGACCTAACAAGACAAATCCCTATTATATAAGATATTCATTGAAGACCATAAAATCTTTGAAAATCCTATAATTCATGAACTCATATTAATGTATATATGATCATAAGCCCAAATTTTGTCTATAATTTAGATGATAAAAGGAAATTTGAAAATATTTGATAAAAACACTTGATTTAAGCTATCATGTCATCAAGTAAATAGAGGGAATGATAATGAAATGATAGGTAGAGTTAATATTTTATTTGATCAAAATGCAAACAGAACACATCTTAAGTGTGGCAATTGATCCTAGCAGAGAAAAAAGCATGGGAAATCAAAAGGCTAGGATATAGTAAATAAGGGCTTCCCAGGTGGCTCAGTGGTAAAGAATCTGCTTGCCAATACAGGATAGGCAGGCTTGATCCCTGGGTCAGGAAGATCCTCTTGAGAATGAAGTGGCAACCCATTCTAATATTCTTGCCTGGGAAATCCCATGAACAAAGGATCTTGGGGAGTTACAGTCCATGGGGTTGCAAAAGAATCAGACGTGACTTAGCGACTAACAACAGCAAATTTGTAAATAAATTCAGTTTTGTCAAGGTATAAATGGCATTTAGATCATTGTATGAGAGAAAGAGTGTTTGCTAAAGGGAAGGGAAACAAAAAAGTAATATTAGAATGCCTAATAAGAGCAGACAGACAATGGAAAATTATCCCCCTTTATTTCAATTCTATTTCAGTATTTGTTCAAGTGCCTGATGAGCTATGTATCAGTTCTGTAGAGTAGTCTATCAGCTGGTTTCAATGAGTTTGCCATAGTGTTACTGTCCTTCAAAAACAATTAGGCAAATTAATGAGTATATCAATGAAAATAACTAAATGTGGCAAGTCCAACGTAAGGAAGGAGAGAAAAACATCTCAGGAGTTAACTCTGTCTCAGTCTTAATAGGTACGTGTTCAGTTCAGTTCAGTTGCTCAGTCGTGTCCGACTCTTTGCGACCCCATGAACCGCGGCACGCCAGGCCTCCCTGTCCATCACCAACTCCTGGAGTTCACTCAGACTCACGTCCATTGAGTCCGTGATGCCATCCAGCCATCTCATCCTCTGTTGTCCCCTTGTCCTCCTGCCCCCAATCCCTCCCAGCATCAGGGTCTTTTCCAATGAGTCAACTCTTCGCATGAGGTGGCCAAAGTACTGGAACTTCACTTTTAGCATCATTCCTTCCAAAGAAATCCCAGAGCTGATCTCCTTCAGAATGGACTGGTTGCATCTCCTTGCAGTCCAAGGGACGCTCAAGAGTCTTCTCCAACACCACAGTTCAAAAGCATCAATGCTTCGGCGCTCTGCCTTCTTCACAGTCCAACTCTCACATCCATGCATGACGAC
>SJXQ01000362.1:518200-596512 GCA_006408695.1 Aepyceros melampus
CCAAAGTACTGGAGCTTCAGTTTTAGCATCATTCCTTCCAAAGAAATCCCAGGGTTGATCTCCTTCAGAATGGACTGGTTGGATCTCCTTGCAGTCCAAGGGACTCTCAAGAGTCTTCTCCAACACCACAGTTCAAAAGCATCAATTCTTCGGCGCTCAGCCTTCTTCACAGTCCAACTCTCACATCCATACATGACCACAGGAAAAACCATAGCCTTGACTAGACGGACCTTAGTCGGCAAAGTAATGTCTCTACTTTTGAATATACTATCTAGGTTGGTCATAACTTTTCTTCCAAGGAGTAAGCGCCTTTTAATTTCATGGCTGCAGTCACCATCTGCAGTGATTTTGGAGCCCCCCAAAATAAAGTCTGACACTGTTTCCACTGTTTCCCTATCTATTTCCCATGAAGTGATGGGACCAGATGCCATGATCTTCGTTTTCTGAATGTTGAGCTTTAAGCCAACTTTTTTGCTTTCCTCTTTCACTTTCATCAAGAGACTTTTTAGTTCCTCTTCACTTTCTGCCATAAGGGTGGTGTCATCTGCATATCTGAGGTTATTGATACTTCTCCCGGCAATCTTGATTCCAGCTTGTGTTTCTTCCAGTCCAGCGTTTCTCATGATGTACTCTGTGTGTAAGTTAAATAAGCAGGGTGACAATATACAGCCTTGACGTACTCTTTTTCCTATTTGGAACCAATCTGTTGTTCCATGTCCAGTTCTAACTGTTCCTTTCTGACCTGCATACAGATTTCTCAAGAGGCAGGTCAGGTGGTCTGGTATTCCCATCCCTTTCAGAATTTTTGCTCTTCTGTATTAGAACAGTTCTCCTACCTTTTCATTTTAACTTTGACTTTTGGAAGAGACAATTTCTAGATTTGTCTTCTTATTTTTTTTGTGAGGTAGTTTAACTTGTGACTCTCCCTTTTGTTTCCATTAACTGGATGTGAAGTCCAAGGGCTTGTTATGTTTCAGTTAAACATTTTCAGCAAAAACAATCCACAGATGATGCTATGCCCTTTTTATTGCACAATGCCAAGGTATCCTATTAGTGATGCTAAACTTGAACATATGATCCAAAGGGACCATGAGACATTTCTACTAAAAAGATGCATTTTTCCCTTTGGTTGGCAACTGTGGGAAATGATATTTTTTAAAATTTGCATTGGTGTATATTTGCTTTACAATATTGTGTTAGTTTCTGCTGTACAGCAAAGTGAATCATTTATACATGTACACATATCCCCCCAGATTTTTAGATTTCCTTCCCATTTGGGTAACCACAGAGCACCGAGTAAAGTTCCCTGTGCTATACAGTAGGTTCTAATTAATTATCTATTTTATACATAATAGTGCATACATGTCAATCCCAATCTCCCAATTAATCCCATCCTCTCCTTCTCCCTTGGTATCGTACGCTTTCCTGTATATTTGTGTCTTTATTTCTACTTTGCAAATAAATTCATCTGTACCATTTTTCTAGATTCCACATATAAGTAATACTGTATGATATTTGTTTTCTTTCTGACTTCCTTCTCTCTGTATGACAGTCTCTAGGTTTATCCATACCTCTGCAGATGGCAGGCACTATTTTGCCCGTTTTTATGGCTGAGTGATATTCTACTATACAATATGTATGTACCATTCGTCTTTATCCGTTCCTCTGCTGATGGACTAGGTTGCTTCCATTTCCTGGCTATTGTAGACAGTGCTGTAGTGAACACTGGGGTGCATGGACCTTTTACAATTATGATTCTTTCCATATATATGCCCGGAATGGGATTGCTGGGTCATATGATAGTTCTATTTTCAGTTTCTTGAGGAACCTCCATACCATTCTTCATAGTGTCTCTACCAATTTACATTCCCACCAACAGTGTAGGAGGGTTTCCTTTTCTCCACATCCTCTCCAGCATTTATTGTTTGTAGATTTTCTGATGATGGCCATTCTGACCAGTGTGAAGTGATACCTCATTGTAGTTTTGATTTGCATTTCTCTAACAATTAGTGATGTTGAGGATCTTTTCATGTGTTGATTGGACATCTGTATGTCCTCTTTGGAGAAATGTCTAAGTCTTTTGCCCAACTTTTCACTTGATTTTTTTTTTTTTGTATTTAACTGCATGAACTGTTTGAATACTTTGAAGATTAATCCCTTGTAATGATATTTGACATCATGAGATCATTTTGTCCCCTGCTACTGCTAAGTCGCTTCAGTCGTGTCTGACTCTGTGCGACCCCATAGACAGCAGCCCACCAGGCTCCCCCGTCCCTGGGATTCTCCAGGCAAGAACACTGGAGTGGGTTGCCATTTCCTTCTCCAATGCATGACAGTGAAAAGTGAAAGTGAAGTCGCTCAGTCGTGTCCGACTCTTAGCGACCCCATGGACTGCAGCCTACCAGGCTCCCCCATCCATGGATTTTCCAGGCAAGAGTACTGGAGTGGGGTGCCATTGCCAACATTCAATCTATTAGTTTTAGTAGTCTTTCTTGATCCTTACACAATAGTGATTTTCTAATTCTGTCATTCCTACAATTAAAAACTCACATTTTTTTTGTAAAGAAGCATCTTCTTTAAGATTCATTTTATAAAAAAGAAAATGACAGAATACTTTATTCTTTCCTTTAACTTTTGACTTTCAAGAAGGTGTAAGAATAAACTGAATCTTTTGCTGTATACCTGAAACTAACACAATATTGTTAATCAACTATACTCCAATATGGAAGAAAAAAATTTTTAAAAGAAGGGGTATAATAGTACAGTAAGAACATATTTTCATAATTTGCAATTAGATCAAAAAGGCAATATCACTATGAGTAATGTTTAGACATATTTCATTAGAGATGCATAAAAGCCATCCAGAGGAGGGGAATTATCCACAGTATACATACTTTAGAGGCCTTTGGATCTAGACAATTAACTATTTTATATTCTATTTGGGAAGATGGAGGGGTGAAATCCAACATTATGCTTAAGGATATAGAGATTACAACTGCTTAGATACCATAGACAAATTTGGCCAAAAGTTACCACGAGGTAAGCCCAATTGTACCAGATGGTGAGAATGTCCCCCATAGCTGGGTACTGGCGAAGAGACAGAAGTAGAATCTGATCTTAGTGACACAAAATGAAGCCGCTTGAAGTCTCTTTTACTCTCCACTGGACTCCATCCTCCCTATCTCCTTTGTATGAAGGTTCTCAAAGAATGAAATAATTATGGATTTAATCTTCTTCCTTTTAATTTATTTACTTTTACTGTAACATAAAAGGCATCTATTTCAATGCAGCCCGCAATCCAGTGAGACATTGCCCAGGCTAGGGCAAAGTCATCAAAAGTTCTGTGATGCCTTAGAAGATATTCAGGATTTTTCTTGCCTTTTCTGCCCATCTTACTCTCCATTGCCTCCTCTCCTGAAGATTTGTACTCAAACTGTTGAGAGCATATAAAACCTATTGAACATTCTGTCTTCCTTTGGAAAGTGCCAGGCATTGATTTTGTTCAAAACACCATAGGTGGTGGCTACTTATTCCACATTCTTTGTCAATCACTGGAATGGAAAAGTTTGTGAGAAGAAAAGAACCCGGGAGACCACGGTGGAGGGTGGGCAGGAGGTGGTGGAACTGGGTCCTTGACTATATGGTCTGCCCCATTACAAAAAGGCAGCCAGAGCTGTGGTTTTCAAATTTAAGTTTCTTAAAAAATACAGTCCTACTGCAGACAGAGGGCCATAACCTTCTCTACTTCCCTCTCTCTCTCTCTCTCTCTTTTTTTTTTTTTTCATTTTCCCCCCCAAAGAAATGGCCAGTGGAAAATATCACACTCTTTTGGACCCAAAGAGTCCAATCAAACTTAACTTCCATGGATGTGGGAACGAGGCAATGGAGGGGCAGTCCAGGAGGATGAAGGGGGGGCAGTCTGACCAAGGAGAGACCACCTCAAAGTTTCACTGTGGCAACCTCACTCTGGAGAACAAGCAGCAAATGAGAGCCAGCACAAATGTTAATGTAACAGGATAAGTGGGGGAAAGCAGCCCTTGGCAAGAGAACTAAGCCTGTTCATTTTTATAACATAAGAGAGAGCAGGCGAGGGAGATTGTGGGCTCACTCACCAGGTGCGTTTTGCAAGCTTTCCCAGTTCCCATTTCATTAGTTTCTCTCATATTATTGCAAGAGGCTTCAAAGCTATATGGAACGGGGCTTGCCATTCTGCTGAACTCATTCTGACTTCTATTTGCATCTCATGGTTTGCCTCCTAAAATTAAAAAAAAAAAATTATCAGTGGAAAGTGAGAAGCATATAGGGAATATATGTATACATACAACTGACTTACTTCATTGTACAACAGAAACTAACAAGACATTGTAAACCAATTATTGTTGTTGGTGTTTAGTCACTCAGTCCTGTCAGACTCTTTTGTGACCTCATGGCCTGTAGCCCGCCATATTCCTTTGTCCATGGAACTTTCAAGACAAGAATACTAGAGTTGGGTGCATTTCCTTCTCCAGGAGTTCTTCCTGACCCAGGGATCGAACCTGCATCTCCTACACTGCAAGTGGATTTGTTACCACTGAGCCACCAGGGAAACTAAATCAATAATACTAAACCAATCTAAACCAATAATACTAAAAACAAAACAAAACACAGCGTCTTAGAAATTAGTGACCTTCAGTTGACAGGGGCTAGATCTGAAAGCAGAGTTCTGGAGATATATTGTGAATGTCTTTGTGCTTGCATGCTTAATGGTCAAGGATAATGGTACTGAATTTGTTGCATCAGTGTGATGTCATAGCTTTTATTTCCTATTGTTTTAAAAATTAAAGTTTCTTGGCAGGATGTTGAGAAGCATGTCACAGCTTCTTTTCATACCAATGTAGTGAGATAGTTTTTTGCTTTTTGTTTTCTTTAATTTTTGGACTTTGTCCTAAAGAATGTGGTTTCTCTACAATATTTTTTGATACTCATGCCTTTGAACTTCACCCCATCCACAAAATGTGCCCTCCAACTCTCAACCTTGCCCAAATCATGAATTAAACTTTCTGCTTTCTTTTCCTCAGAGAAGACATGACATGAAATGGAGAAGAGTCAATTCATGGCTTTTGAGCTTCAAAAGAAATTTCCAAGTTCATGGGAAAAAAGTATAATGTGAGAGATCTAAAAGTTTGGAATGGAGGGATACCTAAACCTTTTGCTCAAGGGTAATTGGGTACAGAATGATCATATTTTAAAAATCAGCCCTTTTTTGGTTCTTTACTCTTGCCTGGAAAATCCCATGGATGGAGTTGCCTGGAAGACTGCAGTCCATGGGGTCGCTGAGGGTCGGACACGACTGAGCGACTTCACTTTCATTTTTCACTTTCCTGCATTGGAGAAGGAAATGGCAACCCATTCCAGTGTTCTTGCCTGGAGAATCTCAGGGACGGGGGAGCCTGGTGGGCTGCTGTCTATGGGGTCGCACAGAGTTCGACACGACTGAAGTGACTTAGGAGTAGCAGTATATATGAAGCTTCCATGAGGAAGAGAAAGAATGCAAGAGATCAGGAGTTGAAAGTTGGGATGGGTCCCTGTGAAGTACCCTTGTGTCCCGGTTTTCCCTAATCTCCAACTGTTCCTTGATAGCTCAGTTGGTAAAGCGTGCAATGTGAGAGACCTGGGTTCAATCCCTGGGTTGGGAAGATCCCCTGGAGAAGGGAAAGGCTACCCACTCTAGTATTCTGGCCTGGAGAATTCCATGGCTGTATAGGCCTTAGGGTTGCAAAGAGTTGGACGTGACTGAGAAACTTTAACTTTCACTTTACAGCAGTTCCCAGGTGAATGAAATGAGTAATGTGTGACTCTTCAGGTAAAGCCCAAAGAGATGTCCAGACTCTAGCATCTTCCTTGTACACAGTGATTCTGGAAGAGCAGACATATGTGGTGGGTCTGGACAAGGAAGACAGCATGATATAGTTCCTTTCAATAAAGTATGGCCTAAACAGGAAGGAATGTTTTCAACAGGCTCCACATGGGTGCAGAATCAGCAGAGACAGTCAAGGTCAAAGACCTAGCAGTGAATTCTAGAAACCCATGACTGAAGTTAGATGGAGCCTGATTGTATCAGCATTGTGTGAAGACTGATGATTTGTAGGAATGTTGTGTATCTTGATAAGAATTCCACAGTCATCTATGGGATTTAAAAGTCAATTAGATAGCAAAGAATAAAGAGCATTCTCAACACTAAAATTCCAAGAGCTCTAAAAGGATGGCACATTAAGCACACACACACACACACACACACACACACGAACAGGTTTGAATGAGAAACTAATAAGTAAACACAACTATCCATTCCATCCTTACCCTCACCTACCCTGTCTTCATTTTCACAACATGTGGCTTCTATGCCAAGCACTTTTAAAACTGGTATTTATATGTTCTTATAGTACCCAGTCCAAAGGAGGCTTTGCTGCTTGAAAACAGATATAAAAACTTATGTCTGGGTTTAGCAGAGATAGATCAATAAGAGGGCAATAAAAACATTCTTCCGGAAGACACAAATTGCAGGACCGAACAGGTGATGGATTAGTGCGAAGTAAGTTTTTGAATTTGGGAGAACACACAGTCTTCCAATAAAAAGTACCTGGGAATTAATTTTCATCCTGAATATTAATTCAAAATTGAACAAAGTATATGCCTATATCCATAAATCAGATTATTTTCCCTTGTCAATCTGTAGAACATGGAACTGGCTTTCTCCACTATTAGTGTGTGACCACACGGGAAACTTATTTAATGTTAACCTCAGAAACATAGAGTTTTAAATGTAAACCTACTGCCAAAGGAGAGGGAGAGAACTATGAATTCTAAGGAAAAATAGAAAAGTTTTTGTTTTTTAAAAAAATCATCTTATATATCAGACTACCTGACTCATCATTTGATTTTAATAGTATATAATAATTCTGTATGAGCTTCCCTGGGGCTTTCCTGGTGTCTCAGTGGTAAGGAAACTGCCTGCCAATGCAGGAACTGAGGGTTTGACCCCTGAATTGGGAAGATCCCCTTGAAAAAGAAATGGCTCCCCACCCCAGTATCCTTGCCTGAGAAGTCCCATGGAAAGAGGAGCCTGGTGGGTTACAGTCTATAGTCACAAAAGAGTCAGACATGTCTTAGCAACTAAACAACAACAATAATGTTGTATATTATTCAGTTCTCTGAGGGTATAGAGTGGTATAGTGTGAGTAACAAAATATTATTTTTCTGATTGCATTATAAACCAGGAACAGAAAATGAGATTAGATGGTAGGATAATTTTAAAATAGATTTTAGAGTGGTTTGTAAAACCCCAGAAGGCATTTACAAGCAAGGCCATATGACTCATTTAAAAAGGTATTAATAAATCACTGAGATTGTGACATAAATGCTAAAATTGAATAAACATTAGATACACAACCTTCTGGGGTGATTGAAAAATCATTATTCCTGGAAGAGAATTGAATAAATAATACCTCAAGACTCTCAGACTCACAAATTTCCCAGAACTAGGATCTAGTCTTTGATGTGTTAGAACAGCCTTAATGTGCAGAAGCCAATGACCTGGTGAACCTGTGAAATCTTCCTGTCATCAAATCTGTGATTGATAAGATAATACAAAACATTTTGAAAGTATTTGCCATATTTGCTGTTTTTCCATCAGTGAAACTTTTGGTTGATCTTTTCACTAAATGGATGTTAGTAAGTTTAAAATAATGGAGATGTTAATGTTTTCACGCTCTATCTTCATAGAACCTCTTTTAATCTTAATCTAAAACTACCTTGCTATTTGATTGTAGAAACATATGCTCTAGTAAAAATTTCAAAACATAATATCCAAAAGCAAGCTGACTTGGGAGAGTGAAATGCTTGTCTAGCAACAATTTATGTTGCCTTTTTTTTTTTTTTTCTTTTCTGTAGACATGTTGCTATAAATGAGAAAGTTCAAATTGGTTGGAATTTGTTACTGACTAAGAGTGTCAAATCTTCTGTGTCTAACTTCTGTAGAAGATCAGAATTCCCTGGGGAGCTTTTTAAAAACTCAGACCCTGGACCTTGATCCAGATCTCTAATCAGAATCTCTAGGGGGCTCAAGGCTCAATAATCTGCATTTTTCAAAAGATTGCCAGATGGTTTTGCATATACTGAATTTATTTTTAAAAAGTCTAATAAAAGTCGAGTTGGAAAAATGTTTAATCAGTCTCAGATCACATTTTAAATGAAACATGGAAGTGATAAAACTCTCTTTAATGTTTCAAATCACCTTATAAACACTGGGGAAAGATAGGATCACAGGTATTTGCATAATGCAGAGTGGTCTCTGAACTCTATCTATTGTGAAAGAGTTTTACAATTTGTACTCCAATCTTTAGAATAATCTTATCGCTTCTAATTTGTCAGTCTTTGTGCTTTCTTTTTTTTTTTTTAACTCTGTTTTTCTTACTGATTCACCTTGATGGAATCTTTCCAAAGTATAAATTTAAATTTTTCAAAGGTTTACGATCCTAACGTATATTTTACTGGTTTATGTAATATTTGTAGAGATGTGGATGGACATAGAGTCTATCATACAGATGACAGACTGTCACAAAGAGAAAAACAAATATTGGATCAATCAGTTCACTCACTCATACGTGTCCGACTCTTTGTGACCCCATGGACTGCAGCATGCCAGACTTCCCTGTCCATCACCAACTCCCGGAGCTTACTCAAACTTATGTCCATCATGTTGGTGATGCCATCCAACCATCTCATCCTCTGTCATCCCCTTCTCCTCCCTCCTTCAATCTTTCCAGCATCAGGGTCTTTTCCAATGAGTCAGTTCTTTCCATTAGGTGGCCAAAGTACTGCAGTTTCAGCTTCAGCATCAGTCCTTCCAATGAATATTCAGGATTGATCTCCTTTAGGATGGACTGGTTGGATACCTTTGTAGTCCAAGGGACTCTCAAGAGTCTTCTCCAACACCACAGTTCAAAAGCATCAAGCCTTCAGCACTCAGCTTTCTTTATAGTCCAACTCTCACATCCATACATGACTACTGGAAAAACTATAGCTTTGACTAGATGGACCTTTGTTGGCAAACTAATGTCTCCGCTTTGTAATATGCTATCTAGGTTGGTCATAGCTTTTCTTCCAAGGAACAAGCCTCTTTTAATTTCATGGTTGCAGTCACCATCTGCAGCAATTTGGGAGCTCCAAAAAATAGAGTCTGACACTGTTTCCACTGTTTTCCCATCTATTTCCCATGAAGTGATGGAACCAGATGCCATGATCTTCGTTTTCTGAATGTTGAGCTTTAAGCCAACTTTTTCAGTCTCTTCTTTCACTTTCATCAAGAGGCTCTTTAGTTCCTCTTTACTTTCTGCCATAAGGGTGGTGTCATCTGCATATCTGAGGTTATTGATATTTCTCCCAGCAACATTGATTCCAGCTTGTGCTTCATCCAGGCTGGCATTTGGCATGATGTATTCTGCATAAAAGTTAAATAAGCAGGGTGACAATATACAGCCTTGATGTATTCCTTTCCCGATTTGGAGCCAGTCCGTTGTTCCATGTCCAGTTCTAACTGTTGCTTCTTGACTTGCATACAGATTTATCAGGAGGCAGGTCTAGTGGCCTGGTATTCCCGTTTCTTTTTTTTTCCTTTTTATTTATTTATTTATTTTTATTTTACTTTACAATACTGTATTGGTTTTGCCATACACTGACATGAATCTGCCACGGATGTACATGAGTTCCCATTTCTTTAAGAATTTTCCACAGTCTGTTGTGATCAACACAGTCAAAGGCTTTGGCTTAGTCAATAAAGCAGAAAAGATGTTTTTCTGGAACTCTCTTGCTTTTTCTATAATCCAACAGATGTTGGCAATTTGATCTCTGCTTCCTCTGCCTTTTTTAAATCGAGTTTTTTTGTGTGTGGATTTTCTAAATCCACAAAGAGAAAAGCAAATATTATATATTAAGATATATATTTAAAATCTAGGAAAATAGACAGGTGAACCTATTTCCAAAGCAAGAATAAAGATGCAAATAGAAAGAAAGGATGTGTGGAAATGGAGGGGAAGGGAAGAGTGGGATGAATTGGGAGATTAGAATTGGCATGTATACAGCTAGTGGGAAGCTGCTGTACAATACAAGGAGCTCAGCTTCCTGCTACGTGATTACCTAGAGGGGTGGGATGGGGGTGGAGTGAGAGAGAGGCTCGAGAGGGAGGGGATATACATATATATATAGCTGATTCACTTCATTGTACAACAGAAGATAACACAATACTGTCAAACAACTATATCCCAATTAGAAAAGAAAGGAAAACAAATTAAAATACATAAATAACTTAAAATCACAATGGGCATAAATGACTTTAGGAAAAATGAATCTGACCTTTGACAACTAAATTGACAGTAGTGGAAATGTGTGAGAAATTGGCTTTCTGGTGATGGGTATTCAGTTTAGTAGTGAGTGTAGTTTGTAGAGAGAATCCTTAGGGAGTTGAACCGGCTCCTCTGATCATTTAAGATCCTATTGTATTATGAGATCCAATGGATACATGAGCATGCCATGGTCCTGAGAGTAAACATTAGTATACATATTCTCCGTGGGACAGAGACAATTAACCAGGTCACTCTAAGAGCAAGATAATGCTCCTTTCCAATGCTCCCTGCATATGTGCCTCCATTATTGTTTTCTCTAGTATTGATGATGATTGGAATAAGATACTTCAAGCCTCTTGGGACTGGAGGCATCTTGCAGTCCTTCCAGCTAATACATGCCTCCTCCTGTGGGTTCTACAGGACCTAAAATATTCACCTTTACTCAGTTCTTCTGGTTCTGTGACTGGGGCCTCAAATGAAGGAATACTGTATCTTCAAATACAGAATGCTTGACCAGTCAGCTAGAAGAACACAGAGGTCTACGGGAAAAAGAACTTGCCGGCATATTTTGGTCACAACCAGTAGGCATTGAAGCACAGATGGTTGAAACCTTGGGTTCAGAGACATAAAGAGGGACCCAGGGGCCCAAGGAAAGGGATGAGAAAGGAAGGGAATGGAACAAAATCACTTTTCAGCCTTCCATGCTGAAAGTGGGGCCTGATTTTTGGAGCCTCAACAATACCTATTGTCAAAGGCTCTTGAACTTCTGCCTTTAATTGGTCAACTTAAAAGAATGTCTCTTGGCATTCATTTGCACAAAATCCCCATTGGCTGTAGAATTAGTCTAATCCTTTTGAACTGACTGAAAGTCTTCAGCATCATCTAATGCCATCTTTATCTTTAGCATCATCCTTCCTCAAATTCTCACCATTTCAGAATACAACAGGATGTTTTAGGCCTTTGCATGGAGCTGCAAATATCCCCACTCAAGAGACTTTTCCTGCAGAATTTGGCCCATCCGTTGCTTTGTCTCTTCGGTTGCTTAGAAATGAGTAAATGAATTGATAAGAGCTCTGGGCCACCAGCACAAATGATGCATGTTCCATGAGAATGAAATTGTAGAACATCTACTCAGATTCTAGATCTATGGGGAACAAAATCAAAGCACCAAGGTCTCACCTGGCAGCTATGACAGGCAGCCATTTAAAGGGGACAACTTCCCTTTTTAAGGTTTGGGCCCAGGGGCAGTTACCTTTTCCCTATTAGCAAAGGTATTCTCTGCTGCAACTCTGCTTGTCTTTGACGCATTTCAAGAACTTTAACCTTGTGCCACAAGACTTTGCATCTAGAATACACATGTGAATTTTTCCATCTATCTTTTGTGGGTTGCAATGCTTTAGGCCCTCTATGGAAGGGCTGTTCTGTTCGCTGTCTCTTCTGTCACTTACCTCTTACTCAAGGGTACCAACAGTGCTACCCCTGTAGCAAAGTAAGTCAAAAACTGTGCTGGACAAAGTAGACCTTAAAAAGTTGAATGCTTCATGCATGAGAACAATTATAAGCTTTTCATTAGAATAGCAAATGCTGCCAGAGTATTTTTTAAGACAAGTTATTGAATGTATAACAAAACAAGTTTCTGTATTTTTCCTAGGAAAAGCTGAATAATTTTTCTATAGTCAAAAAGCTATAAGGGGGACAAAGTTTTTAAACCCACTCATATTCATTTATCTTTTCTTTCATCAACAGAATTATAAACTCACAAGGAGTCTCAGTCCCTATGAGTAAGCTTGGTGGAGGCTGGAGAAAGGAGACCCGAAATCAAAGAGAGGACAGTTTCTTTTATTTTTAATTAATTAATTTTTTAATTGAAGGATAATTGCTTTACAGAGTTTTGTTGGCTTCTGCCAAACACAAAGAGAGGCCAATTTCAATCCACAATTTCGTCAAGATTTGATTATTTTTCACTATAATTTTCCAGACAATGTCTAAAAGAGTCAAATTCAAATCAATAAGCAAAAATCTCTGTAAGGCTGCCACATAGGAGTCCATGAGGTGAAGGGGATGATTTTGTTTCTTTACTTATAAAATCATTATTTTGTACTTATTCGTGTGATAGTTACTGGTGGAAAGTGATCACAACTGGCAGAGAGTTTTGTATTTGCAAGGGCTGTGGCATGGCCCTGGCCAAAACACAGGAAAGCAGAATTTCATATCCCAGGTCTTATTCCTCCTCCCAGGCACCAGAGCAGGAAAAGACTGTTCTCCAGTCATGCCAAGAAGCCCAGACCAATGCTTTGAGAAAAGCAGAGGCCATGCAGAAGCTTCAGAATTTGTCTCAAGTCCTATAGACTAACCAAATAGTTCATAGACTTCCAGGAGTCTTCAAAAGAACTTCTTGTAACTTCTACCAAAGGGCTGTTATCCATGTAACTAACTGAAGTCAGAAATTTTTTCTGGAAATCTTTTTTTTTCTTTTTCATGGATGCCCAGAACTTAAACTTAGGACAGTCAACATATTAAACTGTTCTTATTCAATTTAGCATTAGGTTGAGGAAGGATAAGAGCATGCAAGTTCCTAGGTTTTGCTCTGTGCTAGCACCCCACTCCAGTACTCTTGCCTGGAAAATCCCATGGATGGAGGAGCGTGATGGGCTACAGTCCATGAGGTCCCTAAGAGTTGGACATGACTGAGTGACTTCACTTTCAATTTTCATTCTCGTGCATTGGAGAAGGAAATGGCAATCCAATCCAGAGTTCTTGCCTTGAGAATCCCAGGGACAGGGGAGCCTGGTGGGCTGCCATCTATGGGGTCGCACAGAGTTGGACACGACTGAAGCGATTTAGCAGCAGCAGTAGTCACCATTAATCCTCAGAATCAACTCAATGAAGAAAAGTGAAGTGAAGTGAAGTCGCTCAGTCGTGTCCGACTCTTTGCGACCCCATGGACTGTAGCCTACCAGGCTCCTCCCTCCGTGGGATTCTCCAGGCAAGAGTACTGGAGTGGGTTGCCATTTCCTTCTCCAGGGGATCTTCCCAACCCAGGGATTGAACCCGGGTCTCCAGCATTCCAGGCAGACGCTTTAACCTCTGAGCTACCAGGGAAGCCCCAGTGAAGAAAACCTTTGTATTATTCCCATTCAACAGATGGGATCACAATAGTTAAGCAAATTTCTTAAGGTTACATAGTGGGTAAGTGACAGAAATGGGCTAATAGGGAAGCTAATAATTCAACATTATATTATTTAAGAGATTTCTTACAACTTAGATTTCCAACAACAGAGGATAGAGTTGTTAGATGATAAACTGAGGCCTATTAAAAATTTTAAGAGTTTATTTGAGCAAAAATAAAATCCAGTGAACAGTGCCAAACTCATGGTAATTAGGAGTACTCAGCCTACAGGAGCTGGGGGCAGGTTTGGAGGGGGAACCTCTAAGGAAGGTACAAAAGCAGAGAAAGGAAATTACTTGATCTGTCTAGCTGTAGTAAAGCCTAGCTATCTGTTTGTGATTGGTTGCCTTGTCCTTAGTCTTTGACTTCTGTACCTCGAGGCAGTTTGTAGGCATAGATTCTGGTTTGCTTATGTAGGTTACCAGGATATTAGTGATGCTGCAGTCTAATGGCCTACTTGTTTAATTAATGTAACTGGGTACATAAATTATGGCTCATCTATGCAACTGAAAACCATATAGCCAGCCATCAAGTAACATAGAAGTGTTCTAGTTAACATGGAGAGATAAAAAGAAGTTTCAAAGCCATAAAACAGTGTGCATCCATCTTTATTAAAAAGACACATAAAATTATGTAATATATATATTATTACTTATTATTACCTGTATGGTCAGTCATGTCTCACCCTTTATGACCCCATGGACTATAGCCCACCAGGCTTCTCTGTTAACGGACATTTTACCAAAGCATACTAGAGTGGATTGCCATTTCCTCCTCTAGGGGATCTTTCTGACCCAGGATCAAACCCGCATCTCCTGTGGCTCCTGCAGGCAAATTCTTTACCAGTGAGCCACCCAATATCTACCTATCTACCTATATATCTACATAAACATACGATCAATTTATAAATATTAGTAAAATATAAAATGGCATATACCAAAATGTTAGCAGTGGTTCTAAGTGAAGATGGGAGAATGGGTACTTCTGTTTGTTTGAATGTATTCCCCAGTTATTATGATAATCACAAATTATTTAACTGCAAAAATTATATAAAGCAAACATACAAAGGATGTCTCAAAAAATAAGTAGGTTTGTAATAAAAATGGAAGTTGTTTGTGTTAAAATGGGAGTAAACTTGGAGTTTATATTACAGAATTGCAGACTAATGACCTTGAGGGAAAATGCCCATGGGAAACCCAGGAGAAAGGCCCAGCAGTTGGGTGATACTCCAGCTATGACTGAGTTCCACAGACTTGCTGGACCCTGGTATCCCATGTAGGCATTCACTTTCCTAGACATCATATCTCAAGAGAGATGGAAACAATCATTCTAAATTTAACTGATTGGAAAACAGGAAGAAACTTAGACAAGTCCATTGTATAAAGACTGTAATCTATGAAAAGCACAAAAGCCCATTTTATTATGGAATGCTCACAGTGGAATTTTTTCAGGGCACAAAAAGTATCCTTGTCACTGACCCTTTACAATACACTGGAAAAAGTTTTTAATTTTCTCAACATTAAGAAAAAAAAAAAACAAAAAACAGAATCAGTGCTTTTTGTCTTGATACTTAAAGAGAGAAAAACTAATTAGGAGACCTGAGAGAGAGATTTATATGTGTAGTATATGAAGGGGTTGTTATATTGTTTGGCTACAATTGTGATGTGGTCTTTGACTTTATAAGGAATATTGGATATCCTCCTTGGACTGCAAGGAGATCCAACCAGTCCATTCTGAAGGAGATCAGCCCTGGGATTTCTTTGGAAGGAATGATGCTAAAGCTGAAGCTCTAGTACTTTGGCCACCTCATGCGGAGTTGACTCATTGGAAAAGACTCTGATGCTGGGAGGGATTGGGGGCAGGAGAAGGGGAAGACCGAGGATGAGATGGCTGGATGGCATGACTGACTCCATGGGCGTGGGTCTGGGTGAACTCCGGGAGTTGGTGATGGACCGGGAGGCCTGGTGTGCTGTGATTCATGGGGTCGCAAAGAGTCGGACACGACTGAGCGACTGAACTGAACTGAACTGAAGGCTGAAAAAATCAAGTGAGAGAAGAAAGATGAATGAGGGTTCTAGACTGAGTTTGAATGTAATCTCAGTTCCATGTACAAACACCTTCCTTGAAAATGCTCCTCCCTTTTAGATTTCCAGACATGGCACCATCCTGCTCTGATTCATTTTTGCTTGTTTTATTTTCTCTTTTTGCTTCATCTCCAACATATCAGAATTTCCCAAAGCCCTCTCCTCAGTCTCCTAATTCCTTTATCTCCTGTGAATTATATTTTACCCACTCTTTGCCTTCTCACATGCACAGGTAATTGTCAAATTGATGTTCTTAGTCCTGAGGCAGTCAAGGAATGCTTCCTAGAGGGGGAAGGTTTTTAGAGAGGTTGCATTTCAGTTGGAGGACATGGACAGAGGAAAGGGGATCTTAGATAAGAGGAACAGTGTTAACTGAAGCACAGAGTGGAAGAAATTCCAGCATGTGAAGGGGACTGCTAGTTTGACAGAAAACTCCTTAATTGACTCTTGGTAACATCACATTTTCGGAGAAAGTAATGGCACACCACTCCAGTACTCTTGCCTGGAGAATCCCAGGGATGGGGAAGCCTGGTGGGCTGCTGTTTATGGGGTCGCACAGAGTTGGACATGACTGAAGCAACTTAGCAGCAGCAGCACCAGCAACATCACATTTTATTATTTATATTTAAAATTTTTTAATTTTTTATAGTACAGTTCAGTTCAGTTCAGTCGCTCAGTCATGTCTGACTCTTTGCGACCCCATGGACTGCAGCATTCCAAGCCTCCCTGTCCATCACCAACTCCAGGAGTTTACCCAAACTCATGTCCATTGAGTTGGTGATGCCATCCAGCAATCTCATCCTCTGCCGTCCCCTTCTCCTCCCGCCTTCGATCTTTTCCAGCATCAGGATCTTTTCGAATGAGTCAGTTCTCTGGTGGCCAAAGTATTGGAGTTTCAGTTCCATTATCAGTCCTTCCAATGAATATTCAGGACTGTTTCCTTTAGGATCATCTGATTTGATCTCCTTATAGTTCAAGGGACTCTCAAGAATCTTCTCCAACACCACAGTTCAAAAGCATCATTTCTTCATTGCTCAGCTTTCTTTATAGTCTTGACTCTCACATCCATACATGACTACTGAAAAAAACCATAGCTTTGACTGGATGGACCTTTGTCAGCAACTTAATCAACTCTACTCCAGTATAAAGTAAAAATTAAAAAAGAATCTTGCACAAGGTTTTCTAGGCAATGGGAATGTCATTAGTGCTGGTTAGTGACTGAATGAGTGGACATGGCTGTCCTTTCTAGCCCTGTTACTTTGTCTCTAGATCTAGGGATGACAGAAGCTGTACTTATGGGACAATTACTGCAAGCGATACCCAGCATCCCAGGTGATGCAGAGCGATACTTGAAAAAGTCCACTAGGATTAGTAAAGAAAAAGAAAGACTGATGGCAAATTTGTCTGTTGAATAAATTTATAAACAGAATATACCTAGAAAACTCCCATTATCTCTGTGTCTGGGCATTGCATACCATCCCCCACATTAACACTGAATAAATCTGTGAATGAATAAAAACTCAATGAATCTTTGAAAAAACAACAAAAACAACAACCCTGGAGGTAGCAATGTCCCAGTGATACATCCTATATTGCTTTATATATAGTCCTTACTCAGCCTATTTTAACCCATATTTGAACCAATAGGATGGTTACATATTTCCCTTATTGTGTTGTTTTAGAACAAAATAATGAGCCAACTCATTGGAAAAGACCCTGATGCTTGGGAAAGACTGAAGGCAAAAGGAGGAGAGGGCAGCAAAGGATGAAATAAGATGGCTAGATAGCAAAACTGACTCAATGGATATGAACTTGAACAAATTCCAGGAGATAGTGAAGGACAGGGAAGTCTGGCATGCTGCAGTCCATGAAGTCACAAAGAGTTGCACATGACTTAGTGACTGAACAACAAGAACATAATAGTCAAATTGGAAGTGGAATTGTTAGTCACTCAGTCACGTCCGGCTCTGCAACCCCACGGACTATAACCTGCCAGGCTCCTCTCTTCATGGGATTCTCCAGGCAAGATGCTAGAATGGGTTGTCATTCCCTTCTCCAGGGGTTCTTCCTTACCCAGGGACTGAACCTCAGTCTCCTGCATTGCAGGCAGATTCTTTATGGTCTGAGCCACCAGGGAAGCCCATCGTTTTGACTTAATGCAGCATTCTATACAAAACCAGGTTGAAATAGATACCTCATAGATGCCTTTTGACAATTTTTATAATGTATAATCCAATCTGCATAAAAAACTTTCAGTTTCATAGGAAAAAAAATTAACCTTGGAATCTCACACTTGGGAACTTATTTTAAGGACATAGTTTGGGGTGGGGGGGGAGGCAGGAAGGGAGAGGAGGAGGGAGAATGGATGGAGGAGGGAGAGGAGGAGAGAGAGAAATTTCTTGAATAAAGATATTCACTAAGGAAGTTCAATATTTTCAAAAAATATAGTTTTTAAAAGCTAGTATATCCTGAGTTCTTCTTAAGTGCCAAGCACTGTTTTCAATGCTTTATAAGCATTAGCTCATTTAGTCTTCCCCAATAACCCCATGACGTCAGTATTATTAGTACCACTTTACAGATGAGGTAACTGGGGCACATAAAGTTAATGCAACATGCCCAGGGTCATGCAGCTGGGAAAGGTTCAACAATGGGTAAGCAAAGTATGTTACATCAACTCAATGGAACTGTTTTTAATGACCATTATAAAGACTAAAGAAACAAGAAATTCTTATAAGTTTAGTGAAAAATTCAGCTATGATACTATATACTCATACATGGTGACATTCAAAAATGGCAGACCTAAACTGTATGAGTCTAGGAAGGAGAAAAAAAATGACTGATACATTAGAATAATGGATTTGATGCTTAGTTCTTTTAGTCCAAGTTATTTTTAATGTTATTTTGTGTGATTTTTAAAAAAATAATTACATATAAATAGGATAAGTGTAAATGCCAGTTAGCATATTCTGTGGGAGGTTTCTTGGGCTTCTGTAAGTTTTTAAAATTGATATCATAACATTTTAGATCTATCTCTTCTTTTTTTATTGGAATATAATTGATTTGCAATGTTGCATTAGTTTCTGCTGTACAAAAATGTGAATCAGTTATAAGTATACACATATGCCCTCAATCTAGAACCTTCTCCCTGCTCCTGTCCCACTCCTCTAGCTCATCAGAGAGTACCAAGCTGAGCTCCCTGTGTTATATAGCAGTTTCCCACTAGCCATGTATTCTACACATGGTCACATATGTATGGCAGTGTTACTCTCTCAATTCATCCCGCACTCTCCTTCTGCACCCTCAGGTCTATCTTTTCTTAATCACTATGTTTATCCACTACGCACTCTTCTAGATATCCATTCCTTCTTACAAAATAGAAAAAGTGAGAAACAAAGGTTTCATCCCAAATTACATTTTTATTTTCCTAATGTCTCTGAAAATTGCTTTATTTACTGTTTTGTTTATTTACTAAGAAATACAAGAACTTAGGCTATTACCTAAGGAACCAGACTGAGGTAGCTAGCCAATATAAGTTTTTGTGTGAAATGGACAGAAATACTACTTTTATCAGCCACTTCATTTTGCTCTGTAGATGCATTGTTTGTTATGAAAGGAAGCCAGAGAAGCAACTTAGCTGTTGAAGCTTCAGTGAATGCCTGTTGACAAGTGATATATAAAATATTTGACATTCTTTGGGACAGAGATAATCATGGCTTTTGTTCCCCACAAACACAAAGGAAAAAGGTTTAAAGGGAGAAGTATCAACAAACAATAGTACAGAAATAGATTTTATATGATGCCCGAAGGAAAATCTCCACTTACTTGTATTATAACGAGGCATAATCCAAAATAACAGAAAAGCAACATCCATAAATTGAAATGGGCAAAGACTCTTAAAAGGATAACCGCCATTTCATAAGAGCCTTTAAAATAATTGAAGGGAACCAGGGTGCAAAAACAAACACTACACCCATGGCTGCAAATCTCTGGTTCTGCAGGAGAGTCAGCCACATCTGTTTTCGCACACATCGGGACATCTCCTACCTACCCCTCCACCCTCAGACTGACACACGCAAAAGCTATGGGAATAACCTACCAGCTAATAGGAGGCTTTCCTACTTACATGTCGTATGAAATCATAAATCCTACATTATTTCAGATGAGCAGTGAAAATGGAAACCTTTAAAGTTTGTACTTTCCACAGGAAATCTCAATCCTCTCTGAACAGATGATTTTGATTTTGGAGTACACAGTGGGCCTTTAACTTCTTCAGCTTCAGGGAGATGTTAAATTCCAAGACTCCCTCACTATCCTAAAGAAACAGCAATAAAATGTGTTTCGGGATTCAATTCCTTCAGCTTCAGAGGCTGAGATGGAGGAACAAGTTTAGGGGAAATGAGACATGACCCAACCTTCACCTAAACAAAAATGACTCCATGGTGAACTTTTCACAAAGTTCACAAATACTGAGCAATAGAAACTTTCCTACAAAGACATCTTGATTTTACCTTATACATTATTCTATTCCATTGGTGGCTTGAAGTAGAAGATCTGAATTGAAATTGAAAGAATGGTTGAATTCTTTGCCCCTTTCTCATACTGGTCAACTGCCTTGGAAGACCAACCAGGAGCATCACTGAAGTCATGACCTCTAAAATGTTAAACCAAACTGTTCATGAGCATTAATCCAGTTAAATACGAATCATCAGATATGTTGAAGCCTTTATCTCAATAGACCCAATGTTCTGACTCCAGCTATCTTAACACCAAGTCATCTTAAAATTTCTTTTAATCTATAAAGCAAATCTTCAAGCCATTGGAATTGATCACATATTATCATAGAAAAAAGTGTTTCTATCAAAATAAAGAAATGAAAACCTTCATAGATTATGTTTCTAAAGTTTTTCAAGGAGTATCATCATTGCATTCTGGTCTGTGGGCAAGAACCTGAATTATAAGACAAGAGATTTGTGCTGTTGTTGTTGGTTGTGGAAGGGAGAAAAAGTTACTGGCTCTTAGGGGAGAAGGCAATGGCACCCCACTCCAGGACTCTTGCCTGGAAAATCCCATGGACGGAGGAGCCTGGTGGGATGCAGTCCATGGGGTCGCTGGGAGTAGGACATGACTTCACTTTCACTTTCACTTTTCACTTTGATGCATTGGAGAAGGAAATGGCAACCCACTCTGGTTCCTGCCTGGAGAATCCCAGGGATGGAGGAGCCTAGCGGGCTGCCGTCTGTGGGGTCGCACAGAGTCAGACACGACTGAAGTGACTTAGCAGCAGCAGCAGCAGCAGCAGCAGGGGTGAAGTTACACATTCAACCCTTCCACTGAGGCAAAGACCACAGACCTGCCAGCTACTTAGGAGCTATTATTATTGCAGGAGCAAGCACTTTTGGAGGCAGTGAGACTGGGAGTCAATTTCCAAAGATATCATAGGAATCTGGACAAGCTGCTTAATTTTTGAACCAATTTTAATTCATAGATGTGTCAGGCATCAACTTCATTCTTCTAAAAAATGCCTACATGTAATAAGTACTCAGTTATAGAGTTTGTTGGCTCTATCAGATCCTGGTGGGCTGTCAGCCAGCTAGTGACAGTAGCAAGCCACCAGTCCCAAACAGTAGTGGGTGTTTTAAGGAGAATGTCTGTGCTTCATTCAAGAAAGACCTTACTTCCCTGAGTTGTTTTTAAAGATCTAGCTTACATATCCTTTGGCAATAAAAAATTCAAAGCGTGTTCAGAAATGGTGGAGATAAGAAGAAAAATGGAGCCTGGGAGTAGAAGGCAGACACTCTTCAGGAAGTGATGGACTCACTGACAATGGGAATCTGTTTGTGGGTTACAATTAGAGAGAGGAAAGGATAATTGAGTGCCCACAAAGGGGAGACAGAAAAGGAAAGTCAGGAGGTTAGGGGTGATTCTTTGTAGGCGTCAGGAGAGGTAAGGATGCATTATAGCTTTAGCAGTCTTAGCAGAAACTATCTCATTACGAGGGGAGGAGGGTGTGGGAGAAGATAAGTGATTCATTTAAAGTAAAAGAAGATAGTGTTTGATGTAGGGAGGACCAGGGAGACAAAGATGTAATACTGAGTATCTAAATCAAAGAGACCTTATTACGGAAATCTCTAGAGTCTGTCATACAGAGGGAAATAAGTCAGAAAGAGAAAAACAAATATTGTATATGAATACATGTGTGTGGAATTTAGAAAAATGGTACAGATGAAACTATTTGCAGGGCAGGAATAGAGAAGTGGATGTAGAAAACAAACATGTGGACACAGAGGGGAAGGGGAAAGGTAGAGTGAACTGAGAGACTGGGATTGACATATACACACTACCCTGTGTGAAATAGGTGGCTAGTGGGAGCCTGCTGTACAGCACAGGGAGCTCAGCTCTGTGCTCTGTGGTGACGTAGAGGGCTGGGATGGAGGAGGGGGAGGTCAAGAGGGAGAGATATATGTATACATATAGCTGATTCACTTCACTGCACAGCAGAAACTAACACAGCGTTGTAAAGCAATTATAATCCAATTAAAAAAAAAAAAAGAAATCCCCAGTAAAACTTCTCTTCCTTTCTTTTTAGAAAACAGAATGAACTCACAGAGATGGCTATAGAAAAAGAGACTAACAAAAAAAAAAAAAAAAAGGCAAAGGCATTGCTGAACCCAACCTATAAATTCTACACTGTGTTTTAAAATATAAAATTAACATATCTATCCAATGTCTGGGACCAATCTGATGCCTTCAGTAATCCTTATGTCAGATGACCTGATTACGAATTTGACAAAAAAGTAAATTTTAATAAAGCTGCATAGTAGTTACAATGCTGTTCAATAAATTATTCTCTGAGCTTTTCTAAAAGTTTGAGCTTTTTCAGATGTTTTTAAATATAAAGAAGAAAAGAAATGGTAAGTCTAAAAGACACACATGTTCTTGCAAGTTCAGATAATCCCACTGGGGGAGTGTTTAAGTAATTGATTTTGAGTAACTTTGGCCTGAAAGTGAAATCTTGCTGCTTTCCCAAGCAATCTGGGGACTGAATGGGAATGCAGATGGTGTGATGGAAAATTTTAAAGACTTCACCCAAAATGTTCTATTCTTTTATTTCACCTTGTTGACTTGAACAAAATAAATCTCCGTGCCTGTAATTCCAAGAAGCATCTGTTTCTTGTGGTTATACAAGGTCTAAAAATGTAGAGCATATGTTTGAGTTGCACCAAGAAGTATGCCCACAGTGAACTAAGGTAAACCTCAGACACGTCTACTTCTGAGGGCTTATGCCTGCATATCTGCCTGTAAAGGGCTGAGAAGAAACCACATTCAGGCCAGATGTCATTAGTGCTGTCATTTCTACTCTATTGGATTTGGTTATATAGTCCTCTCATTTTCATGAAGGAATGAGGAAGGAAGAACTCCTGGTCTGCTCACAGTCAACACTACTTTCTCAACCTCTAACCAAGATTTTCACTGCATTCAAGTAATTGTTGTGCTGCTTTGCAGACAGTATAGAGCAGTTTGTTTACTGTAACTCATCTCTTCTTTTCCCTAACAAGTGACTTTTTGGTTCCCCCATTTCTGCACCTCGTAAGGGATGACTCATAGCCTCCACTGGCCGAATCATTAAAAAGTTGTAATCAAAACCATATTATTGCAATGTGAGTCTACTGGGTTATTTAACTTTCTCAGCTTTATATATCCAGTTGGATGTAATCATTACCTGAGTAACCTGCTCTCTGCACACATAGGGCTAACTGTGCATTTACTCTGCGTGGCTGTAGTCATCTTCATCATGCTAGTTATACTGGGTTGGCCAAAATTTTTTTTGAGTATTTTTGTATGATGTTACAGAAAAATACAAACAAACTGATCAGTAAAACATTTTTTACATCCAGAAAGAACACATATTTCCTTTCAATACCTATGTTATAAAAGCCTATTTTCTTTCTTTTTTTTTTTTTTTCAGAGTAAGTTCTTATCTCTCCAAAACTATTAAATGATGTGTTCAGAGAAAACACTGGAAATGTATTCTACTATAATCTTTTGTGATGTCAGATCAATAGAGTCTTCGATTCAATCCAGTTGAAATATAGTTTCCATACCTTACATCTCAAGTTACTGAGTTTCTAACAGTAGCCAACGTTCAAAATGTGGAATCACAGTAAAAAACATTGTTTATTTAATCTTCCCTGGGAAGATTTAACAATTTAAGTGGATTTGTAGAAATTTTTAAAATATATTGATCTTTAAGAATTGATGCTTTTGAACTGTGGTGTTGGAGAAAATTTTTGAGAGTCCCTTGGACTGCAAGGAGATCCAACCAGTCCATTCTAAAGGAGATCAGTCCTGGGTGTTCTTTGGAAGGACTGATGTTAAACTCCAGTACTTTGGCCACCTCATGTGAAGAGTTGACTCATTGGAAAAGACTCTGATACTGGGAGGGATTGGGGGCAGGAGAAGGGGACGACAGAGGATGAGATGGCTGGATGGCATCACTGATCGATGGATGTGAGTTTGAGTGAACTTCGGGAGTTGGTGATGGACAGGGAGGACTGGCATGCTGTAATACATGGTGTTGCAAAGATTCAGACATGACTGAGCGACTGAACTGAACTGAATCTATTTAATGAACCATTTCTGAGAGAGGTTCAAGGGAGAGTTGGGCATGTAGTTCTTTTTTTCTCTACTTTGCACTCCCAAATGAAGATATGCCAGCCTTCTATTCCAATCAGAACTGAAATTTTCCCAAGCATGGAAGCTGATGTCTTACTTGTCCCATTTTATGGAAAGAAAAGAAAAAAGGCTTAGGAGAAATTTTATTCTATTGCTGTTGTTAAAAAAAAAAGAAAAATGACAAATTTAGCAGCTTAAAACAATACAAACTTAGGGTCTCATGCTGTAGGTCAGAAGTCTGAGTGGCCCGACTGATTTCTCTGCTCAAGTTCTCTGAAAGCCAAAATCAAGATACCAGCTGGCCAGTCCCTTACTAGGAGGTTCTGGGAAGAATCCACTTCCCTTCCAAGATCATGCACACTGTTTGCAGAATTCAGTTCCAGGCAGTTGTAGGACTGAGATGCCTATTTCCTACTGGACTGTTGGGCAGAGGTCATTCTAGAAAACAGCCATGCTCCTTGGTTTATGGCCTCCATCTTCTGTCTTCAAGGTCAGCAACAGCGGATGGATACCCCTTTATATCCAGCCTCTGTGACCTCCCCAGAGCCTCGTCTCTCCTGCCTTTGCTGAGGCTGTATCTCTCTGACCCCAGCAGGAGAAAGTTCTGTGTCTGCAAGGCTCATGTTGAAGAGAGGTAACAGGTAGGAAAGCCAGAGGTTCCCAAGCAGCAGGAGGAAACAGACTGCAAGCAGCAGACATTTTTCTTCCCCTCCCTGGAGAAGGAAATGGCAATCCACTCCAGGACTCTTGCCTGGAGAATCCCATGGAGGGAGGAGCCTGGTAAGCTACAGTCCATGGGGTCGCAAAGAGTCGGACACGACTGAGCGACTTCACTTCACTTCACTCGAACAAAATTAAGAGGCTTCCTTTAATTCTGTGCTGAGGACACCTGGTTCTACCTGAACTTTTCTCAAACCTTGGGCTAACCAATGCCATTTTTCTTATGGAAATGTTTTTCTTAAGCTATATTAATGAAACTATGTATCAGCTTTGAAATCTGCCTTTCTTCAAAATGGTTCTGCCTAAGACTAACTTTTTTTTTCTTGTCTCAAACCTGGGGCTGATAATGGCTCTACAAACCAATATTCATGTCAATTGTTTTACGACTGGGGATGACACACCTTGGTGTGCCGTTATATCTCAAAACAGCATATTGTGGGAGAGGGGCCTGGTGAAACCCCCTCAGCCTTGAGGTGTTTTCCTTATTTGATTAACAGTTTGGTAACAGACATAAAACACCTTGCTAAAAACTAGCAAGGGGACATTCTTTCTGCTTCCCCCTTTTGATGTCTATGTCAGAACCTTTCCCTATCTGTTTACTTTAATAAAACTCTGTTACACAAAACTCTGAGTGGTCAAGCCTGGTCTCTGGCCCTGGATCGAAATCCCCTCTTCCTGAGGTCACAAGTCTGGCATAGCACATGCCTTGCAGCCACAACCTTTCAGTGTGATTGCTTACTTCCACCTGGATAATACGGGAATATCTCCCTATTTTAAGTCCATACTCTTAAATACTCTGACAAAGTCCTTTTGGCTATGGAAGATACCATGGTCCCAGATTCTAGGTTTTAGGGTGTAGACATTTGGAAGGCAGTGTCATTCTGCCTAACACACTGGGAGATGTTTTCTCTTCCTGAGTAGTTTTGGCACCAGGATAGAAGAACCTGAGAAGATTTTCTTCTGCTACGTTAGCTGCCAAGAAAAAAATACCATATAGGTAATTTGGTGACTCTAAGGTTCCTAGGGAAATTCTCATGATGACATTTTAAGACACAGAAGCTCACTTAACTTGTGATTTTTTGAAATCAAAATAGTTTTCATAATGCTTTCTCTTAATAATACCCCTTCTTAAAATACTGTGTTAAAATGTATATTTTCTGAGGTGTTAGGAGGCATTTGAATCAGGTGTGTGAAACCTTAGTAAATAACATTCATTCTCTGTGTGTGGAGGGGTATTTTTTGATTCAAGGAAAGTCATTTGTAGGCACCACATTTGAGACTGGAAGATGGTGGTACGTGTGTTTGAAGCTGAGATCTGAGAGCTTTTGGATAGGATTTGAAGATGATGGGAAGGAAACAGGAACACTGGTCAATTCTCCCTTAGCTCTTATCAAGCGTCAACTTATGAGCGTGGCTGAGGTGAAGGATACAACTGAGCGAAACTGCCCAGTGTCCTCCCATGGATGCGCCCAGGGTGGAGACAGTGATCAGCAGTCCTGAGCATCTGGCATTGGCCTGTTTCAAAGAGGAGTCTGGAACTAGGAGCTACTTGGCTTTTTCCCCCCTCTTTTCCCCCATAATTTTATTTATTTATTTTTGGCTGCGCTGGGTCTTTGTTGCTTCACTGGCTTCTTCTCTAGTTGGGAGCAGGAGCTACTCTCTGGTTTTGGTGTGCAGGCTTCTCATTGAGGTAGCTTCTCTTGTTGCGGGGCATAGCCTCCAGGGTGCATGGGCCTGAGTATCTGCAGCACGTGGCCTCAGTAGTTGCAGCTCCCGGACTCTAGAGCTCAGGCTCAGCAGTGGTGGTGCTCGGGTCTAATTGCTCTGTGGCATGAGATCTCTTCCCGGATCAGGGGTTGAACCTGTCTCCTGCATTGGCAGGCAGATTATTATCCACTGCGCCACCAGGAAAGCCCTACTTGGCCTTTTCTTTTAGGCAATATCAAACTGACCTTTACTGAACCTTAGAAACAATGGCAGGCAATGGGAATAGTGATAGAAATGTATTCCCTTTATACATTTTGGTATCCTACCACCGTCTTCTATTTGTCAGGCTCACTCCTTCCAGTAGCTGGGCTCCAACATGAACTCTGTGGCCTTTGTCTTCCCCCATGGTGTCCCTTTCTCAACCAGACTCATGTTCAGTGTCCACATCCTGCCCTCCTTATTGTTGTACTTAGGTAACTCCCTTTACCTGCTCCTATCCTGCAGGACCTCAGACTTTTCTACCTATCTTCACTATGGGCTTCCCATGGGTGTGGCCTATGAGAAATCCCATTAGAGAACAGAAGTAATGATACCATTATACATGCATTGCTAGCGTACATTATGGAACTTTGTTTAGTTTAAAAATTCTTCTGATGAAGCTATGAGAAAGGTAACTGTAATTTCTTCATGAAGAAATCAAAATTCAGAGATGATCAATGTCTTTTTCAAATTCACATACATATCAAATAGAACTGGTATAATTTGACCCCAGAAATGTCAATGGTATAAGATTGCCTGGCATCCTTTTATATCAGTGATGTTCAAGAAAACTGATAGCTTTAGGTAAAGAAAGCATTCATGAAAGTCCCTGCCTCATGCATAACTGACTTTTTTTGAATTTGGAAGCAGCCAAGATCTTTCTCAGCAGGTAAATGGACAAATAAACTTCAGTCCATCCAGACCATGGAATGTTATTCCATAGTAAAAGAAGTGAGCTCTCAAGCCATGAAAATACCTGTAGGAACCACAAATGCATATTACTCAGTGAAAAAAGCCAATCTGAAAAGATTATATCTGTATAATTCCAACTATATGACATTTTGGAAAAGATAAAACTATAAATAGTAGAATGATCTGTGGATGTCAAGAGTTGTGGGGTGGGAGGGAAAAATAGAGAGCACCAAGCCATTTTAAAGCAGTGAAAATACTTAGTATGGTCATATAATGAAAGATAGATATATGTCATTACACACTTGCCCAAATGCATGAAATTTACAACACCAAGAGTAAACCCTGGGACTTCCCTAGTGGTTCAGGGGTTAAGAATCTGCCTGCCAATGCAGGGGACACAGGTTTGATCCTTGATTTGGGAAGATCCCACATGCCACAGAGCAACCAAGCCTATTCATCATAACTACTGAACCTGTACTTTAGAGCCTGAGAGCCACAACGACTGAGGCCTGCACTTCTAGGGCCTATGCTCCACAGAAGCCACTGCAATAAGAAGCCTGCACAGCACAACAAACACTAGCCCCCACTCGCTGCGATAAGAGAACCTGTGCATCAATAAAGACCCAGTACAACCAAGAAAAACAACGATGGTAGAGGAGCGAAAGAATAACCTCTCTTCCTCAAAATAAAAAAAAAAAAAGAGTGAACCCTAAAGTACACTATGGGCATAACTGACGTTTTGTCCAGAATATGACCTGTGCGTGTACGGGTGCTAAGTTGCTTCAGCTGTGGATCACCAACTCTTTGCAACCCCGTGGACTATAGCCAACCAGGCTCCTCTGTCCTTGGGATTCTCCAGACAAGAATACTGGAATGGGTTGCCATTTCCTTCTCCAGGGGATCTACCCAACCCAGGGATTGAACCCATGTCTCCTGTGTCTCCTGCATCACAGGCAAGTTCTTTACCAGCACCACCTATCTATGCATTAGTTCCTTAGACTTGGGTCTCTGAGGCATTTTCTAAGATCCTGAGTTCTTAGTCTCCATAAATGTTAAGATACTACTTTCAGTTGAGTTCTATTCCTGGACACCTTTGGAACACCAGGGGTTAATTTTCTCCCTTGCCTGCACACCTTCCTGTAGGGCAGTGAGCCTCTGCCCCCTCCCCTAGTAAAGCCCCTCCACCCGCCAGGAGGGAGACTCACTGATCCTACCATACTACGGAGATTAACTGGGAGCTAGATGCAGGCAAGTAGCCAAACCAGAGTGATAAGCATCCTGGTTTTGATGGAGCACTTAGAAACCATTTCAACTTTTCCAGACCTAATGCAGTCAAAAGATGTGGGAGTGGGAGGTCTTCTTGTGGGTTATACAAACAGTTTCACTCCAGCAGCTCCTTTTAAGCTAAGATTAGAGAGAGCTGCACTAATTGGGGGAAGGGTCCCAGCCCTATCCAACTTACTTTCAAAGGAGTTGTCTTTGCTGTTAAACTTGCTGGTTTCCATTGGTTTTGTTTTGGTGCTTACACAAGCTGGCTTATTTTTGTCCATCTATTAAAAAGACACCCGTTTCTCAAAGAAAGCCTATGTGGGCACAGTCTGTCCTGGCTTGATGCATCATCTTTGGCTGCTTTGTCAGGATACCATCTTACTTCTGTCTTTCTGTTTACGTGGGGGCTGTGATAAAAAGTGAGGCTGACAGAGTCCAGCTTATTTCTGCAGGTACAGATGCTCAGCAGGAAATATTTTTGGAGAGGTCATCAAGACATGAGTTTTCTAAGAAAGTTATACTGATTGTGTGTTTTTTAAAGAACTATTAGCTTTGGTTGCTATTGCTGTAGTTGGAATGAGCCTTAGCAAATCATGTCTGAGGGTACAAGGCTCCTCAAAATCTGTCAAGGAGAGCAGAAAGAGGGTGGGAGACCCAAGCCCCCAAGTTCCACTCATTACTTTGAGGAAAGCTTCACACACAGGAAAAATCCAGGCATGACTGTGATCAAAGCAACACTAACAGTGCTTGTTATCCCCAGATTTCTATAGCGCCTAGATGATTCACTTTGATGTACAGCAGAAACTAACACAACATTGTAAAGCAGCTAATCTTCAATAACAAAACCAAACCAAACCAAAAAAAGCATTGAAATGCTCCTATAGCTGATCCACACTGTCTCTGATGGGGCATCTAAGTGTCTTCCCTGAGCACCCTGCATTCTCCCACTACTCAGTCATTACTCAGCACTGGTCTCAACTATTTAAAATATTGTCACTGGAGAATGGCAAGGCCTTTTAAGGTCTTTGGTGGATACAGGCAGGGATTGGAGAAGTAGCACTGAAAATTACTTCATCTAAACAAAGGAAAAAGCCTGGAGCTGGGCTACACAGAGGACCATAGAGTGACTTCCCAATGGCCTAAGAGGACACCCCCATGACAATAAATAGCTGTGTGCTTACTGAGTTAAAAACAGAATTTAAGGGGAGCAGGCCATGTCCACAAGATGTTTTAAACCTGTGCCCTTTCCATCACTCTGAAATTGTTACAGAATTCTGAGTCCTTATATTTTATTAGCAGTTAGGAAGGCATGTAGGTGGATAAGGCAGGTTTCAAAGAAAATTCCATGATGAAATTTAACCAGGTGGCCCAATATTAGGCCAGCAATTCACATGAGGGTGCATGAAGTCAGGTGCCTGGTTCAAATGTCAGAATGACTGCCTGAAGTTATTCTCTTGAGTGGAAAAAGCAACTGCTTGGAATGAGGCAGACTTTGGTTGGAATCCTGGTTCTCTCCATCACTAGTTCCAGGACTTCTGTCAAATTACAAAACTTGTCTGAGTTTCTGTCTTATGATGCACAAAAGAGAATAATATGTAGCTTGCAGGACTGTTTTAACAAGGCTGGGTTTTGGCTTTTGTTTTCTGTTTAAAACAGAAGAATCATCAGAGAATTGGGCCTTGCAACATCCTGGTCCTTCTACATCACACAGGAGAAGTGACAATGGAAAACATGACTGCCCCAAGAATAACTGGTTCCTGTATCACAGTCTTGTCCATTTTTTAATCCATCCCATGTGAGTCAGATCACTCTATCATTCCCATCTTCTTCTTGGGATATACATGTTTAGCATCGCAGTTAGTTATCTGTTCTACCTGATGAGATATATTTTTAGTGCTTCTTCAATCTTTCAGGTGCTTGAGATCTATTGCCTTTATGTTGGGAATTACCTAGAGCTGGGAGCATGAGGCTTCTATAGCATTCTGGTTGCCCTTGATCACTGGTGATGGTGATTGACAAAGTGACCAATGTGCACTAATCTGAATGTTTGTGTCCCTCCTAAATCCATATGTTGAGATACTAAGCACCAACATGATAGTATTAGGAGTTAGGGTCCTAGGAGATGCCTAGGTCAAGAGGATGGAGCCCATATGAAGGCAACTAGTGCCCTTAAAGAGGTCAGAGAGATCCTTCCACCATGTGAGGATAAGTTAGCAGTCTACCATGACTCAATCTTCACTAGAACTCAACTTTACTGGTACCCTGATCTTGAACTTCCAGTCTCCAGAACTGTGAGAAATAAATTTCTGTTGCTTATAAACTACTCATTCAGTATTTCAGTTGCTCAGATGTGTCCAACTCTTTGCGACCCCATGGACTGCAGCACATCAGGCTTCCCTGTCCATCACCAACTGCCAGAGTTTATTCAAACTCATGGCCTTTGAGTCGGTAATGCCATCCACCCATCTCATCCTCTGTCGTCCCCCTCTCCTCCCGCCTTCAATCTTTCCCAGCATCAGGGTCTTTTCAAATGAATCAGTTCTTCACATCAGGTGGCCAAAAAGTGTTGGAGTTTCAGCTTCAGCATCAGTTCTTCCAATGAACACCCAGGACTGATTTCCTTTAGGATGGACTGGTTGGATCTCCTTGCAGTCCAAGGGACTGTCAAGAGTCTTCTCCAACACCACAGTTCAAAAGCATCAATTCTTTGGCACTCAGCTTTCTTTGTGGCCCAACTCTCAATTCCATACATGACTACTGGAAAAACCATAGCTTTGAATAGACAGACCTTTGTGGGCAAAGTAGTGTCTCTGCTTTTTTAATATGCTGTCTGTGTTGGTCATAGCTTTGCTTCCAAGGAGCAAGCGTCTTTTAACTTCATGACTGCAATCACCATCTGCGGTGATTTTGGAGCCCCCCAAAATAAAATCTGTCACTGTTTCCATTGTTTCCCCATCTATTTGCCATGAAGTGATAGGACCAGATGCCATGATCTTAGTTTTCTGATATCTTAGTTTCAGAGATAAACTACTCAGTCTGTGGTATTTCCATTACAGCATCCCAAAGGGACCAAGGCACCATAGATTCTGTCCAGCCTAGAATCAGCTCACCATCCTCTCCCCAGAGAGCACCGGGCTGAATACTAATATTGCTCACAGCTGCCATTCTTGGAACACCACCCAGAATCAGAAAGAAAGTGTTAGTCACTAAGTCATGTCCGGCTCTTGCAACCCCATTGACTGTAGCCTGCCAGGCTCCTGTATCCATGGGATTCTCCAGGCGAGAACACTGGAGTGGGTAGCCATTCCCTGCTCCAGGGGATCTTCCTGACCTAAGGCTCAAACTTGGGTCTCCTCACTGCAGGTGGATTCTTTACCATTTGAGTCACCAGGGAAGAACTGAGATCTGTTGCTTCATTTATTCTGATGTCACACCCAACAGCAGACGATGCTATTGTCTTCACTTCATAGGTAAGAAACCTAAGCTTTGAGAGGCATGTCACTCATCTAAGGAGAGATGACAGAGGTTTGGACCCTGTTTCTCTTGTTGCCAAACACCAGGCTCATTTGAATGTTTATCTTGGGACACGTAGAATCCCGGACATGTCCTTGTCCTCAAGCTGTGCAGATGGCACCTTGTCACTGGGGTAAAGCTCTGATGGATGACATTGCATCCCATTGTTAGGGCAACTCATAATCCCTCACAGCCTGATCCTGATCGCCTTGTTACCCAGAGTATTGCAAATAGTATCTTTTGCAATAGATACCCTTGAGAAGGGTGGGAATTAATGCACAGAGATTATATGTCCAGTGACACTCAGTGGGAGTGGCTGGGAGATACAAACAATAGGTGCTTCCAGGAAAACTTCACATCACACTACAAGTTATCAAATGATGGCTTTGTGTAAGAGTAGAATCTTTTTTTTTTTTTTAAGCTTTTTTTTATACGGACCAGTTTTAAAGTTTTAATTGAATTTGTTACCATATTGCTTCTGTCTTAAGTTTTGGTTTTGTTGGCCACAGGGCTTGTGGAATCTTAGCTTCCCAACCAGAGATCAAACCCATACCCCTTGCCTTGGAAGGCGAAGTCTTAATCCCTGGACCACCAGGAAAGTCCCTGTAAGAGTGGAATCTAACTGAGACATGAGAGTAACAGATTTTTGTAACTGAACTTTGAATTTCCCAACGAGTGTCCTGTGTGAGTCAGGCCTAGATTGAATACAGACACAGAGGGCACTCAGGCAGGAAAAACAGACAAGGATTGGCCATGCTCTATTCTCGCTATGGATCAATGAAATGTCTGACTCTCAAGCAATGTGGTCTGAGGGAGGAGGCAAGCTGTGTCCCAGTCGCAGCCAAGTCATTCTTTAGATGGAAGTCTTGACAGCATCACTTATACAATCTGAGTCTCAGGTTTACTCATCTGTAAAATGAGGCTAATAATAGCCACCACACCACAAGTTACTATTTACAGAGCATGGTACATAGCCTGCACGGCTTCACCTACCCCTTATTCACATTCAGAGGCAAAAATCACATGCTATGTAGAAAATGAATTGGAACCAAACTCAAGACAATTGGTATTATTTTTTTAAATGTGCAAACAGACAAATACACACTCACAGAGCATATGACAAGATAGGGAACTGAGAATCTGAATGAGATTTTATCCAAAGATAACAAGCTCAGTGTGAGTGTGGATACAAAAAATGTGACACAGCTAAGTGGTTTACTTGGGAAAGTCACTTAGGGCTTCAATGTCACCACTATATGATAATTTTGCTTTGGGCCGTGGAGATCGGTACACACACCTGTGCAAGTTTTGTCACTCAGTCGTGTCCTACTCTGGACCGTAGCCTGCCAGGCTCCTCTGTCCATGGAATTCTCCAGGCAAGATTACTGGAGTGGGTTGCCATTTCTTCCTCCAGGGCATTCTTCCTGACCCAGGGATTGAATCTGTGTCTCCTATGTCTCCTGAATTAGTGGACAGGTTCTTTACCCGCTGAGCCATCAGGGAAAATCATACATGTACCTTAAAGATGGAATTTTCCCTGGCAATGTTGGAAAAAGACTTACAAATAACTTGTTTCTCTATTGCAGGCTGCAGCCTTCTCTGTTCATTAAAGCAAGAGTGGTGAGCTTTAAATCTATATGTATACTCCAGTCATTTTTCAGGGATAAGCGGTGAGGAGTTTGGGGCCAAATATGGCAAGCCCACCAGACGTAGATTCTACTCTCCTCCCCCCATTACAGGATTCTGCTTGAGTTAATAATTTACATAACAGAAGAGAAAAACTAAAGCTTAGCCAAAAACAACCCCTCCACCCCGCCCGACACCACCGCCCCCAAGTCCACCCCCACCTCTGCTTCCATAAAGCTGATATAGCAACTGGGATTAAATGTAACCTGAACCAAGAGGGTTTTTGCAAATAAGCTGAAAGCTGCCATTTAAGGTTTTTCAATGGCACCAACTGGATTAGATCTGCTCTGGAGACAGGCGTCTTTTGACAATCCCTGGGAACTGTGTCTGCTTACTGGAAGGCAGAGCTGATGCATGCAAAGTCAATTAAAAAGCTAAATGCGTAAAAGACAGTGGCTTGACACGATTCATGCTAGACATTTTCCAAACAACCCAGGCTTTATGTATCAGGGTTTTGATGCAGTGAAGTGGCAGCTCCAGTAGTGATTTGAAACTGGAGTCTGAAAATCAAGGAAGAAAAACAACCAAATTAATGCCTGATGGTAGAGGATGAGAAATTCTATACCTGCTATAGATATTTCTATGAATAATAATTCAATCTTATGCAGGATTTCTTTTTTTTTTTTTAAATGACGTCCTTTATATGGACATTTGAGTGGGTGTGTTGGTGTGTGTGTGTGATGTTAAAATACTAGGTTCTTACAATTTTACAACTTGGGTCACTTCTCACAAGATACATTTCTTTCTCACAAATGTCAGGTTAATTCCTTTGTTACGGAGGGGGTGGTTGAGCTGAAGTTTCTATCCATGGCACTGATGAGTTTTGTTTTTGAGGATCTAATGTCTGCCTGTAGTGCCTACAGACTCAAGGCCTTAGACCACTGTCCTCCAGTATTACATACATTTAGAGATCCCTCATGTGCGTGCATGCTAAGTCGCTTCATTGGTGATCAACACTTTGAGACACTATGGACTGTAACCTGGCAGGCTCCTCTGTCCCTGGGATTCTCCAGGTAAGAATACTGGAGTGGGTTGCCATGCCCTCCTCCAGGGGATCTTCCCAACCCAGGGACTGAACCCACGTCTCTTATATCTCCTGCATTCACAGGCAGATTCTTTACCACTATTGGCCACCTAAAGCTCATTCAGAAGAAACTGTAACAAACTGACCTTAACTGTTTTATGGAAAGAAGAAAATCTAGAATAAGCCAATTATTTACTGGTGTTTTTTAAATATCACAGGGGTAGGCCACTTCTAGTTCTTTTACACATCTATTTCACAAATATCCTAGGGATAAACCATTATGTCTGTGTGACTAAGAGCTTACCATAATCTTAATTAGTTATTTTGCTTTCAAAGGATAACTTGGCAAGGTAGTTAACATATTCAATTCCTTTTTTAATTTGTAATCTTCTACTTCTTACAATACTGCATATCCCATCTTAAGTAGATTATGGAGTATGCTTCTTATAAAATCTGGTTCTCAATACTAAACTAAAGCCTTTTAAATTATGGCATTACCTGAAACAGTCCAATAAATCTCTGGGTGATGTTTTATGATATTCCTGGCCAGCTGTGATTTTTCTGTAAATTTGTTCTCTTCTCTCAGAGCTCATAGCTCACTTTTGTACCTCTTACCCTAGAATGATACAAAAAGCTTGAGAAGATGATTCTCTATTCAGTTCCATTTTTCCTGAGTTAGAGTCAGTCCACATTTTCTAGTCAGTCTTTTTCCTATCACTCAACATGGTTAACAAATCTGAGACTACACAGCCATGTGAAACTGTACTATTCTGAAAGCTTTTCAGAACTCCTTCAGCAGAACTGACTTCATATACCACTGACTGAACTTGTGTCATATACTCATGTCTTAACCAATGTCTGATAGGAAGAATGAGATCATCATGATTGGCTTAGATTGAGGTATTATTACAAGGGAGGTGGACATTTGATCAAAGTTCTTTCAACAGGGAGGAAGGGGCCAGATGTGTGCTATGTAAGAGATCAACAGTGTCTGCTACAGATTTCTTCTGACTCAGGTCTGACCAATCAAAATTTAATATTTAGGGATATGTATAAATTCCTTCAGGGACTTCCCTGGTGGCCTGTGGCTAAAACTACAAGTTCCCAATCCAGGGGGCTTGGGTTCGATCCTTGGTCAGGGAACTAGATCCCACATACCACAACTAAAGATCCCACACACCACAACTAAAGATCCCACACACCACAGATAAGACCTGGTGCATCAGATAAATAAATAAAATAAATTTTAAAACAACTGTCATCATGAATGGATAGAGAAGCCATGGTACATGTATTTACAATTTTAAAAATAATTTTATTTTTTTATTTTTTTGTGGTACAATTTTGTGGTTAAATTATGGTACAATTATAAACATAATTAAAAAAAAAATAAATTCCTTCAGAGGCTGGAGATGTCATAAAAATGTGCTCAGATTTCTGGGACCGGAAGTGGCCATTCTACCCCGTTAGACAAGAATCTGTAAAGAGCTAAGCTCTAGAGCTACTTTCATCAACTTGTCTCTGGGATGCCTCAGGCCAGACAGTGCTACTGGTTCTTCCTCAGTGAGCACAGAATGCGTATTCAGGCAGAGTTTTAAGCGCTTTATGAATCTCGGCTCATTTAATCTTCATGCTGCGGCAGCTCTTGTGCGGAGCTGACTTTCTGAACTTGTACAGGGAGAGGATGCACGGAGACAGAAACGAGGGCCTGATGCCATCACTTGAGCTCTAAATTTCTCGTGCCGCAGTGAGCACTTAGACTCTTCCAGGACATGTGGAAATAAATACTCTCTCATTTGGAGAGATTTTGGTCGATCTTCATGCCACTTACAACTGCAAAAGTCCTAAATGACGCAGAACGTGCTAACCTAAGCCTTACACCTAGGAAAACTGAAGCCCACAAAGTTTCATTCAGTTGTTCCAAATAACACAGCTAATTTGTCAGGTGGGAGCACAAGCTCCAGCCTTCTAGTCAAATGTCTTTTCCCTTTAAAAGTGATAACTGATATTTAACAATGATAACTTCCTTTGGGCCACATATGTAGATGCACTATTAACTATTGAGACTAACAAGGATACAAAATTTGCCTGTGGTTGAATCAGACCCGTCTCTGTGACTGGAGAGTCTAAGAGCTTCCCCAGGGCTCTCTTGCTTTTTCTTCTTCCTTTTTTTAAAAAAATTTATTTATTTATTTTAATTGGAGGCTAATTACTTTACAATATTGTGGTGGTTTTTGCTATAATTGACATGAATCAATCACCAGTGTACATGTGTCTCCCATCCCAAACCCCCCCTCCCACGTCCCTCCCCATCCCATCCCTCTGGGTTGTCCCAGTGCACTAGTTTTGAGTGCTCTGTTTCATGCATTGAACTTGGACCGGTGATCTATTTCACATATGGCAATACACATGTTTCAATGCTATTCTCTCAAATCATCCCACCCTCAGCTTCTCCCACAGAGTCCAAAAGTCTATTCTTTATATTTGTGTCTCTTTTGCTGTTTTGCATATAGGGTCTTAATTACCATCTTTCTAAATTCCATATATGGAGAAGGCAATGGCAACCCACTCCAGTACTCTTGCCTGGAAAATCCCATGAGCAGAGGAGCCTGGTAGGCTGCAGTCCACGGGGTCGCAAAGAGTCGGAGATGACTGAAGTGACTTAGCAGCAGCAGCAGCAGCAAATTCCATATATATGTGTTAATATACTGTATTGGTGTTTTTCTTTCTGACTTACTTTGCTCTGTATAATAGGCTCCAGTTTCATCCACCTCATTAGAACTCATTCAAATGCGTCCTTTTTAATAGCTGAGCAATACTCCACTGTGTATATGTACCACAACTTTCTTACCATTCACCTGCCGATGGACATCTAGGTTGCTTCCATGTCCTGGCTATTGTAAACAGTGCTGCGATTAACATTGGGGTACACGTGTCTCTTTCAATTCTGGTTTCCTCAGTCGGTATGCCCAGCAGTGGGATTGCTGGGTCATATGGCAGTTCTATTTTCAGTGTTTTAAGAAATCTCCACATTGTTCTCCATAGTGGCTGTACTAGTTTGCATTTCCACCAACACTAAGATGGTTTTCTTTTCTCAACACCCTCTCCAGCATTTATTGTTTGTAGATTTTTTGATAGCAGCCATTCTGACCAGCATGAGATGTTACCTCATTGTGTGTTTGATTTGCATTTCTCTGATAATGAATGATGGTAATAATCTTTTCATGTGTTTGATAGCCATCTGTATGTCTTCTTTGGAGAAATTCTATTTACTTCTTAGTCCCCTCTCTTTTTTTTTTTTTAAATTGGGTCATTTACTTTTCTGGTATTGAGCTGCATGAGCTGTTTGTATATTTTTGAGATTAATTCTTTGTCAGTTGTTTCGTTTGTTATTATTTTCTCCCACTCTGAAGGCTGTCTTTTCACCTTCATAGTTTCCTTCATTGTGCAAAAGCTTTTAAGTTTAATTAGGTTCCATTTGTTTATTTTTGCTTTTATTTCCATTACTTTGGGAGGTTAGTTATAGAGGATTTTGCTGTGATTTATGTCAGAGTGTTATGCCTATTACACTAGGATTTCTCTAGGAGTTTTATAGTTTCTGGTCTTACATTTAGATCTTTGATCAATTTGGGTTTACTTTTGTGTATGGTGTTAGAAAGTGTTCTAGATTTATTCTTTTACAGGTGGCTGACCAATTTTCTCAGCACCACTTCTTAATTTTTCTCCATTGTATCTTTTTGCCTCCTTTGTCAAAGATGTGTTGCCCATAGGTGCATGAATTTTTCTCTGGGCTTCCTATTTTGTTCCATTGATCTATATTTCTATCTTTGTGCCATTACCATACTGTCTTGATAACTGTAGCTTTGTAGTATAGTCTGAAGTCAGGAAAGTTGATTCCTCCAGTTCCATTCTTCTTTCTCAAGATTGCTTTGGCTGTTCAAGGTTTTTTGTATTTCCATAAATGTGTGAAATTATTTGTTCTACTTCTGTGAAAAATGCCATTGGTAGCTTAATAGAGATTGCACTGAATCTATAGATTGCTTTGGGTAGTATACTCGTTTTCACTGTATTGATTCTTTCAATCCATGAACATGGTATATTTCTCCATCTAATTGTGCCATCTTTGATTTCTTACATCAGCATTTTATAGTTTTCTATATATAGGTCTTTTATTTCTTTAGGTAGATTTATTCCTAAGTATTTTATTCTTTTTGTTGCAATGGTGAATGGAATTGTTTCCTTAATTTCTCTGTTTTCTCATTGTTAGCATATAGGAATGCAAGGGATTCTGTATATTAATTTTATATCCTGCAACTTTACTACATTCATTGATTAGCTCTAGTAATTTTTGGGTGGTGTGTTTAGGGATTTTTATGTAGAGGATTATGTCATCTGCAAACAGTGAGAATTTTACTTATTTTCTAATCTGAATTTCTTTTATTTCTTTTTCTTCTCTGATTGCTGTGGCTAAAACCTCCAAATCTATGTTGAATAGTAGTGGTGAGAGTGGGCACCCTTGTCTTGTTCCTGACTTTAGGGGAAATGCTTTCAGTTTTTCACATTTGGGGATAATGTTTGCTGTGGGTTTATCATATATGGCTTTTATTATGTTAAGTATGTTCCTTCTATGCCTGCTTTCTGGAGAGTTTTTATCACAAATGTGTGTTGAATTTTGTCAAAGGCTTTCTCTGCATTTACTGAGATAATCATATGGCTTTTATCCTTCAATTTGTTAAAGTGGTATATGACACTGATTGATTTGTGAATATTAAAGAATCCTTGCATCCCTGGGATAAAGCCCACTCAGTCATGATGTATGATCTTTTTAATATGTTGTTGGATTCTGTTTGCTAGAATTTTGTTAAGAAATTTTGCATCTATATTCATCAGTGATATTGTCTATAGTTTTCTTTTTTTTGTGGCATCTTTGTCTGATTTTGGTATTAGGGTGATGGTGGCCTCATAGAATGAGTTTGGGAGTTTACCTTCCTCTGCAATTTCCTGGAAGAGTTTGAATAGGATAGGTGTTAGCTCTTCTCCAAATTTTTGGTAGAATTCACCTGTGAAGCCATCTGGTCCTGGACTTTTGTTTTTTAGAAGATTTTTGATTACAGTTTCTATTTTCATGCTTGTGATGGGTCTGTTAAGATTTTCTATTTCTTCCTGGTTCAGTTTTGGAAGGTTACACTTCCCTAAGAATTCATCCATTTCTTCCAAGTTGTCCATTTTATTGGCATATAGTTGGTTATAGTAGTCTCTTATGATTTTTTGTATTTCTGTGTTGTCTTCTGTGATTTCTCCATTTTAATTCTAATTTTGTTGATTTGATTCTTCTCCCTTTTTTTCTTGATGAGTCTGGCTAATGGTTTGTCTATTTTATTTATCTTCTCAAAGAACCAGCTTTTGGCTTTGTTGATTTTTGCTATGGTCTCTTTTGTTTCTTTTTCATTTATTTCTGCCCTAATTTTTATGATTTCTTTCCTTCTACTAACCCTGAGGTTCTTAATTTCTTCTTTTTCTAGTTGCTTTAGGTGTAAAGTTAGGTTATTTATTTGATTTTTCTCTTGTTTCTTGAGGTAAGCTTGTAATGCCAGGAATCTTCCCCTTAGCACTGCTTTTACTGAATCCCATAGGCTTTGGGTTGTCATGTTTTCATTTGTTTCTATGCATATTTTGATTTCCTTTTTTATTTCTTCCATGATTTGTTGGTTATTCAGAAGCATGTTATTTAGCCTTCATATGTTTGTATTTTTAATAGCTTTTCTCATCTAGTTGACATCTAATCTTACTGCATTGTGATCAGAAAAGATGCTTGAAATGTTTTCAATTTTTATTTTTTTTTAATTTGCCAAGGTTAGATTTATGGCCCAGGATGTGATCTATCCTGGAGAATGTTCTGTGTGCACTTGAGAAAAAGGTGAAATTCATTATTTTGGGGTGAAATGTCCTATAGATATCAATTAGGTCTAACTGGTCCATTGTATCATTTAAAGTTTGTGTTTCCTTGCTAAATTACTGTTTGGTTGATCTATCCATAGGTGCAAGTGGGGTATTAAAGTCTCCCACTGTTATTGTGTTACTGTTAATTTCCCCATTCATACTTGTTAGCCTTACGTATTGAGATGCTCCTATGTTGGTGCACAAATATTCATAATTGTTATATCATCTTCTTGGCTTGATCATTCTTTGTCTCATTTCACAGCCTTTATTTCAAAGTCTATTTTATATGATGAGTATTGCTACTCCTGCTTTCTTTTGGTTTCCATTTGCGTGAAATATCTTTTTCCATCCCTTCACTTTCAGTCTGTATGTGTCCTTTGGTCTGAGGTGGTCTCTTGTAGACAGCATACATAAGGGTCTTGTTTTTGTATCCATTCAGCCAGTCTTTGGCTTTTGGTTGGGGAATTCAACCCATTTACATTTAAGGTAATTATTGATAAGTTCAGTCACATTACCATTTACTTTGTTGTTTTGGGTTCAAGTTTATAAACCTTTTCTGTGTTTTCTGTCTAGAGAAGATCCTTTAGCATTTGTTGAAGTGCTGGTTTGGTGGCGCTGAATTCTCTCAACTTTTGCTTGTCTATAAAGCTTTTGATTTCTCCTTCATATCTGAATGAGATCCTTGCTGGGTATAGTAATCTGGGTTGTAGGTTTTTCTCGTTCATCATTTTAAGTATGTCCTGCCATACTGTCTAGCCTGAAGAATTTCTGTTGAAAGATCAGCTGTTATCCTTATGGGGATCCTCTTCTGTGTTATTCATTGCTTTTCTCTTGCTGCTTTTAATATTTCCTCTTTGTAGTTGACCTTCGTTAGTTTGATTAATGTGTGTTTTGGTGTGTTTTGCCTTGGGTTTATCCTGTTTGGAACTCTCTGTGTTTCTTGGACTTGGTTGGCTATTTCCTTCTCCATTTTAGGGAAGTTTTCAACTATTATCTCCTCAAGTATATTTTCATGCCCTTTCTTTTTGTCTTCTTCTTCTGGGACTCCTATGATTCAAATGTTGGGGCATTTAACATTGCCCTAGAGGTCTCCGAGGTTTTCCTCTTTTCTTTTAATTCTTTTTCTTTTTTCCTCTCTGCTTCATTTATTTCCACCATTCTATCTTCCGCCTCACTTGTTCCATCTTCTGCCTCAGTTGCTCTACTGTTGGTTCCCTCCAGAGTGCTTTTGATCTCAGTTATTGCATTATTCATTATTGATTGTCTCTTCTTTATTTCTTCTAGGTCCTTGTTAAACTTTTCTTGCATCTTCTCAATCCTTGTCTCTAATCTATTTATCTGTAACTCCATTTTGTTTTCAAGATTTAGGATCATCTTTACTATCATTATTCTGAATTCTTTTCCAGCTAGACCCCTATCTCCTCCTCTTTTGCTTGGTTTGGTGGGCATTTATCATGTTCCTTTACCTGCTGAATATTTCTCTGCCTTTTCATTTTGTTTAGATTGCTGTGTTTGGGGTGCCATTCTGTAGGCTGCAAGTTTGTGGTTCCTTTTTATTGTGAAGCCTGCTCCCTGTGAGTGGGGTTGGACTAGTGGCTTGTGAAGGTTTCCTGTTAGGGGAGTTTGATTCTGTCTTCTGGTGGGTAAAGCTGGATCTCTTCTCTCTGAAGTACAATGAAGTGTCCAGTAGTGAGTTTTGGGGTATCGATGAGTTTGGCATGGCTTTGGGCATCCTATCTTTTAATGCTCAGGGCTGTGTTCCTGCTTTGCGGGAGAATTAGCATGGTATTTCTTGCTCTGGAATTTGTTGGCTCTTGGGTGGAGCTTGGTTTCAGTGTACTGTATGGAGGCTTTTGGATGAACTCTTGTCTATTAATGTTCCCTGAAATCAGGATCATGAACTCCTGATTGCCAAATTCAGACTTAAATTGAAGAAAGTGGGCAACACCATGAGACCATTCAGGTATGACCTAAATCAAATCCCTTATGATTATACAGTGGAAGTGAAAAATAGATTTAAGGGTCTAGATCTGATAGATAGAGTGCCTGATGAATTATGGAATGAGGTTCGTGATATTGTCTAGGAGACAGGGATCAAGACCATCCCCATGGAAAAGAAATGCAAAAAGGCAAAATGGCTGTCTGGGGAGGCCTTACAAATAGCTGTGAAAAGAAGAGAAGCAAAAAGCAAAGGAGAAAAGGGAAGATATAAGCATCTGAATGCAGAGTTCCAAAGAATAGCAAGAAGAGATAAGAAAGCCTTCTTCAGCAATCAATGCAAAGAAATAGAGGAAAAGAACAGAATGGGAAAGACTAGAGATCTCTTCAAGAAAATTAGAGATACCAAGGGAACATTTCATGCAAAGATGGGCTCGATAAAGGACAGAAATGGTCTGGACCTAACAGAAGCAGAAGATATTAAGAAGAGGTGGCAAGAATACACGGAAGAACTGTACAAAAAAGATCTTCATGACCCAGATAATCATGATGATGTGTTGACTAATCTAGAGCCAGACATCTTGGAATGTGAAGTCAAGTGGGCCTTAGAAAGCATCACTACGAACAAAGCTAGTGGAGGTGATGGAATTCCCGTTGAGCTGTTTCAAATCCTGAAAGATGATGCTGTGAAAGTGCTGCACTCAATTTGCCAGCAAATCTGGAAAACTCAGCAGTGGCCACAGGACTGGAAAAGGTCAGTTTTCATCCCAATTCCAAAGAAAGGCAATGCCAAAGAATGCTCCAACTACCGCACAATTGCACTCATCTCACATGCTAGTAAAGTAATGCTCAAAATTCTCCAAGCCAGACTTCAGCAATATGTGAACCGTGAACTCCCTGATGTTCAAGCTGGTTTTAGAAAAGGCAGAGGAACCAGAGATCAAATTGCCAACATCCGCTGGATCATGGAAAAAGCAAGAGAGTTCCAGAAAAACATCTATTTCTGCTTTATTGACTATGCCAAAGCCTTTGACTGTGTGGATCACAGTAAACTGTGGAAAATTCTGAAAGAGATGGGAATACCAGACCACCTGACCTGCCTCTTGAGAAATCTGTATGCAGGTCAGGAAGCAACAGTTAGAACTGGACATGGAACAACAGACTGGTTCCAAATAGGAAAAGGAGTACGTCAAGGCTGTATATTGTCACCCTGCTTATTTAACTTATATGCAGAGTACATCATGAGAAATGCTGGACTGGAAGAAACACAAGCTGGAATCAAGATTGCTGGGAGAAATATCAATAATCTCAGATATGCAGATGACACCACCCTTATGGCAGAAAGTGAGGAGGAGCTAAAAAGCCTCTTGTTGAAAGTGAAAGAGGAGAGTGGAAAAGTTGGCTTAAAGCTCAACATTCAGAAAACGAAGATCATGGCATCTGGCCCCATCACTTCATGGGAAATAGATGGGGAAACAGTAGAAACAGTGTCAGACTTTGTTTTTTTGGGCTCCAAAATCACTGCAGATGGTGACTGCAGCCATGAAATTAAAAGGCGCTTACTCCTTGGAAGAAAAGTTATGACCAACCTAGATAGTATATTCAAAAGCAGAGACATTACTTTGCCGACTAAGGTCCGTCTAGTCAAGGCTATGGTTTTTCCTGTGGTCATGTATGGATGTGAGAGTTGGACTGTGAAGAAGGCTGAGCGCCGAAGAATTGATGCTTTTGAACTGTGGTGTTGGAGAAGACTCTTGAGAGTCCCTTGGACTGCAAGGAGATCCAACCAGTCCATTCTGAGGAGATCAACCCTGGGATTTCTTTGGAAGGAATGATGCTAAAACTGAAGCTCCAGTACTTTGGGCACCTTATGCGAAGAGTTGACTCATTGGAAAAGACCCTGATGCTGGGAGGGATTGGGGGCAGGAGGAGAAAGGGACGACCGAGGATGAGATGGCTGGATGGCATCACAGACTCAATGGACGTGAGTCTGAGTGAACTCCGGGAGTTGGTGATGGACAGGAAGGCCTGGCGTACTGCGACTCATGGGGTCGCAAAGAGTCGGACACGACTGTGCGACTGAACTGAACTGAACTGAACTGAAATCAGGAGTTCTCTGATGTTCTTAAGTTTTGGATTTAAGCCTCCTGCCTCTGGCTTTCTGTCTTATTCTTACAATAGCCTCAAGACTTCTCCACCCATATAGCAGATGATAAAACATCTAGGTTAATGGTGAAACAATTCTCCACAGTGAAGGACACCCAGAGAAGTTCACAGAGTTACATTAAGAATAGAAGAGGGAGGAGGGAGATAGAGGTGACCAGGAGGAGAAGAGGGGGAGTCAAAAGGGCGGAGAGCAATCTAGCCAGTAATCAGTTCCCTAAGTGCTCTCCACACTGTGGAACACCCAGAGAGATTCATAGAGTTACAGAGAGAAGGGAAGAGGAAACAGGGAGATAGAGGTGACCAGGAGGAGAAGAGAGAGGAGTCAAAAGAGGAAAGACCAATCTAGCCAGTATTCAGTTCCTTAAGTGTTCTCCACAGCCCAGAACACCCAGAGAGATTCACAGAGTTAAGTAGAGAAGAGCAGGGGGAGGGAGGAGATAGAGGTGACCTGGGGGAGAAAAGGGAGAGTCAAAAGAGGAGAGAGCAATCAACCCACTAACAACGCCTCTTAGTGAAAATGGATACAGAAAGGTATTTAGATTTTTAAAGGTATAAAATTGATAATACCAGAAAGCAAAGATTAAAAATCTAGAGCAGAGGTCAGACTCTCAAAAATACAATATGAAAAATACAAAACAAAATCAATCACAAAAATATAAAAAATATTTATGAAATTTGCTTTAAAAATAGGGTCTTTTTTTTGCAAGGTAATAGGTTATATAAATGAAAATTAAAGGAGTAATGAACTTAAATTAAAAAATTAAAAAGTGATACTAGTAAAAATATATCTAGGAATTTCTGCAGAGCTGTTGTGGGCAGTGTGTGGTCAGTTCAGTTTCAGATAGTTCCCTGTTTCAGCTTTTATTTGTTCTCAAGGTCTCTAGGTCCCCTCCAATGCTTAGTCAATGTTAACTGCAGGGTTTTGACCTGTTGCACCTGTCACTTCCAGAGTGGTTCCCTCTTCTTTATTTTGGCTTCCTCTGTTTGCAAGTCTCTTTGGTGTCTAATTATTGCCCTGACACAAGGAGGCAAAAGTAGTCACTTATTAGGCCCACTTGTTCAGTTGTTTTGTGGGGAGTGGGGAACACTGCAAACAAATATCACTGGCATGTATGGGGAGTACTTGCAGTGTATGAACCACACTGGATTTGCCCCAGCTCATGCTGGCATGTGCTTTCTGGGTCTACACTGCTCAGGCTCTGCAGGGCATGATCCAAAGCAGGCCCTGAGTTTCGTGCACTTCCCAGGTCTAAGTCACTCAGGTTCAGGTTCTTGGGTACTCCGGAAGGGCACAGGCTTGGTTGGGCATGCGTTTTGTGCCCTTTCCAGGTCTGAGCACCTCAGGCAACCAGGTGCTTGGCGAGCGGACTGTCCCAGGTGGACCGTGTGTCTTAATCACGTCCCCGGTTTGGCCGCTCAGTTTTCCAGGTGAGCCAGGAGAGCACTGTCTCAGGTGTGCCATGTGTCTCCTCTGGGGGGCTGATCTCTGGCTGCAACCCTCCTGACAGATGTCATCCATCCAGGGTCTCAAGAAGACGTGGTGAGCAATGGAGAGTCTGCTCACAGTTTGGTGGAGGATGCTGGTCTCTTGGGCCGAGATTGGTGCAGCCTCTTGCCTTCTGGCGCAGGCCTGCCTCTCTGCCTCTGGTCAGGGAGGTGGGTGGGAGGGGCATGTATCAGCCAGCGAGCTCTCCTTTGGTATTTGCTTAATCCTTTGTTCTGTGAGCAGGCCAGGCTGCGAGTTAGAGCCTTTTGCAGGAAAGTTCTCTCTTTTTTTTTTTTTCTCTTTGCTGATCCCACAGTTTGGGCTGCTATCTCAGATTGGGTTAACTCCCTCAGATTGTCCTCAGGGCGTTCAGGCCCAGTCCTCACCCTAAGGACTGATGATGCCGCCCACACTTCCCTGTCCAGCTGCCGCTCGCTGGTGGCAGATGTGAGCATCTGGGCTACTTCTCCACTGGTAGTTGCAATTAGACACCTATTCTGTGGGTTTTGTTTTTTTTCCTCCCAGTTATGTTGCCCTCTGAGATTCCAAAACTCCCCACAGACCCACTTGTGAGAGGGTTTCCTACTGTTTGGAACTTCTCCTCCTTCATGACTCCCTGCCCAGGACAAGTCTCCATCCCTAACTCGTTTGTCTCTCTTTTTGTCTTTTATATTTTGTCCTACCTCCTTTTGAAGAGAATGGGCTGCCTTTCTGGGTGCTTTGTGCCCTCCACCAGCGTTCAGAAGTTGTTTTGTGGAAGTTGCTCAGCATTCAAATGATCCTTTGGTGAATTTGTGGGTGAGAAAGTGGTCTCCCCATCCTATTCTTCCGCCATCTTGGAACGGCCCCTTCCTGCTTCTGAACATACCTCACTGCCCATTACACTGTCCTTACAATTTGGACATAAAGCAATGACCTTTACATTGACTTCATGGACTTGTCTGGAGAAGCATCCAGCCTTCTTTGGTCCTTTATCTTTCATTTAGTAGATAGGCTTTACATTCTAATCTAAATTTTAAAAATATTTATTATAATTCCTCTAAAGAGTGCAAAGTTGCAGTCCATTGATGGATGCCTGGTATTAATGTGGCCTTTCCTACCAGATTTTATTTAACTTTGATTCCTGTTTTGCAAGAAACCAAATGCTTGAGAAGCGAGCTGACAGTACTCTAAGAATACAAGGACTTCAGCCTTTGTTTTCCCAATTAACACCTCTTGATTTTAAATTGTTACATTAAATACCAAGACATTTGTTTCTCTCCTTTGAATAAAGTGAATAATATGTTGGTCTTATCTACCTCAGCATTGTTTTAAGGCTGTCTGAAAGCTCCACGATGAGTTAATATAAGAGATTATATTTTACTGGAAATTATTTTTTTCTTTCAATTTTTACATTGGTATATAAAGAGATAAATGCCTTATGGTTGTTGATGTGATGTGTGTGAGTTGGGAAGTAGAGACATGACATAAAAGAAAAAGAAAAAAATCTTAGTTTTTCCTAGTTTAATGAATTGCTAGAGCTCAGGCTTAGCATGTAACATTATTCATGCCAAATTGGTACAAAGACAGTAAACATAATCATTTGACATTTCTCATTGGCACCAATTGGATTAAAGCAACTTGTCCAACCCTAGATTTTTTTTTTCCAGAAGTGGGGTCTACCTCTTTCAAAGAAAACATACAAATATAGAACATTTCTAATTGGGATGGAAGAAACAAATTGGGAGGTAATCAAAATGTCATTGATTGGCAGTTCTGGAAGCTGTAGATTTTTCTTCATTCACAAAAAGAAAATCAGTACCAGCAGACAAGTACCCTTTTTCAGTGTCCTTGCCACATGTGGTATCCTGGTATGGTGTCTTATTGGTAGGGCCCCAACTGTGGAAGTAATAGTAATATCAGCACAGTCTAGGGGCTCATAGTCAGACCTGAGAATCTTTTTAATAGTACCATCATTGTTTTGCTCAATGTCATCACACTTATCACCAGCCCATTCATTGCCCATCATCACGCCTGATATTTCCAGAGTAGTCTTTTGTAGTTTATGAAGTGCTTTCTTATGAAATGTTTACAACAAACTTGCATGCTGAGTTATGTTATTTTCCCTGGTTTCACGCAAAGAGGCAAGAATTTCTAGTTAGAGGACCTTAGCTCAGGCTCTGGCTCAGCTCAGTTCAGTACCTGTGAATTAACCACATTTGTAACAGGACCCATGCTCAGTGCTGGGACTTCTCTACCTGAAAAGCAGCTCCCGTCCCTAGGAGAGTCCGTGACCTCACTCTCCTTCTACTCATGCTGCTGACGGTTTTTGTGGTTAAACAGATGGTTTTTACCCTTGGGTCCCAGGACCTCAGGTATTCAGAAAGGTAGAAGCAGGGTGATTCAAGTTATTGTCATTATTTCAAAATTATAAGCTTTTACCCTGAAAATTGAACCTTAACTCTGGGAAAGACTGCCCAGCCTAACTCACATATGGAAAAGATTGCAGAGGCTAACTCACATGTGAAATTGACTTTACCAAAGTCTGGTTTTGCAGGGAGACCGTCTATTGGGCCAGAATAAAGAGCACTTCATGTATCATGGGGCATGCATTTGAAGTTTCCTTTCATATGCCCGTCGGATCTTTTGCTGTGGTTCCATCCAGCTCATTGCATCCTTAGTGCTAAGATTCCCCAGGCAGCACTTCCCCGAATGGCCACATCATGGTGGTGTCATAAGTCTGCTTTCTGCACATCATTCTCAATTTTGTTTTCAATTCCAACACAAATGTGTTTGCAGAGCTAAATCCTAGCTCTTTGCAGCCTGCCAGGAATTTCTATTTAGGGAAGATGAGAGGCTTCTGTAAACTGAGGAGTTAGTGACAAAATTTCCTGGGAAGTTCACAAATATCCATTCTACACTTTCTCTTTAAGTGAGTAGTATTTTATTTGCAGAAGTCTAAAAGTGCGATTGATGGGCTTCCCAGGAGAACTAGAAAGAATATGCCTGCCAATGCAGGAGACATAAGAAAACGTGGGTTCAGTCCCTGGGTTGGGAAGATCCCCTGGAGGAGGGCATGGAAACCCACTTCAATATTCTTGCCTGGAGAATCCCATGGAAGAGGAGCCTGGCGGGCTACAGTCCATAGGATCGCTCAGAGTTGGACAAAACTAAAGAGAATTAACACGCACGACTGTGACTGGTGAAGTACAGGGGTGGGGATAGGATTCCACCAGGTTAAAAATGGCAGGACCAAGTCAAGTGCAACAGTGACTGAGGGAAAAGGGCCCCCTAGCTCCACCACAAACTGAGCAAGCTCCAGCCATAGAATGCATGCGGGTTTCCACACTGTCTCAGCTCAGTCACAGATATGAAGGATCCAGCTCCTGTGGAGCCAAATTCCTTGCTCTTTGGAGTAAAAAATATATTTCAGCCACAATTAAGTAAATTCCTTGTTGACTCTCAGTGGTTCACATAACTTGCAATAAAATGCACCAGGGGAAAAGAGACTCACCCCAAGGGTGGCCTCATTCTGCCAATCCCAGGGTACTTAGAGAAGTTAATATAAGGCAATGACAACAAAGCTGGCTCACAAAGGACCCCACAAGAGGCTTTCTTCTCTCTTCACTGTCTAGGCTGGTGGCCTGGGGGAGTAATCTCAGTGGCTGGGCATCGCTGCTGCCTAAAGGTCTCTGAGTTCAGTACCTGATTCCTTATCTGTCACTCTAATGCTCACTGCTGAGCAAGATGCCAAAAAAAAAAAATTATACAAGAAGGCTGCCTGTGTCCCCAGGGCCTTGTGCAGTCTGATGACTAGTCTGATTACTAGACCCTCCACTTACATGGTCATAAACTAATGGCAACCCACTCCAGTATTCCTGCCTGGAGAATTCAATGGACAGAGGAGCCTAGCAGGCTACAGTCCATGGGGTCTCAAAGAGTCAGACCTGACTGAGCAACTAACACCCATGTGCACACTGTTGGACTAAATTATAAACAATTATCCAGAGGTCTAATGAATTCCTGTGTCACTCTCTTGTATAAGACCAGGAAAAAAATAAAACTTGTTCTCATCAATATGTAGGATGCTTTTGCTTCTAAAATATTAGAAAAATCCAAAATTTCATAAAAAATAAACAATAGTATACAAGGAAAATAGTATCCATAGTAACTTTTATTAATGACTTCTTTTTTTTGCTCTATTTTTTCTTTATTTATTTGTTTTTACTTTACAATACTGTATTGGTTTTGCCATACATTGACATGAATCTGCCACGGGTGTACATGAGTTCCCAATCCTGAACCCCACTCCCACCATCCTCCCCATATCATCTCTCTGGGTCATCCCAGTGCACCAGCCCCAAGCATCCTGTATCCTGTATCAAACCTAGACTGGTGATTAGTTTCTTACATGATAGTATACATGTTTCAATGCCATTCTCCCAAATCATCCCACCCTCTCCCTCTCCCAGAGTCCAAAATTCTATTCTATACATCTGTGTCTCTTTTGCTGTCTCACATACAGGGTTATCATTATCATCTTTCTAAATTCCATATATATGTGTTAGTATACTGTGTTGGAGATCCAACCAGTCCATTCTGAAGGAGATCAACCCTGGGATTTCTTTGGAAGGAATGATGCTAAAACTGAAGCTCCAGTACTTTGGCCACCTCATGCGAAGAGTTGACTCATTGGAAAAGACTCTGATGCTGGGAGGGATTGGGGGCAGGAGGAGAAGGGGATGACCGAGGATGAGATGGCTGGATGGCATCACGGACTCAATGGACCTGAGTCTGAGTGAACTCTGGGAGTTGGTGATGGACAGGGAGGCCTGGCGTGCTGCGATTCATGGGGTCGCAAAGAGTCGGACAGGACTGAGCGACTGAAGTATAACTAACTATACTGTATTGATGTTTTTCTTTCTGGCTTACTTCACTCTGTATAATCAGCTCCAGTTTCATCCACTTCTTTAGAACTCATTCAAATGTATTCTTTTTAATGGCTGAGTAATACTCCACTGTGTATATGTTCCACAGCTTTCTGATCCATTCGTCTGCTGATGGACATCTAGGTTGCTTCCATGTCCTGGCTATTATAAATAGTGCTGCGATGAACATTGGGGTACATGTGTCTCTTTCAATTCTGGTTTCCTCGGTGTGTATGCCCAGCAATGGGATTGCTGGGTCATAAGGTAGTTCTATTTGCAGTTTTTTAAGGAATCTCCACACTGGTCTCCATAGTGGCTGTACTAGTTTGCATTCCCACCAACAGTGTAAGAGAGTTCCCTTTTTTCCACAACCTCTCCAGCATTTATTGCTTGTAGACTTTTGGATCACAGCCATTCTGACCGGTGTGAAATGGTACCTCATTGTGGTCTTGATTTGCACTTCTCTGATAATGAGTGATGTTGAGCATCTTTTCATGTGTTTGTTAGCCATCCGTATGTCTTCTTTGGAGAAATGTCTATTTAGTTCTTTGGCTCATTTTTTGATTGGGTCATTTATTTTTCTGGAATTGAGCTGCATAAGTTGCTTGCATATTTTTGAGATTAGTTGTTTTTCAGTTGCTTCATTTGCTATTATTTTCTCCCATTCCGAAGGCTGTCTTTTTGCTTATAGTTTCCTTTGTTGTGCAGAAGCTTTTAATTTTAATTAGATCTCATTTGTTTATTTTTGCTTTTCAGTATTCTAGGAGGTGGATCATAGAGGATCCTGCTGTGATTTATGTCAGAGAGTGTTTTGCCTATGTTCTCCTCTAGGAGTTTTATAGTTTCTTGTCTTACATTTAGATCTTTAATCCATTTTGAGTTTATTTTTGTGAATGGTGTTAGAAAGTGTTCTAGTTTCATTCTTTTACAAGTGGTTGACCAGTTTTCCCAGCACCACTTGTTAAAGAGATTGCCTCCTTTGTCGAAGATAAGGTGTCCATAGGTGTGTGGATATATCTCTGTGCTTTCTATTTTGTTCCATTGATCTATGACTTTTAAGATCTACTCTATGAGCAGCTTTTGAATATAAAATATGGTATTACTAATCACAGTAACCATGCTGCTTCACATTACATTTCCATGGTTTATTTCATTACTGAGAGTTTGTACTTTTGACCACATTCACCCATTTTATCCCACCTCACCCCCTATCTCTGGCTACCATCAATGTGTGTTCTCTGTACCTATGAGTTCAGGTTTCTTGTTCGTTTTTCTTTCTTCCTTCCTCCCTTCCTCCCTTCCTCTCTTCCTTCCTGATTCCGTATGGAAGTGAGATAATACAGTATTTTTCTCTGACACTTCATTTAGCATGATGCCCTCAACTTTTAGTAGACATGAAAACAACCTAAGTGTCCTTCCATGTTGTCACATGTGGCAAGATTTCCTTCTTGTTTATGGCTGTATGATATTTCATTGTACATTTCAATGCGTGTGTATATACACACACACATTTTATCTATCCAGTCACCTATCAGTGGACACTTAAGTTGCTTCCATTTCTTGGCTATGGTAAATAATGCTGCAGGGAACATGGAGGTGCCTATATCTTTTGCATTTGAGCTTCATTTCATTTGGATCAATATCAAGAAGTGAAATTGCAGGATCATATGGTAGTTCAAATTTACATCCTGGGTATTTTCTGATCAACAATTTTATAGATGTTGATGAAGTTCAATTTACTAATTATTTGTCCTAGAAATCTTTGTCTAGTCAAGTTTTCAAAGATACTCTTCTATATTTTTTTTCTAGAAGCTTCTAACCTCTTCTACAGGCTGAGAGGCCAAGTGAAGTCTTGATGCACACGGAGAATGTGGAGGGTTTAGTAGCTTTGCAGGTCTTCAGGACTAGAATCTCATCATTCCCAGCATGGCCAGTCAGTGAGAGGAGTTTCAAGGTTCTAATTTTGGTGTTATTTTTGGAGATGACTTGGGTTTCTGTAGTTTTGGCTTCCTTGAGAATCAGAGTCATGCTTTGTAGCAAAGGCTGCCAAGTTAAACTTTTCTCTGGGTGAGAAAGCACGTGTTTACCCACGTGCAAACCTGAGCTTTAGTGTCTTGCTGTAATTGCATCTGTAAAACCTCTTCCTCAAATATTACTCTTTGCCTCCGTGGAAAAACAGCATCTTTAGCAAAAAAAAAAGGACAAGTGGGCAAAGGTTTCCCCCACACCACCAGAAGGGTAACATTTAAAAATGGAAATGGCTTGTGTAACCTACTTTTCTTTGCTTTTAAAATAACAGCTCCTAGATTTGCATTTGTTTTTAATTCTTGGCCCCCTGACCCCTGCTCCTGTTTGACTTGATAAATTCCATCTTTCCTTCCACAGGCAACTATTTAATCCTGAGCTTTTTGTAACTATTTCATCAAAATGGTTTTAGGTAAGTTACCATTTCTTCAGACTGGGAACTTTGTATTTGGAAAAAGAAAAGTATCTCCCAGTAGTACTTCACCACATGGATATCCAAGTTTAAATTATATTTTTTGCTGTCTAATATTAATTGGTTGTTGTTGTCACTTGGTCCTGCACTGACTCTTTGTAATCTCGTGGACTGCATCATGCCAGGCTTCTCTGTCCTCCACTTTCTCTGGAGCTTGTTCAAAGTCATGTCCATTTAGTCAGTGATGCTATCTAACCATCTCATCCTCTAATACTAACTACTACCCATAATTAGGCAGTATGGAGAATATAACACACAACAAAGGCTCTAACCACTTAAATACATGTGTGTACACGTGTGTGTGTGTGTGTGAGAGAGAGAGAGAGCTCAGTCGTGTCCGGCTCTTTGTGACCCCATGGACTGTAGGCCACCAAGTTCCTCTGTCCATGGGATTATCCCAGGCAAGAATACTGGAGTGGGTTGCCATTCCTTTCTCCAGGGGACCTTCCAGACCCAGGGATGGATCAAACCTTCATCTCTTGCATCTCTTGAATTGGCAGACAGATTATTTACCACTGCACCACCATGTATATGTATGCACAAATCTTACAAGAATATAGAGAAAAGTCATGGTTTGAAAACAAAGTGATTTATACATTGAGAATGACTGCTGGAAATACAAGAAGAGACATTGTTATGTTATTTGCATTAGTGAGAAAAAAAAGAGCACCACAGAAAGATTCAGGATCCCTGACAATGTGCTTGTGGTTACATAGCAAACAGATAGAAATCAATATGCATACACCACATAAACACTAATTAAACATGTCTTGCATTATTTTTCAACATATGAGCTTTTATTCATCCTATTTTTTCTTGATTACCAAAGTATGCATAATTATTGTAACAGTTCAAGCAATATAGAAATGTATGAATTTTAAAAATTGATGGCTCTTTTCCACAGTAGTTCCATACCCAAGGAAATCAATGTCAATAGTCTAGTTTGTATCACTTTATTCCAACATATAAAAACATGTACAGACAGAATTTGTTTTGCTTTTTCTTTAAAACAGAAATTGAATCAGACTATGCATGTATTACCCTGAAATTTACTTTTGTCACTTATTAATGTATCAAAGACATTTTCTAGGTATTTGTGTATATGTACATTGTATAATATTTATTTATTTTTCTACTTACATATCATGCTCAGTTGCTCCAATTGTGTTGATACTTATTCTTTGTCAGTTGCTTCATTCTCAGTCCAAGATCAAGGGCCTAGCAGGGTTGGTGTCTAGTAAGACCTCTCATCATATCCTCACCTAGCCTTTCATCTGTGCACTCACATTCTCAGTATCTTTTCCTCATCATATAAGGACACTAATTAGGACCCCACACTTACGACCTATTTAACTGTAATTATCTTCTTAAACTCCCTGCATCCAAATACAGTCACATTGGGAGTTAGGGCTTCAACCTATGAATCTTGGAGAACACAATTCAGTCCATAATACTCACCAATTCCTCTACTGGTTGGAACATCTAGTTTGTTTTTTGATCAATTTGACTACCATTTTCAAAATCTTACTTTTTATAAAAATGGTTCCCATTTATCATACAAATATATAATTAAAAAATACAATGAATAGAAGAGACATACGATGAACTAAATACTTCTGTGCTCAAATAATCACTGGTAATTTCTGGTAAATGTCATCCTAGACAGATATATGCAAATAGACAAAAGGACATGTGGGTGGGTAAGTAGGTAGATAATTGGATGGATAGATTAAAAAATAGATAAGCAGATCTACAAGAAAGCACACACATGCTATTTTCATTGAAAATGCTAAATTTGCTATAACTCAAACAATTTAAAAAAGAAACATGAAAATATATAATTCAATGAAATTTGGAATGTTGTTTCTTCACATCAAGAATAACAGTTTCTAAAAGATTACTCAGATTTTTAAAACCGCTTGAAAAAGGTTAAAAGGCTATGGCCATTATGTTTACATATTTCAATCTTACATGATATTTGTTAATCTCTTATGAATGAAAAAGAGAAAATTCATGCTCTAGGATTTCCAAAACCCATGTTCATTTAACTAAACCATGATATTTTCCATAGTAAAACTTAAAACAAATTGATATCCAATTCTGAATCTATACTTCCCACATTAACTTAGGTCCAATTTAAAAAGCTCACTAGCAATATTTTTGTTAGGGCTTCTCCAATCCTGAATTCCTATGTTGATTAACCTTTGAGAGCAGGAATTTATCTTCAAGTATGTTTATCAAGGCATGCTCAGCATTCACTGAGTTCTTGCATGTCTGAGAATCTCTCTCTTTTGAAGAAAATTTGACTTGATGTAAAATTTCTGGGGCACATTTTCTTTCCTTTATAAATTTGCAAGTATTGCTCCCATATCTGTTGGCATAAAGACTGGTGAAGATTACTTTCTTTTCTTCTACATAACCAGTTTTCTATCTTATTAGTCACATGCTTATTTCTATGTTTACTCTTAAAATTTAAAACTCTTCAGAGGAAAATAGGAAAAACATTCTCTGACATAAACCATAGCAAAATCTTTCTGACCCATATCCTACAGTAATGAAAATATAAATAAAAATAAACAAATGAGACCTAGTTAAATTTAAAAGCTTTTGCACAGCAAAGGAAACCATAAACAAGATGAAAAGACAACCCTCAGAATGTGAGAAAATACTTGCAAATGAAGCAACTGACAAAGGATTAATCTCCAAAATATATAAGCAGCTCACTATAAAAAAGCAAACAACCCAATCAAAAAAATGAGTGGAAGACTTAAATGACATTTCTCCAAAGAAGACATACAGATGGCCAACAAACACATGAAAAGATTCTCAGCATCAGTCATTAGGAGAGAAGGCAAATCAAAATTACAATGAGCTATCACCTCACACCAGTCAGAGTGGCTATCATCAAAAACTCTACAAGCAATAAATTCTGGAGAGGACTTAGAAAAAGGGACCCTTTCTACACTGTTGGTGGGAGTGTAAATTGACACAATCACTATGGAGAACAGTAGAGAGGTTCCCAAAGAAACTAGGAATAAAATTGCCATATGAGCCAGCAACCCTTCTTCTGGGCATATACCCTGAGAAAACTATAATTCAAAAAGATATATGTACCTCAACTTTCACTGCAGTGCTGTTTACAATACCCAAAGCAACCTAAAAGTACATTGACAGATGAATGGATAAAGAAGATGTGGTATGTAAACACAATGAATATTACTTAGCCATAAGAAGGAGTGGAATTGGGTCAGTTTTACAGATGTGGATGAATTACAGTCTGTTATACAGAGTGAAGTTAGAAAGAGAAAAACAGCTATCATATATTAATGCATATAAATGGAATCTAAACAGTGATACTGATGAACCTTTTTGCTGGGCAAGAAGAGAGATGCAGAGGTAGACAATGGACTTGTGGATGTGTGAGTGGGGAGGAGAGGGTGGGGCAAACTGAGAGAATAGTGCTGACATACATATACCATGTGCCAAACAGATGGCTAGTGGGAAGCTGCTGTGTAGCACGGGGAGCTCACCTCGGTGCTCTGTGATGACCTGGAGGGGTGAGATGGGGGGAATGATAGGCAGACTCATGAGAGAGGGTATTCTTGTACTGATAGCTGATTCACATAGTTGTACTATAGCAGAAACTAACACAACATGGTAAAGCACTTATACCCCTGTTAAAAAATAAATAAAATTTTTTTGATTACTCCACCAGCAAATACAGAAATGTTGAGCAATATTTATTTTTCTCAGATAACACTCCCTCCATAGTTAACCATCAACTTTTTAATGATTAATCCCTCCATACCTTTTTATAAACTATATACATATATGTAATATTTATGCCCCTCTTCTTATCTCTCTTTTAAAATGTTAGCATATGTTCTCCAATCTTCATTACTAAAAATTTAACAAAGTACTCTCTGGAGCTCACTCTGTAGTAGTATGAAGAGATAGTCTTTATTTTTATAGAAAAAAAAAGCAGTTTAATGAAATATCATGGACATACAGTAAAACCACATATATTTAAAATGTTCACATTTTTTAGATATTTGTATATATGGAGTCATACAATGTGTACCTTCTCCCCTCAGATTCTTTCACTCAGAATACTTATTTGTAGAGTTATCGTGTAGCTGTATGCATCAATAATTGACATATTTTTATTGTTGAGTCGTATTCAGCTTTCTGGATACACCGTAAGCTGTTTATAAACTCACCTTTTGAGGGACATTGGGTTGTTTGCTAGTTTGACTGTTAAAAATAAGCATTTGCATGTGAGTCTTTGTATGAATATACAGTTTCATGTAGTCTTCCCTAGTGGCTCCGATGGTAAAGAGTCTGCCTGCAATGTGGGAGACCTGGGTTTGATCCCTGGGTCAGGAAGATCCCTTGGAGAAGGGAATGGCTGCCACTCCAGTATTCTTGCCTGGGAAATCCCACGGACAGAGGAGCCTGGCAGGCCCCAATCCATGAGGTCGCAAAGAGTCACACACAACTGAGTGACTAACACACTCATATACCAGTTTAAATTCTCACCAGCAATGTGTGAAAAATCCAGTTTCTTCACACCATCACCAACATGTGGTGTGTGAGGGCAGTTTTTCCAATTTTAGCCGTTCTAGATAGTACTATTAATGATTACTCATTAGGGTTTTAATTTGCATTTCCGTAATGATTAATGCTGTTGAGCATATTTTCATGGGCTTATTGGCCATCTGTATATCCTCTTTGGGGAGGGGTCTGTTCAAGTTGTTTGCCCACTTGAAAAATTAAGCTTTTGATTTTCTTATTGAGTTTTCAGAGTTCGTCGTATCTTCTAGATACAAGTCCTTTATCAGATATATGCGTTGCAAATGACTTCTCTGCCAGTTGTCTCTTCATTTTTAGAAAAGTGTCTTTCCAAGAGCAGAAGCTTTAAATTTTGATCAAGACCAATTATCATTTTTTAAAATTTTATGGATTTTATTTTAGCTGTCATGTCTAAAAATATGCTGTATCCCAAGATCATGAAGAGGTTTTTTTTTTTTTTTAATGTATTTATCTAGAAGTTTTACAAGTTTAGGCTTTACATTTAGATCTATTTTAGCCATTTTGAGTTAGGTTTTATGTATGGTGTGAGTGGAAGTTATTTTTTTTTTGCCTAAGTATATATATCCAAGATTTATTATCAAGCTTGGTTTTTTTTAGAAGACCACTTGTTCTTCTCTGAGTTGCCTTTGTCAAATATCTCTTGTCTATATATATTTATTGCAAAGTCTATTCTGTGCCTTTGAACTCATCCTCTATTGCTCTATTTCAACGGGTAGGCCACACTCTTGATTACAACAGCCTTATAAAAATCTTGAAATCAGGCAGTGTTCCTCCTCTATCCATTCTTTGCCCCAATTCTATTTTGGCTCTTCTAGGTCTTTGCATTTTCATGTGAATTTTATAATGATCTAGTTAATTTCTACCAAAGAAAAACTCCTGCTGACCATTTGATGAGACTTTTATTGAATCTAAAGGCTTTCACTCACTCACTCAAAGACTACTGTGGGGAGAATTGTTATCTTAATATTAAGTCTTCTGACTCATGATCAAGGTAAAAAACTCTTTAATTTTTTCCCCTGATCTTCAATTTCCAATTGTTTGTTTCTAGTATACAAACACATTGATCTTGCATTTAGAAAACTTAGTATACCCACTCATTAGTTCTAATTGCTTTTTTGTAGTTTGCATCAGGTTGTCTATATACATGAGCATGTTGTTTGTGAATAAACATAAGTTTACTTCTTTCTTTTTGGCAATAGAAATACCTTTAATATTTTCCTTATCAGGTAAGGTAGTTTTTTGTAGGTTCCATCAGACATACATAGACAATGGAGTAGTCTGCAAATAAAGACAGTTTTACTTCTTCCTTTACTTGCCTTTCATTCCTGGCAGTAATTTCTGAGAAATCACCAAGATAATCTAATTTCTACATCTTTAAGTTATTCTGTAAATAGGTTTCTTGTTAGAGTTGCTCAGAAGATTATGTAGATATTCTGTTTTTTTTTTTTAATCAAAATGTTAAGCTGTATGAGTAGGGAATATATACTTTTCTTTCATTTAGGATCCAGGGAAGTTCTCTGGTGGAAAGAAATGCTCCTTGCACAGAAAATGATCAACCAGTCTAACCACTGCATGTAGCATACCAACAAGGGGATGAACTTGCAGGCTGAAAAGCTAAATATAAATTACATATTTTGCTCATATTGACAGACAATTTTCTAAACACAGTTATTGGTGGAAGCATCTATCCGGTTATTTGTTTGATAAAGCTAACAAAATTATAAACATGGAGAAACAATATGTTTTGTCCCATCNACAAGGGGATGAACTTGCAGGCTGAAAAGCTAAATATAATTACATATTTTGCTCATATTGACAGACAATTTTCTAAACACAGTTATTGGCGGAAGCATCTATCCGGTTATTTGTTTGATAAAGCTAACAAAATTATAAACATGGAGAAACAATATGTTTTGTCCCATCTTGTTTTTTTGTTGTATGTACAATGTTCCAGAAAATAATCAAAGCAGCAGCTATAATTCAAACTTTCCATCTTCTGGGCTATGCTCTGGAGTGATGAACAACATAAACTCTGATAACATGCTTGAGTTTAGCATCTCAAGTCTTTTACTAAATAGAATTGATACTTAGGGCAAGTTAAACTCTATGTGTCTCGTTTTCTCATCTGTAAAACTGGAATAACAGCACCACTTTCACATTTAAATTGAGAAATTATTCTGGAAAAAGTATTACAGAAGGAAAACTTAATTATAAAAATTAAATAGTATATGTTTCTAATTTGAAGACTGACTGCAAGGAGATCCAACCAGTCTATCCTAAAGGAGATCAGTCCTGGGTGTTCATTGAAAGGACTGATGGTGAAGCTGAAACTCCAGTACTCTGGCCACCTCATGTGAAGAGTTGACTCATTGGAAAAGACCCTGATGCTGGGAAGGATTGGGGGCAGGAGGAGAAGGGGACCACAGAGGATGAGATGGCTGGATGGCATCACCTACTCGATGGACATGAGTTTGCGTAAACTCCGGGAGTTGGTGATGGACAGGGAGGCCTGGCGTGCTGTGATTCATGGGGTCGCAAAGAGTCAGACATGACTGAGCGACTGAATTGAACTGAATTGAATATTGAGGATTTAATCACTAATTACAGAATCCTGTATAATTTCATAGATTTTTTTTTCTATTTTTCTATGGACTATACGGAGAAGGCAATGGCACCCCACTCCAGTACTCTTGCCTGGAAAATCCCATGGATGGAGGAGCCTGGTGGGCTACAGTCCATGGGGTTGCACAGAGTCAGAAATGACTGAGCGACTTCACTTTCACTTTTCACTTTCATGCACTGGAGAAGGAAATGCAACCCACTCCAGTGTTCTTGCCTGGAGAATCCCAGGGACAGGGGAGCCTGGTGGGCTGCCGTCTATGGGGTCGCACAGAGTCGGATACGACTGAAGCGAATTAGCATGGACTATACATCTTTTTTAAAAATGTAGAGTTAATTTCTTTATTTTACTTTACTTATTTAGTTGGCTATGTGGTTAGCTGTGGCACATAGGATCTTTCCCTCATTGCAGTGCATGGACTTCTGTCTAGTTGTAACCTGCAGGCTTGGTTGCCTGATGGCTTGTGGGATCTTATTAATAGTTCCCCAACCAGAGATCAAACCCATATTCCCTCCATTGGAAGGTGGATTCTTAACCACTGGGCCACCAGGGAAGTCTTGCCAATTTCAAATTTTTGAATGAGAGAATATTGCCATAAAGGAAGACATCACATTTTAAAGTGAAGTAACTCAGTCGTGTCCAACTTGTTGCAACCCCATGCATGGACTGTAGCCTACCAGGTTCCTCTGTCCATGGGATGTGCTAGGAAAGAATAGTGGAGTAGCATGCCATTTCCTTCTCCATCACACGTTAAGGCAATCTTAAAATATATGCAAGTCAGAGATATTTTATTTTTCAAAAGCTTATATCTAAGTTGTGTGTTTAGAAACTGGACACATACCAACCATCTGAAATATTAAAGATAGCTTAATCCATTCAATAAGTCTATATAAGATATAGGTAATGGGCATACATTTGCTATAATATTTGTCCTTTTTAAACAACCACAAAATATGTCAATATTTCTATGAGAAAATTCATCTTGAGCACTAACTTAAGTGATCCCTTTACATTGAACAAATGTGTATGAAGTCCAACTTTGTTTCAGAAATGGTTTTAAATGATTTGTTTATATGTTCTAATTTAATCTTCATAATAACTGTGTAAGATGTAAGTGGGATATTATTACTCTTATTTTACATATGAGAAAATGGAAGTTCAGAAAACTTAAGTAACTTTCCCACAGTTACTCAAATTATAGCAAAGCCAAGATTCAACCAAAACCCCAATTTTTTTCCATGATACTTTGTGGTTTCTTTTTCCTAAAAAAACACATACACACAGCCCTGGCAGTTGGACAAAAAACTTATTTTTGCTTCAGATCCATGAATTTCTATAGAATCACATATATTCTTCAAGCTGCACCCTTTACTATGATTAATTGTGTTTTATGAGCCCATCTCTCCCAGTAGAGCAGGAGGACCTTCAAAGTAAATTCAATGTTTTGGTCATCTTCACGAACTTCATGACAAACATTGCCAGTCATATACTGATGTTTTTCTGTTTTGATTTTTTTATTGGAGTACTTTTGATTTACCATATTGTGCTAGTTTCTACTGTACAGTGAAGTGTACTATCAGTTCAGTCATTCAGTTGTGTCTGAATCTTTGCGACCCCATGAATTGTAGCTCACCAGACCTCCCTGTCCATCACCAACTCCCGGAGTTCACTCAAACTCATATCCATAGACTCGGTGATGCCATCCAGCCATCTCATCCTCTGTTGTCCCCTTCTCTTCCTGCCCCCAATCCCTCCCAGCATCAGGGTCTTTTCCAAAGAATCAACTCTTCACATGAGGTGGCCAAAGTACTGGAGTTTCAGCTTCACCATCAGTCCTTCCAATGAACACCTAGGGCTGATCTCCTTTAGGATGGATAGGCTGGATCTCCTTGCAGTCCAAGGGATTCTCAAGCATCTCCTCCAACACCACAGTTCAAATGCATCAATTCTTCGGCACTCAGCTTTCTTCAGGGTCCAACTCTCACATCCATACATGACCACAGGAAAAACCATAGCCTTGACTAGGTGGACTTTGTTGGCAAAGTAATGTCTCTGCTTTTCAATATGTTATCTAGGTTAGTCATAACTTTCCTTCTAAGAAGTAAGCATCTTTTAATTTTATGGCTGCAGTCACCATCAGCAGTGATTTTGGAGCCCCCCAAAATAACGTCTGGCACTGTTTCCACTGTTTCCCCATCTATTTGCCATGAAGTGATGGGACCAGATGCCATGATCTTCAGTCGTCCCTTTCTCCTCCTGCCCCCAATCCCTCCCAGCATCAGGGTCTTTTCCAATGAGTCAACTCTTCGCATAAGGTGCCCAAAGTACTGGAGCTTCAGTTTTAGCATCATTCCTTCCAAAGAAATCCCAGGGTTGATCTCCTTCAGAATGGACTGGTTGGATCTCCTTGCAGTCCAAGGGACTCTCAAGAGTCTTCTCCAACACCACAGTTCAAAAGCATCAATTCTTCGGCGCTCAGCCTTCTTCACAGTCCAACTCTCACATCCATACATGACCACAGGAAAAACCATAGCCTTGACTAGACGGACCTTAGTCGGCAAAGTAATGTCTCTGCTTTTGAATATACTATCTAGGTTGGTCATAACTTTTCTTCCAAGGAGTAAGCGCCTTTTAATTTCATGGCTGCAGTCACCATCTGCAGTGATTTTGGAGCCCAAAAAAACAAAGTCTGACACCGTTTCTATTGTTTCCCCATCTATTTCCCATGAAGTGATGGGGCCAGATGCCATGATCTTCATTTTCTGAATGTTGAGCTTTAAGCCAACTTTTTCACTCTCCTCTTTCACTTTCAACTAGAGGCTTTTTCGCTCCTCTTCACTTTCTGCCATAAGGGTGGTGTCATCTGCATATCTGAGGTGACTGATATTTCTCCCAGCAATCTTGATTCCAGCTTGTGTTTCTTCCAGTCCAGCGTTTCTCATGATGTACTCTGCATAGAAGTTAAATAAGCAGGGTGACAATATACAGCCTTGACGTACTCCTTTTCCTATTTGGAACCAGTCTATTGTTCCATGTCCAGTTCTAACTGTTGCTTCCTGACCTGCATACAGATTTCTCAAGAGGCAGGTCAGGTGGTCTGGTATTCCCATCTCTTTCAGAATTGTCCACAGTTTATTGTGATCCACACAGTCAAAGGCTTTGGCATAGTCAATAAAGCAGAAATAGATGCTTTAATGGCATGTTGCTTCAAATGGCAGTATATCATTCTTTCAGGCCCATCCCTTGACTTCTGGGGAGGGGAGAGGGGCTGGAAATTGAATCAATTGTCAATAACCAATGATTTAATCAACCATGCCTATGAGATGGGGCTTCCCTGGTGGTTCAGATGGTAAAACATCTCCTTGCAATGTGGGAGACCCAGGTTAGATCCTCGGGTCAGGAAGATCCCTTGGAGAAGGAAAAGGCTACCCATTCCAGTATTCTTGCCTGGAGAATCCCATGGACAGGGAAGCCTGGCAGGATACGGTCCATGGGGTTGCAAAGAGTCAGACACGACTGAGCAATTAAGTATGCACACATGCCTATGTAAAGAGGCCTCAAAATGATGATATTCAGAGAGCTTCCTTGGTGAATATGCAGAGATTTGGGGATAGTGGCACTCTCAGAGGCCATAGACACTGTGTCCTTTCCCTGTATCTTGCCCTGTGCATCTCTTCCTTCGGCAGTTCCTGAGTTACACCTGTTTATAATAAACTGGTAATGTGTTACGTAATATGTTTCTCTGAGTGCTGTGACTTACTTTTTAGCAAATTAATTGAATCCAAAGAGGGGGTCACTGGAATCTCCACATAGCTGGTCAGTAAGAAGCACAGGGCATAAATAGACTTGCAGTTGTGTGTGATATGTATGTGTCTGTGATGTGTTTGTATATGTGTGTGTGCGTATGTTGGGGTGAAAGCCAGTCTTGAGGAACTGAGCCCTTCACCTGTGGGGTTCTTGGTAGGTAAGTGTCAGAAATGAGTTAAATTGCAGTACACCCAGCTGATGTCAGAGAAATTCTTGGTGGTGAGGGCAAAACCCACACATTGGAATTAGTCTCAGAATTAAGAAAACCATTTATACTGTTATTTATTTGCTTCTCACTCATGTCTTATATGATCACTGCGTGTTATCTATCAGTGGCTCAGTTGCTCTCAAATGATCTTAACACTTTTTGTGATATATGTTTAAAGTAATACTCATTGTTTTTTTCTTATTAGAAAAAGCAACGCAATCTTCTTGAAGAAGAATTGCAAAACACAGATCAGCAAAAAGAGTAAATAAAACACCTATTTAGGGGTAATCAGACTTTATTTTCTTAGGTTCCAGAATCACTGAAGATGGTGACTGTAGTCATGAAATTAAAAGATGCTTGCTTCTTGGAAGAAAAGCTATGACCAACCTAGACAGTATATTCAAAAGGAGAGACATTACTTTAATAACAAAGGTCTGTCTAGTCAAAGTTATGGTTTTTCCAGTAGTCATGTATGGATGTGAAAGTTGGACCATAAAGAAGGGTGAGCATTGAAGAATCGATGCTTTTGAACTGTGGCATTGGAGAAGACTCTTGAGAGTCCCTTGGACTGCAGGGAGATCAAACTAGTCAGTTCTAAAGGAAATCACTCCTGAATATTCATTAGAAGGACTGATGCTGCAGCTGAAACTCCAATACTTTGGTCACCTGATGCAAAGACCTGACTCATGGAAAAGCCCTTGATGCTGAGAAAGGTTGAAGGCAGGAGGAGAAGGGGAAGCCAGAGGATAAGATGGTTGGATGGCATCATCGACTTGATTGACATGAGTCTGAGCAAGCTCCGAGAGTTGGTGATGGACAGAGAAGCCTGGTGTGTGCTGCAATCCATGGGGTTGCAAAGAGTTGGACGTGACTGAGCAACTGAACTGAGGGGCAATCATTGTTAACAACCACTAGTTATCAGTTCAGCTCTCTTTTTATTATAAAAATGTGTTATATATTTATTTACTACAAGGAGACCATTCAGTACACATTTTAAAAAATCTGATTTTTAAATTAACAGTCTACCACAAACTTCTTCCCATTGCAACAAATATTCATCCACAGGATAAATTTTGTTGTTGAGTCGCTCAGTCATGTCTGACTCTTTGAGACCTCATGAACTGCAGCATGCCAGGCTTCCCTGTCCTTCACTATCTCCTAGAGTTTGCTCAAGCTCATGTCCATTGAGTCAGTGATGCCATCCAACCATCTCATCCTCTGACACCCCTTCTCTTGCCCTCAGTCTTTCCCAGCATCAGGGTCTTTTCCAATGAGTTGGCTCTTCTCATCAGATGGCCGAAGTTTTGGAGCTTCAGCATCATTATCAGTCCTTCCAATGGATAATCAGGGTACATTTCCTTTAGAAGTGACTGGTATAATTTTTAATGGTTAAAAAAACTCCATATTTACAAATATATATGCAAAGTAATAAAATGTATTTCTGAACTATTGGCACAGACTTTGTAGTTTTAGGAAATATGTAAATGCCTTCATTTATTTTATCTCTTCGGTCTTGCACTTTAATACAATTATAAAGAAAGGATTTAGCCCATGTGGCCTAATCCCCCCACAGCTGCATTTTGGCTATTTGGATATACCCACAGCTGATCAAGGTTCTCTGTGTTACTATTTTTGCCTATGCTATAGTTCTCAGATGAATTGTGGAAAGGGACCTTAGTTTCTAGAGACACCTGTTAGTAGTTCACATGTTTTATTTATGCGTTAATAGTTCTCATTATGCAGGCCAGACTATAAATTGTAGTTAGCAACTGAAACACAAGGTTCATTACAGAAAATGGGAAAAATACAAAACTTTTTCCAGGAAAGGAATTCGGCTTTTGAACTGAGCTCTGTGGAAGGAGGACACCAGCACTTTTCCAAAGGTGATGCTACCTAAGCATTTCCACATGCCACCCAAAGCCTATTTGCAATTATGTGCGCATTTCAAAGGCCCTCCGAGATCAAAAGGGATTGAGGACTGCATTCCACTGGCAAACCTCGGTTTCTCAGGAAGGAAAGAATGTGTCGGTGAAGTGAGCCATTTCTCTCTTGACTGTTTTCAGTGACCCCAGTGAAGCTCCTCCTCTTGTCAGTTATGTTTCCTTTTTCCTCACTGACTCAACAGTACCCAAAGAAATCATGGCAGATTCACGCTTCCTGTGAGTTCAGCTGAGTTCCCACGCTGTCCTTGGTGAGAAGGACTGCTTCAGTGATGAAAGAGCAAGTTCCCTGCAATTTGAAGCCCAAAGTAGAAATTAAAATTATCAATAGGATATTTTGACATTAAATTAAATAAAAAATGGAAGTGTATGTCTTTATTTTTTAAAAATATGGGCAATTGATTCACTTGGATTATATTACTGTTTCTAACCCATAAGCATCTCTAATCACATACCAGAATAAGTACAAACTGATAGACAAAATATTAAAGATCACTCACTTCAAGAAACAGAGTTAGTCTAATTCTAAAATCGATTTTAGGTTTTTTTTATTACATATAACTTTCCCTTTGAATTTTTCAAATCATGCAGTCATTTCTAAATATATTTCTATGAAATTAGAAAATAGATCTTGTGTTTCCCCCAAGAGGGCTTTTGTTACCAATAAATGAACTACACACACACACACACACATGCAGGCATTCACTGTTCATCCAGTTTCCAATAATATTTTCAGAGCAGGTGTTAACATTGTTGCATGTTAACATTGTTGCATTCTAACATTTAAGTCATTTACAATTGAAAACAAAGTCAGGATTCATATAAAAAGTCCCAAAGTAATTGTTGATTGAAACCCTGTTCTTCAGTCAATGCATCTCCCAGAAACAGACAAAAATATGTATTTGTCAACATAGAAATATATTTCTATTTTCAATTAAAATGACCCTTCTTACTCACATGTTTTCCCCTCTCTCTACACACACACATACACATAACACACATATTCCCACACACACAATTAGACAACAAGTACCCCCAAATATTTCTTGAACAAGTGATCTTTCCTTAGGAAATTCTACATGACCTGAGTAGAATTATTTCTTAAATCAAAACACTTAAGAGAGACAAGACTTTCAATGAAAATATACAAATTTTGACAAACTTATAAATCTGGAAATGACCTAACAGATCATTTTATCCAACTCCATCACTGTATAGCTAAAAAACTCCTGCTCAGGGAAGCCAAGTTGAGCTGCTCTAGGCTATACAGCCATCTGCTGGCAAAGCTGATACTGAGAGACTTCCGGCCTCCCAGGTCTCCCCATACGCTATGCTAAACACTTTACACATCTACTCTATCATCTTTCATGTGCTATATGTTTGGTGAAATCTACATATGCAATAATAATATATATATAAATGTTTATAAAATATAAAATGGCATTTACTGAAAATTATGCTATTCATGAGTCATTTCCTTACAGAAACCTTCACTTACCTCTCAGACTTGGTCAGCAAGCCTGCATTCAGTCATAGACTATTGTGCCACTTCTTTGAAGCACTCACTGCAGATGTAATTTTACATTTGCTTCTGTGATCTCAAGACCGTAAACTCTATGAAGAGCAGAAAATATATCTACTTTTGCTCACCTTTATATCCCAAGCATCCAGCCCAAAATAGATCTTATTATATTATATTGCACAAAATTTATGCTTAATTATTTATTGAATGAGTGGTGAACATTTCTGCTAATGATTGAAAAAATTAATGCTGAGTTAACATACACACATGTAATTATATATATGTATTTCGCATCTCTTTTTTTCTCTCTCTCTCTATATATACATATATATATTCTTATTATATATAACAGGAGTGGGCTCATGGACGGAGGAGCCTGGTGGGCTGCAGTCCATGGGGTCACTAGGAGTCAGACACGACTGAGCGACTTCACTTTCACTTTTCACTTTCCTGCACTGGAGAAGGAAATGGCAACCCACTCCAGTGTTCTTGCCTGGAGAATCCCAGGGACGAGGGAGCCTGGTGGGCTGCCATCTATGGGGTCACACAGAGTCGGACACGACTGAAGTGACTTAGCAGCATGCATTATGAAGTTCAAGATAATAGGAGTGTGCTCGTGTGCCGGGAGCCAGCACGGGAGATCCCACCCACGACAAGGTCATGTGAAGGAGACCTGATAAGCAAGGCTTTGGGACTCGAGGGACTCCCTGGGCTATCCCACCCATGACAAGGTCATGCGGAAGAGACCTGACGAGCAAGGCAGATCTCCAGGGACCCCCTAAACGAGAATCCATCTGTCTTACTATTTTGTGCCTTTCACCAACTCTTCTGACATTAACAGGGGGCTATCCCCGACCACCTTTCTCTGGAGAAAATCAACTTAGGACTCTAGCTAATAAGTCTCTTGGGCATGAAAGGAGTATTTCAATTCAAACCCCCTCTGTTAGCATTCTAGCTTGCTTGGCAGGTTTATCCAGACTGTTGCAGCTACGCATGTGATTATTCACAGCCTCCCAACTGTGAGAGGCATGGGAAGCCTAAAACATAGAGCCTTTCAAAGAGTTAAAAGCTATTAGAGTAGTGCTGGTGTAGGCTTTCATTGTTGAGCCAATGCTTGCTGCTAAGTTCCCACATCTCTTATCCACTGTGCACCTGGGAGTACATTAGTTAACATAATTGGAATGTAAAAAAAAACAAGTGTAGCTTTGGAATTAACCACATCAGACCTTTGAGCTAAGTGGTTCTTTCTTTGTTGTAACTCACTGCACCTTTGCTCCATGAGAAATGTAACTCTGTTTAATACTTTCTGAGGCTACATAGATTAGAAATATAAAGAAAAAACATTTCAAGGGAAAATAAGTTTTCTGGTTGAGCAGCCTTTATCAAAAGAGGGTCATAAAATGTTCACAGGCCTCCAAGGCCAGAAGATAATGTACACAACATTGTTTATGGGAAAGGTATGCAGAAAAAATCCTGGTTTCAATAGACAAAACAGATGTAATGTTTGGGCTGACTCTGTATGACTTTGCATCTTTCATTTCCCTCTATGTACAAGTCAAGGTATAAAAGCTTCCCTGAAAAATAAACTGACGGACCAGGATCATTTCCACGAAAGCCTGGTTCCCCCGTGTCTTTCTTTCTTTCTCTCTCTTTCTCTCTTTTTCAGGCTGATCCCTTGGAGCACAGAGGCTTTCTGTGTCACTTTCCTGCCTCGGCTTCTAAGACCTGAACGGAAAGGTGTTCTGCGTCTTCACTCCCTCGGGAGACCAGGAGGGCGCCTGTAGCCTCCATGAACAGAGCAAGTCCCTTGTCTGAGACTTTATTGGCTTTCTGTGTAAACCAAGGAATATCAGCCTCTTTCTCTCCTCTATTTTCTTATCTGCAACATTCTTTCTTTATCTCTCACTAGATCTCTTTGCCGGTGCCATCACACTTCGGATACCCTGGATCCAACTGGGGCAGGACCCCGGCACTCATGCATTATGAGGTTTAAGAAATCCCTTGATCTGTTATCTGCAAGATGGAGAACCAGGAAAGTTGGTGGTATAATTGGTCCCAATCTGAAGATCTGAGAACCAGGAGCACCAGTGTCCAAAAGCAGGAGATGAAGGATTTCTCAGCTCAAACAAAAAAGAATATATACCCTTGCTCTGCCTTTTTAATGTTTTCAGACCCTCAACAGTTTGGATGGTGCCCATCTCTGCTTCCACTGTCACATCTCTTTCTCTAATTCTGACTCTCTAGCCTCCCTCTTTCCCTCATAAGAACTTTTGTGATTACATTGGGACCATCAAATAATCTCTCCCTTTTGGGGATTTCCCTGGTGGCTCAGAGGTAAGTGTCTGCCTACAATGAGGGAGACCCAGGTTCAATCCTTGGGTCGGGAAGATCTCCTGGAGAAGGAAATGGCAACTCACTCCAGTATTCTTGCCTGGAAAACCCCATGGACAGAGAAGCCTGGTAGGCTACACTCTCCATGGGGTCGCAAAGAGTCAGACTGACTGAGAGATTTCACTTTCACTTTTGAGATATTTAACTTAGTCACATCTGCCAAGTTCCTTTTGCCTTGTAAGATAACATATTCACAAGTTCTAGTGAACAGGGTATGCCTAGCAAAATTGGTGGAATAATTTTAATAACAATGAGAACTATCATTTGAATTTAGCATGACAAAGCTAAAAGCTTCCAGTGATGAAAGATAATAGGTCATCTAAAAACATATTGATAATCTGCGGGTACAGTTTTCTCACCAGCAGTCCTAGAGAACAAAGAAACTCTTATCAGTGCTTTCAAAGGTTTTAGCGAAGAGTCATTTTCAACCTGGAATTCTGTACCCAAACTGTCCAGCAACAGGGAGAGCAAAATGTGAAACATTTTCTCAAAAGTTACCTTCATTTTTTTTAAAAAGGAAATAACTTTTGGTTGAACTCCAACAAAATGAGGAAGCAAACCAATAGACAGGATGATATGAATCCAGGAAACATAAGTTCAACTTGGGAGAGCAGTGAAGGTAAGTCCTGAGAAAGTGTCTGTCTGTTGGGGCCAGAGAATGATGTATGTGTATTGGAGGTGGGGGGAACAGCTCCGGAAAACGGGGGATTCGGTGGACTAAACAGTATGATAAAACACTGGTAAATCTTGAAATTGTGATAAAAGAACAGCAGGGTTCAAAGAGAAAAGCAGAAGCAGTTAGCGATGATAGAAGATTGATAGATGAAAGGATAGATAGATGATAGATTACAAAGGGATGGACTTACTTGACTGTGGGCTTGGCTACACAAGTCTCAAGCCCATAGACCAGGCTATCAGGAAGAAAACATCATGGCAGGCTTGAAACCATGGGCAAGAAACTTCACCCATCCACTTTAATCCTCCTTACTTAGAATCAACTGATTGGGGCCTTTAATTACCAAAATCTCTTCACAGCAACACCTCGATTAGAGTTTGAATATCAGAACTCTAGACTAGCCAAGCTGACATATCAAAAACCTCATCCCACGTAGGCAAAAGAAAAGAGAAGAAAAGGAATCAGAAACTACAAGAAAAAAATTCCCATCATCAGAAAGTCATAGTCCACTGCTGTGTAGCACAGGGAACCATATTCAATTTTCTGTATTAACTTATATGGGAAAACAATCTGAAAAAGAAGAGAGGTATGTGTATGTATAACTGATTCCCTTTGCTGTACACCTGAAAGTAACATATCATTGTAAACCAACTATACTCCAATACAACTTTTTAACAACATAAAATTTTGATAATCAAAAAAAAAGTATGTCTAAGTAAAAAGCAAACTAAAATTAAATGTTATTTTGGTTACATGATAGAGCACAGAGGGGGAGAATCCATTTGAATGTAACCATAGTAACATTTTCCATTGAGGGGTACGGTTGTGATGCTGCAGCCATTGAGGAGGCTGGGCAATCTTACAACTACGCTCAGGACTTGGCTCTACGTGGATACTATTTACCTGGTAATGATAGTAAACACTGTTTACTGGCTTGGAACATGTGGAATCAACCTGTGGGCAAATCACAGGAGGCTTGACTTTGTTTAAGGAACACAGCATAAATGCTTCAACCTTGATATTGTACAAACAGAGGTTCAGGTTGCAAGGCTGGGAGGAGAAGTTGAGGGCAAAGTGAAAGAGATAAGAATTGTAAAAGTGCTATACTGGGAGTGTAATGGGGAAGAACAAATCTGACTCCATATTGGATCCCTGTCTTTTATTTTAACCTTTGTATGCTATTGCTTTTTCTACAAGTTAATCAGTAAACAGGGCTTCCCAGGTGGCTTGGTGGTAAAGAACCTGCCTGCCAATGCAGGAGACCTGGGTTTGATCCTTGGGTTGGGAAGATGCCCTAGAGAAAGAAATGGCAACCACTCCAGTATTCTTGCCTGAGAAATCTCCTGGACAGAAGGAGCCCGGAGGGCTACAGTCCATGGGGTCACAAAGGGTGGGACATGACTTAGTGACTAAGCATGCACGCAGTCCCTAAAGGGATGTTGCCTCTAGCTTAGACAACCTTAAGACACAACTTAGTGACTAAACAGCATCACCTCGTCTACTTTACCTCCTCACTTCCCTCTCTTTGCTCTAGAAAAGATGCTAGCATCCAAACCTGGGCAAGATGATGCTTTGGGACACTGGTCCACCATCTTCTTGGTCTGCTGGCTTTCTGAATAATGTCATTGTTCTTGCCCCCAAAACTTGTCTCTCAGTTTATTGGCTTGTGGTGCTTACTACTTGGAGGAAAGTTATGACCAACCTAGACAGCATATTAAAAAGCAGAGACATTACTTTGTCCACAAAGGTCCGTCTAGTCAAGGCTATGGTTTTTCCAATAGTCATGTATGGATGTGAGAGTTGGAGTATAAAGAAAGCTGAATGCCAAAGAATTGATGCTTTTGAACTGTGGTGTTGGAGAAGACTCTTGAGAGTCCCTTGGACTGCAAGGAGATCCAACCCGTCCATCCTAAAAAGATCAGTCCTGGGTGTTCTTTGGAAGGACTGATGTTGAAGCTGAAACTCCAATACTTTGGCCACCTGATGTGGAGAGCTGATTCATCTGAAAAGACCCTGATACTGGGAAAGATTGAAGGCAGGAGGAGAAGGGGATGACAGAGGATGAGACGGTTGCATGAAATCACTGACTCAATGGACATAGGTTTGGGTAGACTCCGGGAGTTGCTGTAGGACAGGGAGGCCTGGCGTGCTGTGGTTCATGGGGTTGCAGAGAGTCGGACACGACTGAGTGACTGAATTGAACGAAACTAAGTGCAGAGAGAAGCACAAACTTGGAATCCATGACAGCAGGAGGCAGGAAGGGGATGTAGGAGCCATACAGATTAGCTAAATCTTCTGTCACAGGAGGGAATCAATACACAAGGTCCAGCATTGAAAATCAAGACCTAGGCATAGAAGCTTATTATTCAGAGCTGTGGAGACGGCAACAAAAGGAAACAACAGATGGCACAATGGTTGCCTGTGGGCAGCAAAATGAAGCAAGAGGAGAGCAGAGTCCAGGCAGCTGCTTTGCACGGAGTCCTTCTCTATTCTTTGATTGTTAATCAACCATGTGCACATTATCTTTATGAAGAATTTAAATAATTGTATTTGTAAACAAAATCTCAAACCAAAGCAAACGGTCACATGAGGTTTGTAAGAGGTGAAAGGTAGGCACAAGAGGAAACTGTGATGGTCACAGTATTTACCACGGGAATCCAGGATCTCCACCTAGTCTTCTGTTGCCTGTGTCCTCAGTGAAGGCCCCTGAAGATTCACCTCTGGGGGTCAACGTTCAGCACGGTGGTGCACACAACTGGGCTGGAGACTGGGGAAGAGCACCAGAGAATAAGACAAGTATAATGGCGTAATAACAAAACACGTGTGCGTGCTCAGTTGTGTCTGCTCTTTGCAACCTCATGGACTGTAACCCACCAGACTCCTCTGTCCATGGGATTCCTCAGGCAAGAATACCGGAGTGGGTTGCCATTTCCTTCTCCAGGGGATCTTCCTGACACAGGGATCAAACCCAAGTCTCCTGCATCTCCTGCATTGGCAGGTGGATTCTTTACCACTGAGACACCTGGGAAGCCCAATACCATAACGAGCAAAGTCACTTCAGTTGTGTCTCTTTGCAACCCTATGGACATCCTGCCAAGCTCCTCTGTCCATGGGATTCTCCAGGCAAGAATACTGGAGTGTGTTGCCATGCCCTCCTCCAGGGCATCTTCCCAACCCAGGGATGGAACCCATGTCTCTTACATTTTCTGCATTGGCAGGCAGGTTCTTTATCATTAACACCACCTGGCATCTGACCCCTAATCACTATCAGAGGGGATTTCTCCAATCGCTAGGCTTCATCAGGTCATCTGCCTGTTGGCTGCTCACACTTATGGTCAGCTCAAAGCAAACGACTATTGACTCCTGTGTGATGGAACCTGGGGAGGGGGGGCCATTTTGCCAGTGACCCCAATTCTATCAGACTGTCACCCCACACTGCATTTGATTAAGGCTCTCCTTGGAACCATCCCAGGTTTTACTTCCTCTTTGCAATTTCCTGGCAGCCCTGTTCCAAGGCTAGATGAAATCTTGACTTCTACCAGAAGCCATTCTTAGTAAACATTTGCTAGGTAGATGCTCGCATCCATGAATGAATGAGGAAGAAGCTTGCTTGTGGGGTTTGGAAAGAAGCAGGGCAGCAAGTGGGCACCTGAGGGTGTCTCTGTGAGGGTGGGGGTGCCTGGTGAACATGTGAGGCAGGTATTGTGGGGAATGGGGAGTGGAGGGCAGGTTACAGTCTTCTCCTTTTCCTCTTTTTGCTTCAGCTCTGGACTCCTCTAGTTTGTCTCCTGCCTTGGGTGGCTTTTCTCCTGGTCTAGGCTTCTGGAGGCCCCTCCTGTTCCAATCCATTCTCTTCTATGTTTGCAATGTACCCCCAGCTGTTCCTCCTACAGACGTGATGCTAATGCTTCATTTCTCCATATTTACATAAGGTTCTTATCATTTCCTTTCCGGCCTTTCTTCTTCCATGCCATCTAGTCATTTTTAGGGATCTCAGAGAGAGGACAGGTGTTTCAGAATGATAGTGACATATCTCACAGAGCTCTCCTGCAACCCAGAGCTTTCTCTCCCCTCCCTCCTCTCCCACCTCTGATTGATTTGAGCCTTCTAAGTGAGACTTTTTCAGCAATAATTTCAAGATCTCAGGAGAATCACCGCAGGCGCAGGCAGTTGTGCAAGCTGGAAAGAAACGCCTGTTCTTTAGTGTTATTTAAAAGCCAAGGGAAAGGGGGTTGGGGGAGGGTGGAGTGGGAGGTCGTGGTTAGCAGATATCAGTTATTATATATAGCCTGGATAAACAATAAGGTCCTACTGTCCCTACTGCACAGGGAACTATATTCAATATCCTATGATAAACCATAATGGAAAAGAAATTTTAAAAGAATATATAATACATATGTATGTATAACTTCCCAGGTGGCTCAGTGGGTAAAGAATCTGCCTGCAATGGAGGAAACACAGGAGACGTGGGTTCGAGCCCTGGGTTGGGAAGAGGAAAGCATAGCAACCCACTCCAGTATTCTTGTCTAGAGAATCCAATGGACAGAGGAGCCTGGTGGGCTACAGTCCCAAAGAATCAGACTTGACTGAAGCAACTGAGCATGCACACACATATGCACAATTGAATCACTCTGTTGTGCAGCAGAAATTAAACAACGCTATAAATTAACTATACTCCAATTTTTAAGAAGGCTAAGAAAATAGGCACATGAAAATAGACTGTTCTTGTCGCTTTTGACAGCAATTTCATCAAGCTAGTAATTCTAAAGAGGGTCCCATTCCTCAAGGAACGGCAATGCAGAACCTCTTTTTACCATTCTCAATCAAAGAACAGTGATACTCCTCTTTCTAAAGCATAAAAATGGAGTCAAAATAAGAATTTTCCAAGGAACTTCTGATGGTCATTTCCAACAGAGAAAACAAAGTAATAAAATTCATAGTCCCTTTAAAAGAGCTAAATAACTTGGTTCATGTATAAATAAAGCAAGTCATTTCAATTTTAGAAACCAAGAGCCTGTGCAACGGCAGTTTTAAAGCTCAAACACAGCTCAGTAACTTTATTACAAAATTTGCATTCTGACCTGTAAGACAAATTTAAATGAAATTTTACGGTGTCTCCAAAATGCACGTAGGGAAACAAAATGGAGTATTCAATAGCACTTAATTGTAGTACAGTTATGTAGTCTTGGTGTAAAACAGAGACTAATGTAACAGACATTTACCCCTAGTTTTAAAGTGGTACCTCTTCATATTATATTTAATTTAGGACAAGTGGGATCTTGACATCAGTTTAAGAATTTAAGAAACCTTGCTAGGAAAACTGTCAGAGCATTAGCCCTCTCTGATAGGATGGCAACATGGTTAAGGGGTGAGAATATCCCTGGAGACTGGGTTCTGTTGCGCTGCTGCTAAGTCGCTTTAGTCGTGTCTGACCCTGTGCAACCCCATAGACGGCAGCCCACCAGGCTCCCCCGTCCCTGGGATTCTCCAGGAAAGAACACTGGAGTGAGTTACCATTTCCTTCTCCAATGCATGAAAGTGAAAAGCAAAAGTGAAGTTGCTCAGTCGTGTCCAACCCTCAGCGACCCCATGGACTGCAGCCCACCAGGCTCCTCTTGTCCATGGGATTTTCCAGGCAAGAGTACTGGAGTGGGGTGCCAGTGCCTTCTAGATGCAGCTAAGACATCAAGGTGCTGCTAGGCCTTGAACAAATCACCCAGCTGCTCATGCCTGTTTACTTCATAAAGGGACAGGGGTTGAGAGTAGGCTGTATCTTAACCCTTTATTGGTCACAAATGGTTTTGAGAATTTAGTGAAATCAGCAAGTCCTCCTGAGCTTCCCTGGTGGCTCAGTACTAAGGAATTTGCCTGCCAGTGAGGGAGATGTGAGTTTGATTCCCGGGTCGGGAAGAAGGAGAAAGAGATGGCAACCCACCGGAGAAGGAAATGGCTGGAGTGGGTATTCCACTCCAGTATTCTTGCCTGGGAAATCCTATGGACAGAGGAGTCTGTTAGGCTACAGTCTATGGGGTCACATAGAGTCGGACATGACTCTCTCTCTCCTCTCTCCCTATCCCTTTCTCTCTCTCTCTCTCACACACACACACACACACACACACACACACAACCATTTTCCGGAATTATCTAAGCTCATGTTCATCCATTACAATGTTGTTTTCCACCCCAGTTTGAACGGGATCTCACATATATGAGCTTTTATGTCCTCCACACGTGCCCATAAATACAACTTAACTAAGAAACAGTGGGCTCTCCAGGTGGTGCTAGGGGTAAGGAACCCACCTGCCAGTGCAGGGAGACACAAGAGACACAGGTTCAATCCCTGTGTCAGGGAGATCCTCTGGAGAAGGGCCTGGCAACCCACTCCAGTAATCTTTCCTGGAGAATCCCATGGACAGAGGAGCCATGTGTATAAGAGACAGGTGCTG
>SJXQ01000362.1:596761-630733 GCA_006408695.1 Aepyceros melampus
ACCACACCTAACTGGAAAATAAAAGTGCAAAATATTGTGAACATCACTTTCAGTTAGCACTAACGTGCAGTCTTGAAATGGTGAGTCTGGGTACCACCTCTGCCACAATATGGGTTCAAGTGCCTTAACATTTTAGACATGATCAAATGATGAATGCTGTCTATATATCACCACCAAGTTGCTTCATCTTGCATTATCTTATTCATTCTTGCATTCCACAGATATCTACTGGGCCCCTACCATATCCCAGACAATGTTCAAGGCACAGAGAATACAATAAGCCCCCTACCTATGTGTGTGTCTTAGTCACTCAGTCGTATCTGACTCTTTGTGGTCCTATGAGCTTCGGCCCATCAGGCTCCTCTGTCCATGGAATTCTCCAGGCAAGGGTACTGGAGTGAGTTGTCAATTCCCTCTCCAGGGGATCTTCCCGACCCAGGGATTGAGCCTGGATCTCCTGCACTGTAGGCAGATTCTTTACCATCTGAGTCCCCGGGGAAACCTCTACCTATGAATGAGTCCAATTTGTTCGTAAGTCTAACACAGAGCCTAGGTATCCAATGAACACAATTGGCTATAGAGTACTGCACTGTAATAGCTTTATAATGCTTTTCACACAAGTAATACATAACAAACAAACAAATACAAAATATTAAGAAAACATTTTTAATCTTACAGTGAAGTGAAAAGTACAGTAGTGGAGGACAACAGCTGGCACACAGGGGGTGGCATGGAGTGAACAGGCAAGAAGAGTTAAGGACTAGAGGAGGGAGAGGAGGTGGGAGATGGTGGAGCTGAAGGATCGTCAGCAGCAGGTGGAGGACAAGCTGCAATTTCACTCATGAATACATGTTTGCATCTTTGAAAGTCTGCAACTTGAAGAGGGGACTTGCTGCACATTGTGGGAAAAGACAGAAAAGGTTCCTCATCAGGTGATGACAAGGGCTAAAGAGAATTCAAGTAGGTGATGTGATGGTGAGGGCCGAGTGGCTCAGCGTCACGCCTGCTGGAGGTCAGGAAGGACCCCGGAGGAAGAATTCAAGGAGGTTCCTACCCTTGTACAAACAGCAGGAGAAGGAACACGGAGGAAGAGGCAGCGGCTGGTGCAGACGTGCTCAGGGCAACAAGGTGTGGTGTGTTTGGGGACGTGGGTTGGGGTAGGATGAAGCAAGGCTGGAGAGGTAAGCAGAAGCCAGGGCTCACAGGATGTGTGTGTGTGCTTAGTCACTCAGTCGTGTGTGAGTTGCACACAACTCTTTGCGACCCTATGGACTGTAGCCCACCAGGCTCCTCTGTCCATGGGATTCTCCAGGCAAGAATACTGGAGTGGGTTGCCATGCCCTCCTCCAGAAGATCTTCCCAACTCAGGGGTCAAACCCAGGTCTCTTGCATTGCAGGCGGATTCTTTACCATCTGAGCCACCAGGGAACCACGCAGGACAGTGGTTCTCAAACCTGAGACCTGATGCTTCCTTAAAATATATACTTTGTTGTGGTCCTCCAGTTCAGTTCAGTTCAGTCACTCAGTCGTGTCCGACTCTTTGTGATCCCATGGACCTGCCCTAAAATGAAACTCTCATATACTATGGATCCTTTTTCACCTTAGACCATTTCCCTGGTAGCTCAGACGGTAAAGCATCTGCCTGCAATGTGGGAGACCCGGGTTCAATCCCTGGGTCGGGAAGATCCCCTGGAGAAGGAAATGGCAACCCACTTCAGTATTCTTGCCTGGAAAATTACTTGGATGGAAGAGCCTGGTGGGTTACAGCCCATGGGGTCACAGAGTTGGACACGACTGAGCGACTTCACTTTCACTTTTCACCTTAACTGTTTTTTAAATTTAAAAACATATTGAGAAGACAAAATCTATCCAATTCCAAGGAAACAAAAGAAATATTAAAACTGAAATTCCAGCCCCAAGTTTGTGGGTGGTCCATAGATTGATGGACCTCACCTGCAATTTTTCTCCTGAGAAGAGTAAGGCCACTCCTACACGTCCCATGTCAGTTACTGTTTATTTGGTTATAAGGTTGTTATGACCACCGTACTCTACACACTGGGAAACAAACTGTGCCTCATGTCTAAGGGCCCTCATCTCGTCCCTCAAGGGTGAACATAGTTAGTCCAAAAGCTTTACTCTTAAGCCTGGACTGGTATAATCAACCAATCTAATTTGTGCTAAAGGAATTTATAATAAAGCATTTTGTGTTTCAAAATGTAAATGCTTAGGCACAGCTCTATTGGAAGATATGAAGTAAATGAATGATTGCCCATCTAAGTAGCATCACTGTGCATGTGAGGGAAATTTGCCTTAGTGACTCAGACATAGCCAGTGACTTCTCCAAGCAATGGATGACTTTCTGAAATGGTTCACATCTTCTGATAAAGTTTAGAGCCAAACAAAGCACATCCTTTCTACTTTGTGTCTAATGTATAATACTGAGTCAGGGACTTCGCTGATGGTGTGATGGATAAGAATCCATCTGCCAATGCAGGGGACATGGGGTTTGAGTCCTGGTTCCAGAAGATTCCACATGCCTCAGAGCAAATAAGCCCCTGCACCACAACGTCTGAGCCTGAGGACTACAGCCACTGAAACCCACATGCCTAGAGCCTGTGCTCCACAACAAGAGAAACCACCACAGTGAGAAGCTCATGCACTGCAACAAAGATGAGGCCCTGCTGGCCGCAACTAGAGAAAGCCCACAAGCAGTGACAAAGATCCACTGCAGCCAAAAATAAAAATAAATAAATAAATAAAACATTGAGTCTGCATCCAGGCCCAGATATAGATCAGCAGGCAGAATAAAGAGTCCCACAGTTATGGGACATCTGGTATACTTTAGGGATTCCCTGGTGGCTCAGAGGGTTAAGAGTCTGCCTGCAATGTGAGAGACCTGAGTTCAATCCCTGGGTCGTGAAGATCCCCTGGAGAAGAAAATGGCAACTCACTCCAGTATTCTTGCCTGGAGAATCCTGTCCATGGGATTACTTTACCCTGCTCATTAAATGGCAGTAGCAGCCCCCTCCTAATCAGTATGACAGTCAAAAATGCTCCTATTCAATTCCAATCACTCCCCAGAAACAAGAACCACTGAGGCAGGCCCTCAGTGGAAGGAGTTTGAATTGATTCTATGTGCCCAGGGGGAGCTCACTGAAAGCGCTAGGAAGTGACAAAAACTATTAGCATTTTAAAAAGCTTGTTCTGAATGCCATGTGGGGAATCGATTGCAGCAGGGGTGAGAATGGATGTGGGGAGACCAGTCAGGAAGAGATGGCTGTATTCTAGGCAACAGAATATAGTGCCTGAGCTTAGGATGGAAGGAACAAAGGTGGAAAGAAATGGACAGACTGAGGATGTGTTTTGAGAGGAGAGGTAACAGTATCTACTGGTTGAACTGCTGTGGAATGAGAAAAAGGTTTTGGCTTTCAGTTCAGTTCAAGTCAGTCGCTCAGTCGTGTCCGACTCTTTGCGACTCCATGAATTGCAGCACGCCAGGCCTCCCTGTCCATCACCAACTCCCGGAGTTCACTCAGACTCACGTCCATTGAGTCGTGATGCCATCCAGCCATCTCATCCTCTGTCGTCCCCTTCTCCTCCTGCCCCCAATCCCTCCCAGCATCAAAGTCTTTTCCAATGAGTCAACTCTTCGCACAAAGTGGCCAAAGTATTGGAGTTTCAGCTTTAGCATCAGACCTTCCAAAGAAATCCCAGGGCTGATCTCCTTTAGGATGGACTGGTTGGATCTCCTTGCAGTCCAAGGGACTCTCAAGAGTCTTCTCCAACACCACAGGTCAAAAGCATCAATTCTTCGGCGCTCAGCCTTCTTCACAGTCCAACTCTCACATCCATACATGACCACTGGAAAAACCATAGCCTTGACTAGACGGACCTTTGTTGGCAAAGTAATGTCTCTGCTTTTGATTATGCTATCTAGGTTGGTCATAACTTTCCTTCCAAGGAGTAAGCGTCTTTTAATTTCATGGTTGCAATCACCATCTGCAGTGATTTTGGAGCCCCCCAAAATAAAGTCTGACACTATTTCCACTGTTTCCCCATCTATTACCCAGGAAGTGATGGGACCAGATGCCATGATCTTTGTTTTCTTGAGCTTTAAGCCAACTTTTTCACTCTCCTCTTTCACTTTCATCAAGAGGCTCTTTAGTTCCTCTTCACGTTCTGCCATAAGGGTGGTGTCATCTGCATATCTGAGGTGATTGATATTTCTCCTGGCAATCTTGATTCCAGTTTGTGTTTCTTCCAGCCCAGCGTTTCTCATGATGTACTTTGCATAGACGTTCAATAAGCAGGGTGACAATATACAGCCTTGACGTATTCCTTTTCCTATTTGGAACCAGTCTGTTGTTCCATGTCCAGTTCTAACTGTTGCTTCCTGAACATGGTTGCAATCACCATCTGCAGTGATTTTGGAGCCCCCCAAAATAAAGTCTACACTATTTCCACTGTTTCCCCATCTATTACCCAGGAAGTGATGGGACCAGATGCCATGATCTTTGTTTTCTTGAGCTTTAAGCCAACTTTTTCACTCTCCTCTTTCACTTTCATCAAGAGGCTCTTTAGTTCCTCTTCACGTTCTGCCATAAGGGTGGTGTCATCTGCATATCTGAGGTGATTGATATTTCTCCTGGCAATCTTGATTCCAGTTTGTGTTTCTTCCAGCCCAGCGTTTCTCATGATGTACTTTGCATAGACGTTCAATAAGCAGGGTGACAATATACAGCCTTGACGTATTCCTTTTCCTATTTGGAACCAGTCTGTTGTTCCATGTCCAGTTCTAACTGTTGCTTCCTGACCTGCATATAGGTTTCTCAAGAGGCAGGTCAGGTGGTCTGGTATTCCCATTTCTTTCAGAATGAAAATTATTGATGCTGTTTACAAAGAAGGAGAAGAAGACATAGGTGGTGGGGAAGTGGTCTGAGAATCGTGAGTTCGGTTTTGACCATGTTAAGTTTACGGTGACACCCATGTGGAGACGTTAGGTGACCAGTTAGGTGTATGAGTTTCCGAGAGATACCCTGGCCGGAGCTGAGTCTGTGGTACATAAAGGGCAACCAAAGCCATGAGGTTGGAGAGTGGAGGAGGTCTCCCTGGAGGAAGGGGGTGGTGGAGGAACGAAGTGGGGTCAGGACAGAGCCTTGGGGCCCTCCAACACCGCTAAATGAGGCACTCTATTAATTATTCCATTAGGGGAAACACTGATGTTTTCCATTAATTTAAATGGGAATATTTAATGATTGATGACACCACTTTGGGCTCATGAACAAAAAGTTTGGAAACCAACTATACTCATTTATCAAAGCATTAGGATGTATTTTATCATGAGTTTAAAATTATTCTCCAATGAGTAGTCTGATTATCAAAATAATCTTATGATAGAAAAATAGTCATTAATGTTTGGATTAAGGGCAGGCTATATAAGGGAGAACTTGGGCTTGTATCCTCATGAAAAACTCAGATAAAGTACAGTAATCAGTATTTACAGGTCACCTGCAGAATAGGTCCTGAGATTTTTCATTTTAAAAATCACCTGTGTATTTCCTAATGGAACTTGATAGACTCCATTTTCTAAATTTTAAAAATCTTTCTTTTTCGTAGCTTTATTGAGATGTGTATACATCTTCCATTGCTTATCAGTAAAACATTTGCCTGCCAATGCAGCAGACACGAGTTCAATCCCTAGGTCGGGAAGATCTCCTGGAGGAGGAAATGGCCACCCACTCCAGTGTTCTTGCCTGGAGAATCCCATGGACAGAGGAGCCTGGCGGGCTGCCGTCCAGGGGGTTGCAAGGAGTCAGACACGACTGAGTGCGCATGCATGTACGTCTTCTTTACCCCATACCACACAGCTTCAATAGTTTTGAATTTGAAGACAGTTACGGTGAATTGTCAAATCAACATATAAGTTAAAAGGTGCTGTATAGCATAGGGAGCTCAGCTCGGTGTTCTGTGATGATCTAAATGGGCGGGCTGTGAGCTGGGTGGTGGGAAGGAAGCCCAGGAGGAAGGGGATATATGTATACATATGGTACATACAGCTGATTCACTTTGTTGTACAACAAAAACTAACAGAATTTTGTAAAGCAATTATACCTCAATTAGAAAAGATTACCCCACTGGTTTAAGTAAACATAGTAATGGCAACTACTGTTTATTGAGCATCATCAACTCAGGTGACAGGTATGGCAAGCAGCAATTTACAGAATTGTTCCCGATCTTTACAACATCTCTGAGGAATGCTTCCCACGTTACAGAGAAAATGTGGCCTGTGAGGATTTGGAGAACTTTACAGAGGCCACCATGAGGGGAGATGAGGGGCAGGATGGGGACGCAATCTCTGAGGCCACCATGAGGGGAGATGAGGGGCAGGATGGGGACGCAATCTCTGAGGCCACCATGAGGGGAGATGAGGGGCAGGACGGGGACGCAATCTCTGAGGCCACCATGAGGGGAGATGAGGGGCAGGACGGGGACGCATCTCTGAGGCCACCATGAGGGGAGATGAGGGGCAGGACGGGGACGCAATCTCTGAGGCCACCATGAGGGGAGATGAGGGGCAGGACGGGGACGCAATCTCTGAGGCCACCATGAGGGGAGATGAGGGGCAGGACGGGGACGCAATCTCTGAGGCCACCATGAGGGGAGATGAGGGGCAGGACGGGGACGCAATCTCTGAGGCCACCATGAGGGGAGATGAGGGGCAGGACGGGGACGCAATCTCTGAGGCCACCATGAGGGGAGATGAGGGGCAGGACGGGGACGCAATCTCTGAGGCCACCATGAGGGGAGATGAGGGGCAGGACGGGGACGCAATCTCTGAGGCCACCATGAGGGGAGATGAGGGGCAGGACGGGGACGCAATCTCTGAGGCCACCATGAGGGGAGATGAGGGGCAGGACGGGGACGCAATCTCTGAGGCCACCATGAGGGGAGATGAGGGGCAGGACGGGGACGCAATCTCTGAGGCCACCATGAGGGGAGATGAGGGGCAGGACGGGGACGCAATCTCTGAGGCCACCATGAGGGGAGATGAGGGGCAGGACGGGGACGCAATCTCTGAGGCCACCATGAGGGGAGATGAGGGGCAGGACGGGGACGCAATCTCTGAGGCCACCATGAGGGGAGATGAGGGGCAGGACGGGGACGCAATCTCTGAGGCCACCATGAGGGGAGATGAGGGGCAGGACGGGGACGCAATCTCTGAGGCCACCATGAGGGGAGATGAGGGGCAGGACGGGGACGCAATCTCTGAGGCCACCATGAGGGGAGATGAGGGGCAGGACGGGGACGCAATCTCTGAGGCCACCATGAGGGGAGATGAGGAGGGGCAGGATGGGGACGCAATCTCTGAGGCCACCATGAGGGGAGATGAGGGGCAGGACGGGGACGCAATCTCTGAGGCCACCATGAGGGGAGATGAGGGGCAGGACGGGGACGCAATCTCTGAGGCCACCATGAGGGGAGATGAGGGGCAGGACGGGGACGCAATCTCTGAGGCCCCATGAGGGGAGATGAGGGGCAGGACGGGGACGCAATCTCTGAGGCCACCATGAGGGGAGATGATGAGGGGCAGGATGGGGACGCAATCTCTGACTCAAGGCCTTTCCCTCTCCCTTACTTCATCCTGCCCCCAGTCTCCCGAAAGCCAGAATCTAGATCCCGGAATATACCTAGACACCATCTACACATTTTAAAGATAGATCAATGTCACAACGACTGGCATCTAAATGGCTCAAATTTTAGTGTTTTACTGTCCTACAGCTCTTAACTTCAGAAACATTTCTTAATGGTGTTACCTTTAATGCCTTATACTTAAGTAGAATTACATATCCTATAAAGGTTAAATTGGTTTATCTTGTCACCTTCTTCTCCAAAGGGCCTATGCTCATTGAAGTTTCTAAATATATTTAGGCAAGTGCCTGGGTGGAGTAGGAAAATTGGTCAGGCCCTGAGTTAATGGGTTTTACGAGATACAAATGAGCTATTAATATCTGATGACTGGTAAGGGGAGAATCTGCTGTGTACTTAGGCAGACACCCAGGGCAGAGTGGCCGCCAACTTACCCAGTTAGGAATCATATCTTCCAGAAGTAGGGAACAGCAGGCATCCATGTCCTGACCGGTGGAGACAGAATTACACCACCAAAATAAAGCCTTGCCTACAAAGGGATAAACAAGAATGTGGAATGTGGCACTGTGCAGAAGAACAATGGCTGAGGTTGTGGCAAAGGGGTACCCTGGGTGAGAATTCCCAGTGGGGTATTCTTTCAGCAGAGGGAATAGAACTGGGGGGAAAGGGAGCACGGAAGAGTGGCTTGAACACTTTGGGGTTAGCAGCCCCCTAAGACTGGTGGTGCAAGTTACAGGTCTGAGATCCAGTGTGGTAAACAGATGTCAAATAGCCCAGGAGGGAGCCAGGAATAAAGAAAGGATTGTAGAACTGGAAATTACCAGGGTAAGAGATGTCCTAACAAGCAGTAGTCTCTAAATAAGGGGTAATGTAGGAAGCAATATAAATGAAATCAATATTTTCACTTTATTTCACTATTTTCATTTCACCAGCAAATTCCTTGGTGGGTCAGTGGTTAAGACTCCAGGCTTCCATTGCAAGGGGCGCAGGTTTGATCCCTGGTCAGGGAAATAAGACCCCACATGCCATAAAGCATAGCCAAAGGGGAAAAAAGAAAAAGTAAAATCAGTAGTTATAAGCACCTTGAAGGCAAAATTCTTTAGTAAATAGGACAAAACTTGCAGTATAGTCATCTTGAGATTCTTTATTCAAGAATCGATAGATGGATGTCACTTATATGTGGAATCTAAAAAATATAACAAATGAGTGAGTAAAACAAAAAAGAAGCAGATTCACAGATACAAAGAACAAACTAGCCATTACCACCGGGGAGAGAGAGGCAGGGGGTAGCACAGGGGTGGAGGAAAAGGGGGTTGTTATGGGATTATATGAAATCATAGGGCTTTCTCCATGGCTCACTGGTAAAGAATCTGCCCGCAATGCATGAGATGCCGGTTCGATCCCTGGTTTGGGAAGATCTCCTGGAGGAGGAAATGGCAACCCACTCCAGTATCTTTCCTGGGAAATACCATGGACAGAGGAACCTGGCGGGCTATAGTCCATGGCGTTGCAAAGAGTTGGCCATGGCTGAGCACATATGAAATCACGGGTGTGAAACTTTGGAAAGTTGTAAAGCATTATAGAATTCAAAGAACCTTTCATTCAATTAAAAGAGGAATAAAGTGCAGAAAAACAAAACAAAAAAGAATCCACGGATGGGACTCTTGTTGGAAGCATCAGTAAAAAAGAACAAGGTTTGTTTTATTAACATTAGTTATGGTTAACTGAGCATTGCGTTTTTTTTCCTTCATTTTTTCTTTGCCAGAACTCACTACACGTTTATTTGTGTGTGCTTAGTCTCTCAGTCGTGTCCAGCTCTGCGACTCCATGGACTGTAGCCCTCTAGGCTCCTTTTTCTATGGGGATTCTCCAGGCAAGAATACTGGAGTGGGTTGCCATTTCCTTTCTAGAATGTACTTATTAGAACATTGTTTACTAGAAAGTTGCCATTTCTTTACTAGAATGTTTATTATTTTGTAGAGATTTGAAAAATTCTGAGTTTTAAATTATCTCTCATCTCGCAGAGATACTTAGAACCCTACCACTCCCCTTTATTGATAGACCTGCATTTATGATGCTGGCTAGGTGAGCATCCCCAGTGCCACCAAGCCACTACTAAGTATTCATAGTGTGCCTGTGATTCAGAGTAAATCACACAGCCTACAAGAACATGGCAACTATTTTCCTGTTTTACAGATGATGAGACTAAAGCTCGGATGTTAATTCATTTGCCTGAAACACACAGCTCAAGAGTGATGGAGCTGGCATTGAAAACTGGTCCCTAAAACTCAGGTGCCCTGATTCAATGGCCACATCTGCATGGGATGGAAATAAGGTGGAAGTGACTCCACCTGACCCAAGATCAAGGGAAAGAAGAACATTTTCTCTCTCAGGTTTTCAAAGGGCATCTGGTCCTAGAGGGTAACAGCAGCTCAATTTTTTTTTTTTTTTCTTTTTAAAACTTACTCTATGTTAAGGGATAAAGAGCCCTGTGTTACTCTGATTAACTGGTTTGCTGACCGAGGTGGGGAATTTATACATTGTCAGCTTTTACAAAGTCAGTCCCAAGCTTTTAAATATAATACGGCCCTGCCTTTTAAATACCATGCTAGATTTCAGCTGACATGGATTACAGCCTTTCAGTTGCCAGCACTGGGCTTCAGATCTGCTGAAAGGCTTCTAGTTTCAGCGCTTGGAAACTGCAGCCCTGAGGAGTCCTAGGGGCACCCTCTTTGGGGATCACTGCCTTGAAACTTCTTAAGAATGATAAAAGTACAACACTTACATAATCACTGGACCCAATTAAAAATAGGCTTTTTGGTAAACTGCCTACAGTTTTAGCAATCCCAATTCTCCCAGAAAAAGAAAAAAAAAGTATATGTATTGAAGAATCAACTAACATTGAGGCTAACAGCTCATCTTTTAAGTTGAGTGAACAGTCATGAAACCTAAATCTAGTACAATAATTTGCAAGGCACTGGGCAAATTGTTCCTCTTTAATACATTCTGCTGGGCTTCCCTGGTGGCTCAGAGGTTAAAGCGTCTGCCTGCAATGCGAGAGACCTGGGTTCGATCCCTGGGTCAGGAAGATCCCCTGGAGAAGGAAATGGCAACCCACTCCAGTACTCTTGCCTGGAGAATCCCATGGACAGAGGAGCTTGGTGGGCTACAGTCCATGGGGTCACAAGAGTCGGACACAACTGAGCGACTAACACTTTCACTTTCTTTCACTTTCACTAATACATTCTGCTAGTGTCAGAAAACACTGGAGATCAAACGCAGGCAATACATGAAACACATTCTTGTAAATGATTCAGCTGGTATTGTACCAGGCCAGAATTTCCTTGAAGGTTCCACACCCATGCTCCCTAGAAATGGCAGTGGGCAAGCAGCTTTTCTACCTTCAGTTCAGTTCAGTTCAGTTGCTCAGTCGTGTCTGACTCTTTGCAACCCCACAGACTGCAGCATGTCAGGCCTCCATGGCCATCCCCAATTCCCAGAGTTTACTCAAACTCATGTCCATTGAGTCGGTGATGCCATCCAACCATCTCATCCTCTGTCATCCTTTCTACCTTACTCCTTCAGCTGTTGGAAATGTGGGAAGGTGACCACGCTCAGTTTCCCTAATCCTGCCCCCAATACCAGAGCCTTATGAAACCATGAAGATGGGATCTACTTCCAGTTCATATCCCCGCCTCAGCCTTGCCACTGATGCTCTCCCCGGGGCTCAACTTATTGCTGACTGAACCCTCTCTTCAGAGAAGGTTTTGACCTTTCCAAGCTTCCTCAGTCCAGCCTTGGGGGATGATCTCAGTGGGGGTGAGATCATCTCGCAGGCACCTAATAGCTCTCCATTCTAGCACAGCCTTCCTCACTCCCTCCTGTCTCCACTCACCATACTCACTTCTCCTTGGCTCCTACTCACCACTCAGCTTTTCTAGAATCAGTACTCTGCCTCACTTTTTCAGTCCAGACTCTCTAACTCTTCTATTGGCTTTATGAACCTTCCCCGCCAAAACTTCTAAGGTCACCAGGGACTTTCTGAGAAACACCTGTAAACCTTAAGTTCTCACCCTTCTCTATCTGTTCTCTTCATGTTGTTCATTAAAGCTTCCTTGTTGACAGTCTCTGTTTGGCTTCAGTGATTCTTTCGTACTTTGTTAGTTCCTTTCTCATCCTCGTGTATAGGTGTGTATTCAGTCCAAGGGCCTCTCAAGAGTCTTCTTCAACACCACACTTCAAAAGCATCAATTCTTCAGCACTCAGCCTTCTTTATGGTCCAACTCTCACATCCGTACATGACTACTGGAAAAACCATAGCTTTGAGTAAACAGACCTCTGTCTGCAAAGCAATGTCTCTGCTTTTTAATATGCTGTCTAAGTTGGTCATAGCTTTTCTTCCAAAGAGCAAGCCTCTTTTAATTTCATGGTTGCAGTCACTATCAGCAGTGATTTCGGAGCCCAAGAAAATAAAGTCTGTCACTGTTTCCATTGTTACCCCATCTATTTGCCATGAAGTGATGGGACACGCAGCTGCCAGCTGGTGCACTAGGCACAGGTGGCTGTGAGCCGGCGCACTAGAGGAGCTACCCCACTTCCGAGGTCAGGGGCGGTGGCCGAGAGGAGCTGCCCTGTGTCCAAGATCAGTGGCGGCCGGGAGGAGCTACCCCATGTCCAAGGCCAGTGGCGGCTGGGAAGAGACACCCTGCATCAGAGGTCAAGGGCGGCCGGGAGAAGCCACCTCGTGCCTGAGGCCAGGGGCGGTGACCTTGAGAGGCCACCCCAAGCCTGAGGCCAGGGCCGGTGGCCGGGAGGAGCAACCTAAGGAATGGTGGCTGGGCAGGCACAGGAGGGCCTAGAGGAGCTATCCTACCTTGAAGGTCAGGAACAGCGGCGGTAATGAGATACCCCTCATCCAAGGTAAGGTGCAGTGGCTGTGCTTTGCTGGAGCAGCCGTGAAGAGATACCCCACGCCCAAGGTAAGAGAAACCCAAGTAAGATGGTAGGTGTTGCAAGAGGGAATCAGAGGGCAGACACACTGAAACCATACTCACAGAAAACTAGTCAATCTAATCACACTAGGACCACAACCTTGTCTAACTCAATGAAACCAAGCCATGCCTGCGGGGCAACCCAAGACAGGTGAGTATTGGTGGAGAGGTCTGACAGAATGTGGTCCACTGGAGAAGGGAATGGCAAACCACTTCACCATTCTTGCCTTGAGAACATGAACAGTATGAAAAGGCAAAATGATAGGATACTGAAAGAGGAACTCCCCAGGTCATTAGGTGCCCAATATGCTACTGGAGATCAGTGGAGAAATAACTCCAGAAAGAATGAAGGGATGGAGCCAAAGCAAAAACAATACCCAGCTGTGGATGTGACTGGTGATGGAAGCAAGATCCGATGCTGTAAAGAGAAATATTGCATAGGAACCTGGAATGTCAGGTCCATGAATCAAGGCAAGTTGGAAGTGGTCAAACAAGAGATGGCAAGGGTGAACGTCGACATTCTAGGAATCAGCGAACTAAAATGGACTGGAATGGGTGAATTTAACTCAGATGGCCATTATATCTACTACTGCGGGCAGGAATCCCTTAGAAGAAAATGGAGTAGCCATCATGGTCAATGAAAGAGTCTGAAATGCAGTACTTGGATGCAGTCTCAAAAATGACAGAATGATCTCTGTTCATCTCCAAGGCAAACCATTCAATATCACAGTTATCCAAGTCTATGCCCCAACCAGTAATGCTGAAGAAGCTGAAGTTGAATGGTTCTATGAAGACCTACAAGACCTTTTAGAACTAACACCCAAAAAAGATGTCCTTTTCATTATAGGGGACTGGAATGCTAAGGTAGGAACTTAAGAAACACCTGGAGTAACAGGCAAATTTGGCCTTGGAATGTGGAATGAAGAAGGGCAAAGACTAATAGAGTTTTGCCAAGAAAATACACTGGTCATAGCAAACATCCTCTTCCAACAACACAAGAGAAGACTCTACACATGGACATCACCAGATGGTCAACACCAAAATCAGATTGATTATATTCTTTGCAGCCAAAGATGGAGAAGCTCTATACAGTCAACAAAGACAAGACCGGGAGCTGACTGTGGCTCAGATCATGAACTCCTGATTGCCAAATTCAGACTTAAATTGAAGAAAGTGGGCAACACCACTAGACCATTCAGGTATGACCTAAATCAAATCCCTTATGATTATACAGTGGAAGTGAGAAATAGATTTAAGGGTCTAGATCTGATAGATAGAGTGCCTGATGAATTATGGAATGAGGTTCGTGACATTGTACAGGAGATAGGGATCAAGACCATCCCCATGGAAAAGAAATGCAAAAAGGCAAAATGGCTGTCTGGGGAGGCCTTACAAATAGCTGTGAAAAGAAGAGAAGCAAAAAGCAAAGGAGAAAAGGAAAGATATAAGCATCTGAATGCAGAGTTCCAAAGAATAGCAAGAAGAGATAAGAAAGCCTTCTTCAGCGATCAATGCAAAGAAATAGAGGAAAAGAACAGAATGGGAAAGACTAGAGATCTCTTCAAGAAAATTAGAGATACCAAGGGAACATTTCATGCAAAGATGGGCTCGATAAAGGACAGAAATGGTCTGGACCTAACAGAAGCAGAAGATATTAAGAAGAGGTGGCAAGAATACACGGAAGAACTGTACAAAAAAGATCTTCATGACCCAGATAATCATGATGATGTGATGACTAATCTAGAGCCAGACATCTTGGAATGTGAAGTCAAGTGGGCCTTAGAAAGCATCACTACGAACAAAGCTAGTGGAGGTGATGGAATTCCAGTTGAGCTGTTTCAAATCCTGAAAGATGATGCTGTGAAAGTGCTGCACTCAATATGCCAGCAAATTTGGAAAACTCAGCAGTGGCCACAGGACTGGAAAAGGTCAGTTTTCATTCCAATTCCAAAGAAAGGCAATGCCAAAGAATGCTCAAACTACTGCACAATTGCACTCATCTCACATGCTAGTAAAGTAATGCTCAAAATTCTCCAAGCCAGACTTCAGCAATACGTGAACCGTGAACTCCCTGATGTTCAAGCTGGTTTTAGAAAAGGCAGAGGAACCAGAGATCAAATTGCCAACATCTGCTGGATCATGGAAAAAGCAAGAGAGTTCCAGAAAAACACCTACTTCGGCTTTATTGACTATGCCAAAGCCTTTGACTGTGTGGATCACAATAAACTGTGGACAATTCTGAAAGAGATGGGAATACCAGACCACCTGACCTGCCTCTTGAGAAATCTGTATGCAGGTCAGGAAGCAACAGTTAGAACTGGACATGGAACAACAGACTGGTTCCAAATAGGAAAAGAAGTACGTCAAGGCTGTATATTGTCACCCTGCTTATTTAACTTCTATGCAGAGTACTTCATGAGAAATGCTGGACTGGAAGAAACACAAGTTGTAATCAAGATTGCCAGGAGAAATATCAATAGCTTCAGATATGCAGATGACACCACCCTTATGGCAGAAAGTGAAGAGGAACTAAAAAGCCTCTTGATGAAAGTAAAAGAGAAGAGTGAAAAAGTTGGCTTAAAGCTCAACATTCAGAAAACGAAGATCATGGCCTCTGGTCCCATCACTTCATGGGAAATAGATGGGGAAACAGTGGAAATAGTTTCAGACTTTATTTTTGGGGGCTCCAAAATCACTGCAGATGGTGACTGCAGCCATGAAATTAAAAGACGCTTACTCCTTGGAAGAAAGTTATGACCAACCTAGATAGCATATTCAAAAGCAGAGACATTACTTTGCCAACTAAGGTCCGTCTAGTCAAGGCTATGGTTTTTCCTGTGGTCATGTATGGATGTGAGAGTTGAACTAAGAAGGCTGAGGGCTGAAGATTGATGCTTTTGAACTATGGTGTTGGAGAAGACTCTTGAGAGTCCCTTGGACTGCAAGGAGATCCAACCAGTCCATTCTGAAGGAGATCAACCCTGAGATTTCTTTGGAAGGAATGATGCTAAAGCTGAAGCTCCAGTACTTTGGCCACCTCATGCGAAGAGTCGACTCATCGGAAAAGACTCTGATGCTGGGAAGGATTGGGGGCAGGAGGAGAAGGGGACGACCGAGGATGAGATGGCTGGATGGTATCACGGACTCGATGAACGTGAGTCTGAGTGAACTTCAGGAGCTGGCAATGGACAGGGAGGCCTGGTGTGCTGAGATTCATGGGGTCGCAAAGAGTCGGACACGACTGAGCGACTGAAGTGAAGTGAAGTGAATTGGACTGATGGGACTGAATGCCATGATCTGTTTTTTGAATGTTGAGTTTTAAGCCAGCTTTTTTACTCTCCTCTTTCACTTTCATCAAGAGGCTCTTTAGTTCCTCTTCATGTTCTGCCGTAAGGGTGGTATCATCTGCATATCTGAGGTTATTGATATTTCTCCCGGCAATCTTGACTCCATCTTGTGGTTTATCCAGCACGGCATTTCATACGATTTACTCTGCATAGAAGTTAAATAAGCAGGGTGACAATGTACAGCCTTGACGTACTCCTTTCCCAATATAAGGATATATTCACCTGTAACGCCCAGCACAACGGCTGGTGTCAGGAACTGCTTAAGAAATGCCAATCATCATCTCTGTAAGAAGATCAACCTTCAGACCTGAATTTCTCATCGCCTGCTGCATATCTCTTTGCTAAGTTATTATAATCACCCAGTTCAAGGATAAACTTAATTTACTTATCAAGGGTTATTACAGGTGACTTTCACTTTTTTTTTTGTTGGACTTTTAAAATCTTCAGTAAGTAAGAATTTAAAGTCACCTGTACTAACCCTTGCTTCCCTGGCAGCTCATTTGGTAAAGAATCCACCTGCAATGCAGGAGACCCTGGTTCGAATCCTGGGTCGGGAAGATCCCTGGAGAAGGGATAGGCTACCCACTCCAGTGTTTCTGGGCTCCCCTGGTGGCTCAGCTGGTGAAGAATCCATGTGCAATGTGGAAGACCTGGGTTTGATCCCTGGATTGGAAAGATCCCCTGGAGAAGGGAAAGGCTACCCACTCCAGTATTTTGGCCTGGACTATAGTCCACGGGGTTGCAAAAAGTTGGACACGACTCAGTAACTTTCACTTTCAAAATTACTTATAAAAATGATCTAGCTTTAAAAAGTCAAATAATTGCTTAAATCATATTCATCAGCAGGTAATAAAAATCTAAATCAAAGTACGTGAAGCACAAGAGGGGATTCTCCATAGATTCTGGTGTGTCCCCAGAGAGCCAAGAACAGGACTGTGGCAGCTCTTGGGAAATCCTAGACCTGGAAGCCCAGATTCCCTGAGAACCCTGTTTCTCTCATTTTTCATCTCCAGCTCAGATAGCACAAGAGAAGGCAGCAAGCCACTCCGCTAAGCTTTACCATAGCTTCAGCCAGGCAGGCACTTTCCTACTTCCAGTCCCTGAACAAGTCCCCACCTGGACCATGTGATAGTAGCCAGAAGAAATACCACGTTATACTGTACGGAAAAGCCCACAATAACCCTGTGTGTTGGAGGCTGGTCTTAGAAATTGGTGGACAGATGCTGGTGTGTTTCAAACACCAGGTAGCTATCATACAGACTTTTACTCTGACTGTTCTCTTGCCTCAAAGTTTCAAAATGCTTCCAGGCTTCTGGGTTCAACCTTAAACACAACTTTTTCTGTAAAACCTTCATTGATCTCCACTCAGCCAAGTCTGAACTCTTTTTAAAAAAATTTTCTTTGTGCTTCCCTGTGCTTTTCATTTTGCCTTATTTTACAGTGTTTACATGTTGCAAAATGACAAGAGTAAGAATAAAACGAACTCTAGATTTTAAAATCAGTCCAGAATGAAACTAACTCTAGATTTTAAAAATCAGTCCTATGCTACCTAGCTAGGACTGACACTGAAGCTCCAATACTTTGCTACTTGATGCAAAGAATCAATTCATTAGAAAAGATCCTGATGTTGGAAAAGATTGAGGGCAGGAGGAGAAGGGGGTGACAGAGGATAAGATGACCGTGTGGCATCATCGACATAGTGGACATGAGTTTGAGCAAACTCCAGGAGATAGTGAAGGATAGAGAAGCCTGGCGTGCTGCAGTCCATGGGGTCACAGAGTCAGACACAACTTAGCAAATGAAAAACAACGATACCTAACTAGGTGACTTTGGACAAGTTATTTCACATCTGAACTAGTTTCTTCATTTTTTTTTTAAGTTAAGGAGTCAAGGACACAGTAAATCACATGTTCTTGTGAGGATGGAAGACATTGTGTGGGAACTCTAGACACAGAGTCTGGCTCAGTAGATACTCCTGAACTGCTAAGTTTTTTCTCTTCCCATTTCCCTTGCTGGGCTCTAAAGTCCTTAAATTCAGAATTTTCCACTGTCCTTATTAAATGGCTTAATGGTAAGTAGGTCTTCATCAAATGTTTGTTGAACTGACAGATTGTCTTCTGAGCCAGATTTAACCAGTAGTACTAATACTCATGAGAGGTTGACTAAATCGCCCCAATAACCTGTGAGATGAGACTTTATTGCCTCTATTGTGACAGATGAGAAAACAAGTACAGAGAAGTTCAGAATTTGCTGGAAGTCCAGTCTGTGAAGTAGTGGGGTGAGGCAGTGGCTCCAGGATCCTCCACCTCTAATCATCCCAGCTAGTGGTTTCTTAGGGGCAGAAAACACGGCTACCATGAAATGCTTCACGTTAGTTATTTTTTGTTTGAACTAGTTTACATTTCTTTCTAGTAATCCAAACAAATGGTTGCTTGACTTTTTTATTCCTTTAATGAAACACGCCCAGGAGACTTAAAAGCCTCCTGTGGCTGATGACATAGGGTTTCTCAGGTGGCAAGAGTGGTAAAGACACATGGGTTTGGTCCCTGGGGCAGGAGGATGCCTTGGAGGAGGAAACGGCAACCCACTGCAGGAGTCTTGCCTGGGAATCCCAGGGACAAAGAGAAGCTTGGTGGGCAAGTTTTCCTTCCTCCTCCAGTGTCCCACACATCCTGTCACAATCACCCTTGCACCCTCACCTGACATTTAGTAATTGGGACTTCTGGTTGACTGAGAAGTACCCCCAATAACAGCTGCTGCTGAAACTCCTCACATAAAAAAATGTGCATTTAGGTCCGGAATTCCAAGTTGAACACGTCTGTTTTTCTCTTCACATTTAAAGTTCCTTTATATCCTTTCTTTTCTGATTTACAGTGATTCTGCTCTGTTTGGGCTTCCCAAGTGGCGCAGTGGTTAAGATTCTGCCTGCCAATGCAGGAGACCCGGGAGACTGGGGTTCCATCCCTGGGTTGGGAAGATCCCCTGGAGGAGGAAATGGCAGCCCACTCCAGGGTTCTCGCCTGGAGAATCCCATGGACAGAGGAGCCTGGCGGGATCCTCTGTAGTCCATGGGGTCGCAGAGAGTCAGACCTGATTTAGTGACTGTGCAGACACGCACTGCTCTTTTCATGATTAAGTCTCCCTGTCTCTGCAATTTACTTTTTTTAGTCATTTAGTTATGTTTGGCAAAGAATATTTGAGAAAAATCTCTCAAGAGAGTAGTGAATTTTATCAATCCTAAAATCTTACGTGTGAAGAAAGGAAACAACAAATTTTTAATCAAAGTAAGCAATAATGACATGTTTATTTAAAATTTCCAGTAGAGAAAACCCACTAGTTTTGGAATAAAAGTTATCAATGTATGAGAGTGTAAGTGAATATAAAAGATTAGCAGAAGAAAAACAAAACCAAACATAGTACAAAAAAATTTTTTTTAAGTTTGAAACTGGTTTAAACAGGGATGTTCTTTAAATCCTCCAAATATTTAACAGAGTTACTAGGTTTGGCAAATAATTCACTTGAAAATTAAAGCCTATTTCTGTATTGTAAACTCCATAAAAACTCCTTATTAAATTCAAGCAACTCCATTCAACTGTGGTACTGAAATACATAGGCAGTCAATTTCAGACAGAAGGAATTATTCATTTGCTCTCACAGTTACATGAATTAACCAGCTGCATAACTTTTTATTTTTGGAGAGGATGAGATAGAAGATGCAAAAAAAAAAAAGAGGATAAAATCTCTCAAAAATTGAAACACAGCAAAATTCAGACATTAGTTTGTTTCTTTAAAGCAACAAACTGAATTTTTTACAGTATATTCTACATTTGTCATTTCCCTCTCCCCCCACCCCCTTCAATACTCCTAAACCCACTAGTCTAATCAATTCTTAACTTTCAAATATTCTGTACATATATATTTAGCAAAGAGCGTATGTCTAACATTATTCTGACAGCATTACGGTCAGCATACAATTTTAGAAAGATTACTATGTATATCACCAAGATTAACCTTTACTTAAAAAACAAACAAAAACCTTTACTAAACGAATAGTTTTAAAATATTATGAAAACCCACGAAGAGAAGACTCCACGCAGGCTCTAAACCTGATAAAAACACACGTCAGAAAGACTATTAATGCTTAACTTCTGCCAAACGATGACCTTAAAGTGCCAAACACAAAAGACTCTCTTAGGATCGTTTTTCCAATAGGTGATTTGTCCCTGGCTTGGCCTTCTCTCCTTTAACTATACACAAAGTCCTGCTAAAAAGTATGCATTTTAGTTGACTTTACAATCCAATGTTACAATGTAAACTGAACAGGTTCTTGATATCAACAGTATGTTACCCCGGTTTTTCAGTTTCTGAATCCGACAGTTGGTCACAGAGGTCAAGTATTGTCAAGGCTCCTTTGTCAGTTCAGATGGTTGTCTGACTCATCCATCCTTCAAGTACATGCAAGGCTCAATAGTTTTCCAGAGGCAGAAGCCTGAGGCGTTTAAGACACAGACGAAATAGGGTTATGAGGTGAGCCCATCTGGGTAAGAACTTTATCCAGCCACTGGAGGGGGCCGTGCAGATGGATCTCGATCCAGCAGGGGGTGCTGGTAACATCCTGGCGGTGGTATTCTGCTCCCCAGCCCTGGAAACACAGGGGGAGTCATTTAACCTGCGTGACTAAGTGGTTCAACTGACGGAGTAAAAACAGCTCACACAACCAGACGCTCCCATTAAAGATATAGTTCTCTTCACAACACAAATGTGTACACATGATTTGGCAGACAATTTCATAGCTCCCCAAAGACCATATGTGGATTCCAGATTAAGAAGTACTGGTCTTAGGGGACTTCCCTGGTGGTCCAGTGGTTAACACTCCACATTTCCACTGCAGGGGGCTCGGGCTGGATCCCTGGATGGGGAACTTATGATCCTGCATGTTATGCAGTATGGCCAAAAAAATTAAAAAAAAAAAAAAAAAAGAATACAAGCCTCGGGGAATGAAAATTTTAAGTGTCCGACTCTTTGTGATCCCAAGGACTGCAGCCCACCAGGCACTTCTGTCCATGGAATTCTCCAGGTAAGAATACTGGAGTGGGTTGCCATTCCCTTCTCCAGGGACTCTTTCCAATCCGGGGATTGACCCCATGTCTCCTGCACTGCAGACAGATTCTCTATGGTCTGAGCCACCACAGAAGCCCAAACTACATTATAAGGCTGTTGTGATAGCCACTTTGTAACTTTCATTTTCATTTCCATTATGTTACTCATACTATGATGACAGGTATTGTTAAATTCTTATCTTATTATCAAGAAAAATAAGAAAAAAAGGTATGTAAGACAAACTGACATTCTGTTTCTCCCTATTCAGCCACGACAGTTCCCTTGCTAACACAGAGCTCCTGACCTTTTGATCTCTAAGCAAATCTGGCAGGAGCAACTGAGTATCTAAAAATCTATTAGTAACACCTAGCCAGGGACTTGGATCACTTGTACAAGTGGGTAGCTTGCCAGAGACCTTCAGGATTACTGAATTAGGACATGAAAGTTGACAGAAGAAAAGTCTCTATGAAAAAGAGAAAAATAATTTTGCTATTGCAAACATCAAATCCTTACAGGTGTGGTGGATGAAGGCATATGAGATACTGATAGACCCTTGTTTCCTGAGAGATGTCGAGAAGGCTGGGTTCTCTTTATCTATCTCAGGAATTTCAAGAAATGTATCTGAATATCAGAACTTTCAGAAGAAACAAAATATATGGACTGCATAGGTATAAACATCTACGCATCTGTAAATATATCAACATGCTGCTAACTTTAACGGAAAGGTTTAAGTGCATGTTCCTGCCCTAGACAGTAAGTTCTTTGAAGGTAGAGACCAGATCTCGCTTATTGTTTTTCTCCATCTAGCAGAGTGATTGGCACAAAGCAGAAGCTTTAGAGATGCTTGTTGAGCTGAAATGACTTAGAATTTTCACATATGGGGAGTTTACTGTGCAAATAATTTATAAAATACATGTTTAAAGTCCAAAATTGATCATCTTCACTAAATAGTACCAAATTGGCTATGAATATTATTAAAATGTTTTCTATCCTTTTTCTAAGACGCTGAGGGAAGAGTGTGTAGTGCTTATGCTAATAAAGAACAAGGCTGTGCAGTCATCACATTTTTTGTTGCTCATGTAGTAAGCAGCTGCCCTTTATCATGTCAGCAAGAGGTTAAAATGTTTAACTCTCCAAATCTAGCTTCTCAGCCTTGTCCTTTATAGCTTGCATAACCCTTCATTCCAGTACTTATCAGTTTATATTATAATTAAACATAGGCTGAGCCATCAGAATCTTGAAGCTAGAGACTTTAGGTGTTTTATCATCTTTGTATTGCTAATCTGGAATGGTGCTAAAAAATGTTTGCTGAATGAATAGAATGCTAATATATTTTTAATGCATATCTTTGATTATAAACACTTTTTATTAGTGTAAAGGTGGTTTTCACTTATGTAGAAGTAAATAATTAAAAACCTGTAAAAGTAAAATCATTAAAATTGCTTGGGTAATCAATAAGAGATAAGTTTGAGAAGAAAGCCAATTGGAGCATTACAATAGTAAATTCTCCTAGAGTGGTCCTTTGATAATAATAAGGGACCCCAGTTCCCTAACTACAGCCACCCATTTTAAAGATAATGAACAGGGGGATCAGAAGGAATCTCTGGGCCTTAATCACATGACAGAATAAGAACATGGATCTTCATGTTTTATTTATTATATTTCCTCCCTATCAATAAAAACAATAAACACAAACAATGCTGGCAAGTCACCGTCCTAATTTTAAAATTCACTTTAGTCAAAATGCTAAGTCAAAAATTAGGGACTTCCCTGGTGGTCCCTGATGTTGGGAAGGACTGAAGGCAGGAGGAGAAGGGGATGACAGAGGATGAGATGGTTGGATGGCATCACCGACTCGATGGACATGAGTTTGAGCAAACTCTAGGAGACAAGAGGACAAGGAAGCCTGGCGAGGTGCAGTCCAAGGGGTTGAAAAGTGAAGGACACAACTTAGTGACCGAAGAACTACAACCGCGGTCCAGTGCTTAAGACTTCGCCTTCCAATGCAGGGGCTATGGGTTCGACCCCCGGTCAGGGAGCCAAGATCCCACATGCCTCGTGACCCAAAAAACCAAATGATAAAACAGAAGCAATACTGTAACAAATTCATTAAAGATATTAAAAATGGTTCAATCAAAAAAAAATCTTTAAGAAAAGAATAAAGTTTAAAAAAAACTAAACCATGCACATTAATAATGGATGAGAAAGCTCTTTGTGGTCTCACAAGTATACAGCATATACGAAAACCTCTCTAAAACGTAGAAAACCTCCTTTAATACTTGAAAGGTACCAGACTCGGCTATAAGAAACTGTTGAATTATGTTTCAAGAAAACAAAAACTAAGACAACACACTGAAAACTCTCCTAACATGACCTAGAGAAGTAGGGAAAACATGATTTTCAGGGAAAGTTATCTTTGATGTAAAGGATGATTAACAAAGTAAGGTTCCAAAATTAGCCTCTGTAATAAATTCATCACAGAACAGGTCTAACAACAAGTTCAGTGAGCTTCTGAGGAGAGGACATGAAAGGTGATTGCCTCGCCCAAATATATAATTAGTTTTGCTACTCAGGATAACAGAGAAGGAAAATCTGTGTTTGAGAACTCAGAGACAATCAGCCACAGTAAGTTGTTGCTGGTGGTGGTTCAGTCGCCAAGTCGTGTCTGACTCTCTTGTGACCCCATGGACTGAAGCCTGCCAGGCTCCTCTGTCCGTGGGATTTTCCAGGCAAGAACACTGGGGTGGGTTGCCATCTCCCTCTCCAGGGGATCTTCCTGACCCAGGGACCGAACCTATGTCCCCTGTGTTGCAGGTGGATTCGTTACCACTGAGCCACCTACGGACATAAATTTAATTGGATATTTGAACTTTTTTTATACTTTGATGGGATCTTAAAATTTTTACTTCTCAGAAGAAGAGGCAGCAAAGAGGTCACTTCTAGTGAACAATGTCTGTAACCTTGACCCTCCTCAAACCTAACAGCACAATCTTAGTGCTGAGGCAAGGGCCTTATTAAACTCTTGAATTATAACAAAATCATAAGCTTTGCTGGAACCACTAAAAAAATCCTGGACCAATCAAAAATAAATCCTAGTGTGGCAAACTTTTACTTTCAAAAAAAGCTTTGACTCTACAAAAAAAAAAAATCACTTGCTTACTGTTGAAACAAAACTACCAAGTGTTTACCATCATAAAAATACTAACAAATATAGAATTAAAAAAAAGAGGGGTGTGTTTACAGGATTGATCTTATAAGACAACCATGCATTTAGAGTATATATGTTTTTTTATATATATATATATATATATAAAACATTCTAATAATATTACGATAAAATAGCACTACTCAAATAAGGGAAAGTTTTTAAAAACCTGCTATTATTAACATTTAACACAAACACTCCTACATTCTAATGATATTTTCCCAATAGTAGACCTCTTATTAAAGGTTAAAATGGCTAGATAATAAGTTGGTGTCTACAGACGTTTATCAAGAGGATACAGATTTACGTATAATGCAGAAGTGCATTAAACCCTGACCAGAGGAACCAGAACCACTTACCTTCACAAAGCTCATGCGAATAGTACACATTTTTGTGAGCTCATAGACCGTCTCGAAGCCGTGGTTCACAGACTTGCCAGTAACTGAGCAAACTCTTGGTTATTAAAAATTTTCAAACTACACCCACTCGGGATCTTGCAAACAGTAGTGGGATGAAATCCGTGATGGTAGTTGCAGTTCCGACTTTGCACAAAAATACTACTGTCACTGAGGCATTCGGCATATACCTCACCTCCGACATAATAAAGATGAACTCCTGCAGGAAGACAAGCGTAGAGTGCTTGTATTATTGCTTTTTCACAGCTGACAAGCATCGCGGTAGCTTCAGAATGTAAATTTACACGGTTATTAGATAAACATTCCCTAAGTCTTGCACAATTGATAAAATCTTAGTTAACAATATCAGCTAATACAAAGCCCATATGTCAACATGCATGTCTAGACAATTTCTAGAAAATATTTAATAACACAGCAAAGTGTGTTAACTTAAAAATCAGTTAACAGAGGATAGCAATTTCATTTTGAAAAGCATTTAATGCCCTATTTGGCCATGGATTGAGAGCACAGTCTCACTTTAAAAATACAGCATAAGAAAGCTGGATTTGATTATGGGATCCTACCGATATTCATCACATAAGCTCTCTCATATTTATTTTGCAGCTAAGCTGTTAAAAAAATTTTAGGGTAAGGAAAGGGAGGATCAAGAGGAGTAAAAGAACCAGAAAACCACAGGTGGAGGAAGTATTGCTGAGAGCAGAAAGAAGGAAAAGTCGAGGGAAAAAAGCCCAGAAAAAATAATTCAGTGTAGAATATGATCTCGCTGAATTATTATCTGCTCCAAACTTCTTCCGGTGAGATCTTGAGTGCCAGGACTGTAGGAAATTGATCTTATCCATTCCTTAAAAAAAGAAAAAAATGAAAGGGGAAAAAAAAAAAACCATTCTGACAAAGCCCCATATCATTACAGGCCATCCAGCAAACAGAGTCACATCCCATGTGGTTTTCAACAATGGACCTTGCAGGTAACTCTGGCAAGGCTTAGTCAGTGCTAAAACTATTGTCTCATCCAAAATACTGTGTGCTGTGTTTATAAGTAACACAATGGCTAAGATTCCTGTAACAATTAAACCGCCGCTGGAGCAGAAGCCCATTTTTCTGTCTGATATAGAGAAAACAATTTGAGGGTGTGTGTGTTTGTTTTTTTACCTTTTCCTGATTATAAAAATGAGGAATTTTCATTTTAGAAAATTTAGAAAGTAAAGCAAAATATAAAGAAGCAGAACACGTGATCACTCCTTTAGTGGCCCAGAGGGAATAACTCTGAATACACATCATTTTGGGTCTTGGGTATCACCAAACTTTCTTTGCAAACATTTAACACATTTCCATGACTGAATGAATACAATAATTTATTTAAAGGATTCTCCCATTACGAGACCATTTTGTCAATGCTAATTTTCTGGTATGATAACAATGCCATGATCAATGTCGCCGCATAATTCTTGATAATATCCTGAAGAGAGACTCCTGAAACTTAAGTCATTGGATCGAAGGCTTTTGATTCACTTTGCCAGAGTGCTCGTATCAATTTACATGTCTCCAGCAGCAGATGTGTGCCTTTCTCATTTCACCCATGCCAGTACTGAGTTTAAAACACAACAAAATTCCCCTAATTTATAGCTGGAAAACAATATTGTTTTAATTTGCACTGAGTCTCGATATGTGCTCTTCTGCTTACTCACCATCTGTGTTTCTCTTGTGGATTTACTGTTCATATTTCTTACCTATTTATCCCACTGGAGTTCCAGTATTTTAATATTTTTTATGAGCTGCACATATAGGAAAGATGTAAATAATTTATTTCCTATTTGTTTCCCTGATAGTCCTTTGTCTTCTGATTTTGTTCATGCTATTGTTTTTCTTTAACCCACAGAAGTTTGAAATCTCTAAGTAAACAAATCTCTTGTAAACTTTTCTGCTGCTTTTTACGCTTAGAAAATCTCTGCTTCTCTGATCAGTTTATTTTCTTCAAACTTTTCAATAGCTTGCCATAAAATAATTCAACTCATTAATCTACCTGCATTTGTGGAATGAGGTCAGGATTTGAACTCTTAGCCTCCTGCAAAGCTAACTTCGTTATTACAGGACCATTGAAACAGTCTACCAATTTGTTTTATTTAACACACATTAAACTTTTATATATAGTACAGTCTGAATTTATTTTATTCTATTGCTTTGTCTACACATTGATTTAACAGTAGCTTCATAATCTTTTATTAACCCCCAACTCAAGATTCTTTTCTTTACTCTTCCATTGAAAAATTTAGCTATTTTCACTAATTTATACCCAGGGATCCAACCCACATCTCTCAAATTGCAGGCAGATTTTTTTTTTTTTTACCATCTGAGTCATCAGGAAAGCCCCTTTAATGCATACTTCCAGATAATATGCAGAATATACATCTTCCAACTTTCAAAAAGCATCACACTGATGCTGACACGGATTGTCTTAAACTATGAATTAAATTAGGAAAAATTAGAATATCCTTATAATGCTCTCACCATATTAAGTCTTCTCTTTAAGGAACATCGACTGCCATTTATTTGTTCAAATTTTCTCTCTCTCAGTTAAATCTGGTTTTCTTTATATAATTCTCATATATCACTGGTTCAGGTTATTTATGCATTCTGTTGCTACTGAGAATGTGATTTTTTTTCCTCTCCATTATGTTTTTCTAACTGGTTATTGCCAGATTAAAGAAAACTGACATACAATTTCTAAAAATAGATTCTTTAGTAGTTTCTAGATAAACAATCCTATCATTTTACTAGACACAATCACTGTAAGTAATTTTGAATGAGTCAAAACGGAAAGACACTCATAAGTTTCTGGTATGACTGAAAATTAATAAAAATTTCCTGGAAAGTAATTTGGCAAAATACATCAAGAATTTTTGGCCTTCTAATTTCACTTCAAGAGCTGATCCCCAAAATAGTATCAATCAGTTAATCATATCATTTACAAATAATGATAATTTTGGCTTATTTCCATTATTTATAAATCTTCATTTAAGCGCTTCTAGTCAAGGCATCTGGAACAATTTTAGCAGCATTCCCAGAATCCGTGTTTTCTTCCTAATGTCATTAGCAATGTTCCAGAGTACGATGGCTTTTTACTACTGTGCAGTAACGGTCAACTTTAGAACGTAATGAAAAATATGTTCCTCTGTTCCAAATGTATGCAAAACTGTGTTTATAGATAGTTTCAGGGGTTTACAGACCACAGGAAGATATCCATATGCTATGAACCTAAGTTCTGGCATTCTATCATTAAATGTGTACTTTAGATTTTTTTTTTTTTTGCCTTAACCATACTAAGGAACTATCTATCAATTCCTGCTTTATGAGGAGTTATTTTTGTTTCCAGGATTAAATGCTCAACTGCATCTCCAATGTCTTTTAAGGATCTATTAAATAACCTTTTAATTTGGTTTAAATTTCACAAGAGGCCATTTAAAAAGTTTTTACCCTGGAAATAATTTCAAACTTATAGACACAGAACAAACAACAAAGAAAAACAGAACAAAGAACACCCATGTAACCATTATCCAGATTCATCTGCTGTGACAATTTACTCCATATGTTCACCATGGGTACCGCCCTCCGTCTCTTCTTCCACACACACCCTCATACACACACACACACACACGTGTGCATATATTCTGACACAGGACTCTCAGATGGATAGATAGCGCTCTCTCTGTTGATCCATAAATATAAAAGACATATATAATTTCTTCTTGAAACATTTCACAATGGCCCTTTACTCCTAAACACTTAAGTGTGTATTTCCTAACATCAGGAGTTTTCTCTTACAAGCCACAGTACAGTTAGCAATGCCAGTGCACTTAACATTGACATACTATGTCTATCCTTTCTACCACTCACATTCTAACTTTCTCTGCTAACCCCAATAATAATCTTTGCAGTATTTTTCTTCCCTCTCTGGTATAGGATCATGTCCAGGGTCAGATTACTACAGAGCTATGGTATCTCATTAGCCTCTTTTAATTTGGAATATTTTCACATTTTTGTCTTTTGACATTGATATTTTGGAAGAATCCAGTCCCTCCTCACCCTTTTTAATAGAATGTTCCTCATCGTGGTTTGTCTGAAGGTACCCTGTGATTAGATTCAGATTTGCATTCTCAACTGGGATTCTCTGTAGGTGATGTTACCTCCTCATCAAGGTACCACAGCTGCAGACATATGATAGCCACCTGTCTCTCACTGGTGATGGTAATTCTGATCACCTAGTCAAGTTGTTCTCCAATTTCTCCAGGATACAATAACTGATTTTTACTCTCCCTTGTAAGTAATAGGCAGTCTGTGAGGAGACACTTAAAAATCATACAAATACCCTGATTCTCATTAAAAAATTCTCTCTATACTTAGCATCCATTGACAATTCTTGCCTGATGGGCTGCAAAATGGAGACTTTCCACCAACTCACACTATATATAGCCATCAGCCTTCGCCATTCATTTACTTATCTATTATTGGTGTGGACTTATGAATTACTATCGTCTTTCTCCAGTGGTTTAAAACTCATCACTGTATTTAATGATTTCAGTCTTTCAATTATCCAAGCTGGCAGTGGAAATCACTCCAAGCTGGCTCCTGTGACATGCCTCCATCGTGTGTACATATTTCTTTACTTTCAGACATAACAGAACATTCTACGCTCATCTTGTGCCCACCTATTGCAGCCTTGAGGTCAGCCCTTTCTCAAAAGGGCTGTGTTCCTCTCTAGCAGCATGGTGTCAAGAAATGATGATGTGATCACTGCATGTGCTTACTGCTGCTGGGTATCCTGGCCTCTTGACCCTTTCAGCATTACGAATCAAAAACTATATGCATACAGGTCGAACCCAATAGATGAATCAGAAACAACATGCTCGCAGAAACACATCTATTGGATTGGTCTAAAAGTTTGTTCGGCTTTTTCTGTAACATGAAAAAAAATCCAAACTTTTTGGCCAACCCAATATATAAGCCTTCATACATACACATGTACAGGAGACCACACACATGCACGTACACACGCGTATACACACTACTAAAATCATAACTTCACACTAAAACTTCCACAGGGTTTATTTTTCACCCTCCTCCACACCTGTTGTCTCTTATACCACAGTGAAAACCCAGGTTCCCCACAACATCCACACATTCAGTCATTTGCTTAATTTTATAATATGAATACATCTTAAAATTAAATAACTGTTTCCTTCATTCTGCCACTAAATGATCAAGACTACTTGAAAGAGTTCAGGATACCTTACCTGGTCCAGGCCAAGGATATGCAAACACTATGTTAGTCGCTCAGTTGCGTCTGACTCTTTGCGACCCCATGGACTGCAACTCACCAGACTCTTTTGTCCATGGGATTTCCCAGGCAAGAATACTGGAGAGGGTTGTCATTTCCTACTCCAGGGGATCTTTTCAACCCTGGGATTGAACCCAGGTCTCTTGCATTACTACTATATTCATAAGTTATTTTGAAGTTTTTTTTCTAGGAAGTTAATGTATTCCACTTAAAATACATTAGCGTTTACTTGTTTGCATTTGCTTTTAGTTTTAGGTTGTAAAGAATTTTTAACAGCTATTTCGTTCTGCAGCAAAACGCATGATAGAATAGTATCCCCAAATAGCACATCACAATTTCAACTAATTAACAATTATGAGTCAGCAGACCACAAAAATCACTGACTGGGAAATGAAGAACTTCCTGACGACACAAATTGAAACAGTATTTACAAACTGGAGCTGCTGCTGCTAAGTCACATCAGTTGTGTCCGACTCTGTGCGACCCCATAGATGGCAGCCCAACAGGCTCCTCTGTCCCTGGGAATCTGGAGCTGCTGCTGCTGCTGCTGCTGCTGCTAAGTCACTTCAGTCGTGTCTAACTCTGCGTGACCCCATAGACGGCCTCCCACCAAGCTCCCCCATCCCTGGGACTCTCCAGGCAAGAACACTGGAGTGGGTTGCCATGTCCTTCTCCAATGCAGGAAAGTGAAAAGTGAAAGGGAAGTCACTCAGTCGTGTCTGACTCTTAGCAACCCCATGGACTGTAACCTACCAGGCTCCTCCATCCATGGGGTTTTCCAGGGAAGAGTGCTGGAGTGAGGTGCCATTGCCTTCTCAGGGATTCTGGAGCAGGTGTATATTATCTGGCGTTGGCTCCAGGAATGACTGCCAGTCAGTTCTGGGGGAAGGTGAACACAACAGAAAGACGTCCAAGAGAAGCGCCAGTGAAGGCTCACCTTTTCCGATATGCCGCCTCGTGTTTTCGATGGTGGAATTCCGGTTAACGTTGGAGAGCAGCCCGAGGCAGAAGCGGTTCTTGTTGTTGGAAGGATCGGTGAAACCATCCACCAACACGCTCGTGGAGGAGGCATGGAACGCTTCGCCCACACGATTGTTGAGCTCATAGTAGACAATAGAGCACCAGTGTTTCGGCTCCTCATAAGCAACCGCCTGAACATCTGTAAGAAAGGAAAGCTTAGAGTCCACCATGGGGAGTGCCCCGGGCGTTCGAAAACTGAAACTGTGGCGTAAAGCTGGCTCACGGTCGTGGAATGAAGATGGGACACAGCCACCACTATTATCAGGTAGAGTTTATCTCTGATCTCGGAAGCAGGGACTCCTTGCTAACTGGGGCATTCACCTTCCATTGGAAGACAATTTTCTCTGATGGCTATCGGATCAACAAGGCGACTGCTAAGCACGCCAGCAGTATGTGCTGGACACTCCCAGGACACTGCTGGCTCTATAATTTGCCAAAATGGAAATGACCCCACCACTAACCCTGGCTCACCATCTAAAGAAAGGCAACAAGTGGCAAGTGAAAAAAACAAGTGGGGAGAGAACAATAGAGGGCAGGAAATATGCCAAAGGTGCTGGCACGAAAAAGGAATGACTCTGGACAATGTCTCAGTACGCCGATGCTTTTCCAAAGCAACGAAAAATCAGTTTCTAATTATTGATAAGAAGTTACTTGACTTCACGTTGCCAGGAACTCTCAGTTACAGCCTTGCTCCAGTCTTCAAACTCAGGAAGAAATCCTGCCAGCTGGCCATTCTTCCTGGATGAATCATATCTCTCTCACCCAGATTTCATGCTAACTTCCTTATATTTGCTTTAAGTCATGCAGAGCAGGTGTGTTTGTCTCTCCATTCCCAGAATGGGCCAACAATGGAAATTACCCAACTTTACTGACAGGATGCAGCTTGTTAAGTCAAATCTCTTAAGACTAACAAATCTCCAAACAGAACATGCTTCTAAACATTTGCAACTAAAAGGTTCTAAAGATAAGTTCCTTCTGCAGTAAAACCTCTTATATCACTGCTTTAGAGATTCCAGGAATATAAACCATATATTTCCACTGTGCCAATATGTAATGATCTGAAGTTATATGAAGCCTGCAGTATACAATTGTTAAAAAAAAAAAGAAAAGAAAAGAAAATCCATGTTGGAAGCATGAATTCTGTTAAAGGAGAACAACCTCTGTGTTCTAAACATCAACCTCCATGAATATTAAAATGCCCTTTAGAATATGGTAAAGAAATTAAGAAAAACAATCATTAAAAAAATCCATCCATACATTAGCTGCTTTATACATTTACGCAAGTGAATTGAAAACAAACACCATCTTCCATGATTGCTAAGTGTCATCCCATATCAATCAGCTATTACATCCATCAGCAAGGTTCTTTCAGATTTACAGGTACCAAATCTTAAAGAAGGCTGCAACGTCATTAAGAGAAGGCTTTAATCAGCTACCAGGATCATTCAAAGTACTATTCATCTAGCCTGGAGACTGACAATTTTTTTCTGTAAAAGGCCAGTAAGGTCTTAGAGGCCACCCAGTTGCTATGGCCACTATTCAACTGTGCCCTAGCTGTGCAAAAACATCCACAGATAATACGTAATGAATAAACATGGCCACGTCCCAATAAAGATTTATTTATAAAAATAGGCAGCAGGCTGACGTGGCCTGTGGGCTGCAGTGTGCTGACCCCCAGCTCCAGGAAAACCACCAAGGTTCAACAAGCCAACAGTCCTTAGAAAAACATTAACTGTAAACTTACTTTCTAATGGGGAAGCAATTTCTAGCCATTTAAAGGAAAAATCTGAAAGTCAATCAAAGGTCTGTTTTCTGAAATCAGACATTCTGGGCTTAACAACATGGCCACAAGTCCACATGCTCGATAACCATTTCAGGCTGTGCCCATTCTCTTCTGTTCCCCAAATACACATTCCAAAGGTGTGTGAGATAGGTGTTATTTTCCCCAACCAGAATCTGTGTCAGCTCATAATTATATGTTTGAGATTATCACAGATTATCACAATCCAGAGTCAGTAAAAAAATAAAACACATAGCCAATAAAAAAGATATAAGAACTATTTACACCTTAAAAAGGTGTAACTTTCAATTTATTGCACTGCACATTGAAGGAAAGTTCTCTGAGTTCATCATCAACTTCGAAAAACTTAAAAAGTATCAGCAACTTCTGACAAAGTCTGAGGTTATTTCCAGTCCTTTAAAAAGTGCTAATTCTCACTGGTCAAAGCAAACACCTTTTTCCAACAACACAAGAGAAGACTCTACATATGGACATCACCAGATGGTCAACACCGAAATTAGACTGATTATATTCTTTGCAGCCAAAGATGGAGAAGCTCTATACAGTCAGCAAAAACAAGACCGGGAGCTGACTGTGGCTCAGATCATGAACTCTTTATTGCCAAATTCAGACTTAAATTGAAGAAAGTAGGGAAAACGACTAAACCATTCAGGTATGACCTAAATCAAATTCCTTATGATTATACAGTGGAAGTGAGAAATAGATTTAAGGGCCTAGATCTGATAGATAGAGTGCCTGGTGAACTATGGATAGAGGTTCGTGACATTGTACAGGAGACAGGGATCAAGACCATCCTCATGGCAAAGAAATGCAAAAAAGCAAAATGGCTGTCTGGGGAGGCCTTACAAATAGCTGTGAAAAGAAGAGAGGCAAAAAGCAAAGGAGAAAAGGAAAGATATAAGCATCTGAATGCAGAGTTCCAAAGAGTTGCAAGAAGAGATAAGAAAGCCTTCTTCAGCGATCAATGCAAAGAAATAGAGGAAAAGAACAGAATGGGAAAGACTAGAGATCTCTTCAAGAAAATTAGAGATACCAAGGGAACATTTCATGCAAAGATGGGCTCGATAAAGGACAGAAATGGTCTGGACCTAACAGAAGCAGAAGATATTAAGA